>BLBF01000039.1:3536526-3622063 GCA_015471245.1 Laticauda colubrina
TTTCTTTCTTTCTTTCTTTCTTTCTTTCTTTCTTTCTTTCTTTCTTTTGTTTCTTTCTTTATCAAGAAGTGGAGTAAATCAAGGAAGATGCAAAGTGATGGAATAATATGTAGCACAAAAGTAACAGTGATAAACACTTTGAAACAATCAAACAAGCTTGGAAAAAAATAACACTGGAACTTTGAAAGCTCAACTGCTGCTGCTATGTAACCCATGAAGGCAATAGTGCAGGTTTCTAGGGAATTGATTTGCCGCTTGCATCTTCCAAAGTATAATTTTAGTTTTGTCAGACTTCATGGTAAGCATACCAATAAAATTCCATACACTTAAACTTATATTCAGGAATTAGCTCTGAATATAAGCTCACAGAGATGACATAAAAAGTTGTTTTACTACAGCCATATACTGTACATGCCAAAACACAGAAATCAAGTCCTGCACAAATGGCTACTCCAGTGTTAATCCTGTGAATATTTTTCCCCACTTTTTCTAGTCAATAGAAATTTGACAGTTCTCCCAAGCCTTGAAATAGGGAAGCATCTGCTGAATATTTACATAATGGCTCTCTCTCTCTCTAGCTTGGGAACAGCCATTTCAGGGGTGGGCTGCTGGGGGTTCACAGGGGTTTGGGAGATTCTATACAGTTCAGAGAACCCCAAAATCCCATCTTGGCTGGCCCTGCCCCACCCACCCTGGCCCTCTCAGGAGTCCCCACGTGCCCCTTTTTGGATGAAGATAAGGGCAGGGCATGCATGGAGGCTCAGGGAGGGTAAAAAATGGGCCCCCTGGAAGTTCAGGAATGGGCCCATTTTTGGCTTCCAGAGAACCTCTGGAGCCTGGGAAGGCTGTTTTCACCCTCCTGAGGGCTCGAGGAAGGCCTCCAAGTCTGGGGAGGGCAAAAACTCCCCCCTGTCCTGGTGTAGGAGGCTGATTAGGCCATGCCCACCCTGGCCATGCCCACCCAGCATCTGAATGAGAGAACCCTTTGCTGAGATTGTTGAATCCCACCCCTGAGCTATTTCCTATTTCATCATCCCCCAATCTTACAACTTTCTGATCTATAACTCATGGCAAATATTGGTGTTCTCTGTCCAGTCTGACTCTTAATTTTCAACCTAGACAATGGTGTCCCTATCTACTAAAAATACACAACCCCTTACAGTAAAAGAAGTAAAGAACACTATGAATGAGACTCCAGACAAAAATAAAAACAGTACAAGTGGAATGAAAAAAGACTAATCTTTTTTGTGGGGTATACTGACAGCTGTTATTGCAAGGAGAGAACCAGACCATTCATTCTCATTCTAGAATGCTGTAGTTCAGTGGTCACCAACCAGTGGGCCGGGGAGCACTGGTGGTCCGCAGAGAAATGGTCCCCCAAAGCACTCCCCACAAGCAATTAATCCAGGCTACGCAGAAATACAAGGCTGCACTGCCTACATGGCCCGCCAACCTGCTGGCCCCCACCCATCGGCCATGTGAAAACTTTACCTTGAATAGAGCCACACGAGCTGGAAGTGGAAGGTAAAACCAACAGTGGGGGAGGGAAATCCGCCCTGGGGTGGCTTGCTGATGTTGGTGGGAAAGTCGGTCCCTTATTCCAGAGCTGCAGTAGTCACAAGACTATTTTCTACTAATAATCACAGGTTATATAGCCCATCTAGAAATAGACAGCACAAAGTTTATTGATATGAACAGCAGCATAGCTTTCAGTTCATTCCAAGGAATCTTTTGCATCTTTAGCTACTTTTTTCTTTTCCCAATGATATTTTCTAGCATTTCAGTCTCTAATTCATTATTCTGACTTATCTGACATTTGTTCTGTTGCTCTTCAATGGCTTTTAATATCTGCTTCCTGTGATAACACATTGGAAGTGTTAAATGCTGCTTCTGGAGACAGTAACTAAGTGGTCTTTGAATTGAAGATCGACTCTACAGAATTAAAGCCCTGGGGATTTTGGGAGGAGGTTAAAATAAGCAAGCCATTGTTTTTATTAAATTGGTTCACAAATGTTGAAATGAAATACAAGCACACCAGAATTTTATCAATCCAGATTTGCATTGCTTTTCAGAAAGATCTTCCACTCCCTCCATTTGGAAAGTTCTACTGTCAAAGCTGCAGCCTTTGATAATGGAAGTTTACTCGAGGTTGCTGTGAATAAAAGGTTTTATACCATGGGAGATGTCCTTTCCCCAACTTGTTGACTTGTTCTGTGTCCCTGTGTTTGAGCTATGAAATGTGCCTGCTTAAGAAATTTTTTAAAACATTTTTTTCTTTAGAAAAGAAGATATGAGTGACACTGCAAGTTAGTGTTTTATTTTCACCATTCCATGGCTATAGCATTTAACGTTGCTTATACTTTACACTTGCTGCATATGGACAACTGCAAAAAATTTCAGACAAAGTTTCCATTTTTTATGAAGATCATTAATAGCCACTTATATTTGTCCAGTTCTAGAGTCTGCATTCATCTAATGTAGGATATTCAAGTAATGAATTGATGTGAAAAAAAATTCCTATTGTTTTGATAAACATAAAATATTTAAAATCAGAATATTAATACTGTGCAATTATCCATTTAAGATTTCTGAAATAAAATACTTTAGTGTGTAGCTCTGATTACCCAAGATGGCTGCTTAACAGTAGGAAGACTTTTCTCTTCTGCTAATAGTCTGCTGACTTTGCTGCCAGAGCTGGTTCTTTGGCAATACTGCTCCCTGGATTTGAATTGGAGCTTTTAGGAATGGTCCCAGATGACTTTCACAAGAGTGGACCCACCTGAGAAGACTAATCTGACAGATTACAATGGAAAGTCAGGTCACCAATCTTTTCTCTTGGGAGTTCATTTTTTGACTATGCCTGAGTTTTAACTATGCTTTTCAAAGTTTCTATTTTATTTTGCTTTTATCTCTAAAGATTATTAATCTTTGGTTGAATATTGATTTATTTTAACCCCCTGCTGGACTATCTGGTCTCTAATCTTTTTCCTTTGATCTATTTTGCTGCTTTGAGTAACTTTTGCTTTCTCATAAGAAAGTCATGGCATGTTCTTGGGTAGAGAAAGTTTTTTTTAATATTGTCTGATTTCCATCTATATTGGACTTTCACTACAGGGACTTTGCATTTTATTAATTTGAAAAGAAGTTTGGAGTTTGTTTTTTCATTTTTTTTTAAATTTTGGATAGAAATATCCAAAAACTATCCTCCTTGCTTCTCTGTCCAGTTTATTGCTCAGAGGACTATCACTTTGATGTTCTTAATTCCCTCCCCTTGGAGAGTTTTCTTATCTCCTGTTGCCAAGTTACAAGAGAAAAGAATGTATCAGCTTACAGAGAAGATGCTGCGGCTTGAATTTGAGAAAAGACTGCTTCTTCACATGGAAACCCAATTTGAAAACTTTTTTTTAAAAGGCTTGACAAAATAATAATGGTTTCATAGAATGCCCAGATGTAAGTAACTATGATTAAGTCAGATTTACAAAAGGAATTTGCTTTGAAATTGCAGATTCGGTACAGAAGACTGAAAGAAATATGGATCTTACAGACTTAGAAATGGATGAATGAATAAGTGATAAATCAGTTTCCCTTAAGAAGGAAAATGGAGGAATGTATTTATCATATTCAATTAGAAAATAATAGTTAAAGGGATGAACTCTTATGAGAAGAAACATGGATTTTGGAGAATGGTTTTATTATATTTAATCAGAAAATAATTGTTAAAGAGATGTTATTATGAAGCAAATTAGGATAACAGATCAGAGTTAATTGCTGGGATGATGTGGTAACTGTGGTAACTTTTTATAAATTGAATATTATTTATTTATTATTTTTATAATGTATATAGCTGCTATATACATTATATACTTTTTCTCATCAGAAAAAGACTCAGAGTCAGTAGTGGGATTCAAATTCTTTTGCTGCTGGTTCTGCTGGTATGGCTTTGTGGGCATGGCAGGGGAAAGATACTGTAAAATCTCCAGTCACAGGTGGTATTTACCGGTTCTCCAAACTACTCAAAATTTCCGCAACTGGTTTTCCAGAACTGGTCAGAACCTGCTGAATACCACCTTTGCTATGGGTGGTGTACAATAAAGCTAAAACAGTGAATAAATATATAAAACCATTGATAAAATAAAAAACATAATAAAAAACAAAAACTATTAAAAAATGGACCCAACAAGAAAATTACAGATGAAGGAATATTAATAATAATAGAGCCACCTCAAAGTACACCCATTACTTGAGGTCCCCAGGTTTTTTTATATTGCATAAATTATGGCTACTTTATGTTGTAGAAAGTATCTGAGATTGGTAATCTTTGTCTTCCTTGGCAATAAATAACCATTCTTGACACCAGCACTCAGGCAGTTAGATCTTCTTGACCCATGATTTTAACATTCCATCAAAATAGTTTTCTAATTACATTTTCCACACCCCTTTCACTTCAGTTCCCCATTGCCTCCAAAATTTAATCTAAGAGAAGGTCCTTGTCTTTTTTTTAAAGTGACAGTTTCATTAGATTTTCACTAAGGAGGACTATAAAAATGTGTTGGAGAATTAGTCTTCTCCTTGGAGCTATTTCAAGGAATTGTGTACCAGAATTTGACCTGCAAATTTGGTGTTCAATTTAAAAAAGCGATTTGTATCAAGGTCTGGTACCAGAATAAGACTACTTTCATTATTTTGAACCATTCATACCACTTTGGCAGGAAATGTGAAGTTGTATAGTCAGCATTTTATCAAATGCACAAATGCAAGAGGAAGACTTGAAAAATTATATAATTCATAGAGAATCATGTTGTCCCATATTGCATAAAGGTGCCCTTATCTACCATACCAGCAGACCAGAGTCATAGTCCATCTATTTTGATGGGCAGAGGAAAAGAACTGTTTGCTATGTCTCAATTGTTGTCAGTCTGGTCTTTTTTAAAGATACATTAGGGCAGGGGTGCCCAACCACCAGGCCCCAGACCGGTACCGGTCCATGGATCATTTTGTATCGGGCCACAAAGAATGAATAATCGCGATTAAAATACATATAAAAATATGTTTTTAGTAAAGAAATAGTAAAGAAGCCCTTTACTATTGGGGAAGAATTGATTTTGCCGGTTCTTGAAAAAGTGTTTCTGCATGAAACTGGTCCCTGGTACAAAAAAAGTTGGGGACCACTGCATTAGGGTATGTTTTGTTTGGCACTGAACACTTTCAGTCCAATAATAGATCCATATATTAAAGGTTTAAGGTTTTCCCAGCACATAGGTTAGCAGGAGCTAGGGTGAATAATCATGGAAACTGACCCCCTTGCTTAGTGCTTAGATCTCACACCTGGACTGTTGGCTTTCCAGCAGCCAAGCACAGCCTCTTTAACCACTGAGCCATCCCAGATCCAAATGTGCAGGTTTCCATCACAAGGAACTGCATATACTTTTTTTTTTTTTTTTTGTTACAGACAGAATTTGAAGCATTTCTTTCCAGGTCATGTTATAATAGAATAAAGAACTTTGAGATTATAAAGAAGTTGATGACATTTTGGTGTGAATATTTGCAAAAGGGCAGGGCAATGAAATAGCCTTTCACAAAATCCCTGAAACACTAAATGTAAGGAGAGGAAAGTCAGGGCAAGTGTCCCGTCCGGAAATAAGTTGCGCAAGACCGGGTTCCAACAAGAAACTCTTTATTCAATTCAGTAAGAAATGGTAACGGAACAACAGACCAAGCCGTGGCAGCCCTTTATATAGTGGCTTGCTTGCAGCTTGTGGCCAATGACACCACTTTAAGTGTTCCCACCGTCTGGCGGGCTAATCAGATTGGTTCTCTAATGGCCAATCCGAGAACGGCCTTTTCGGCCAATCAGAATAAGGAACTTGGAGCCTACCAAGTTCGATACATAAAACCCCTCCCCCCTTGGTTCAGTCCAACGTGCATCACGTAGTCACGCAGGTAGGTGGGGCTTTTTCGAGTCCTGGTTGACCTGTGCAGCTCAGTCTCAGCGTGGTCTTCATGCGGTTCGGATGGGATTGCTGTCTCTCTGTTCCTTCTCCTTGGAACCTCTTGGAAGGGTGAGTCAGCCTTGCCGCTCCCGCCTGAGTCTTTCGGGCTGGTTGAGATGGCTCTGTTTCTCCCTCCTGGTTTGTCCGGGTTGGTCGAGCTGGCCTGGCTGTCTCCTTCAAGAAGGCCTCGCTTCGTTCTTCTGCTCCCAGACTTCTCATATGGGGTTCATCTAACTGTGAGTGCTCTTTTTGATTTGTTTGATAGTCTTTGAGTTTGTTGTCTTGTTATGGGAGGTTCGTCTCTCCCTTTTTTATTATTTTGTATTCCCCCCCCTCGGTTGTTTTTTGGTCAGCATTTATTTTTGGCACTGGTGTGTTTTTTCATTCGAGGGTGCAAGAACAAAGCTGGTCGATGTGCCCCTTCCATTCTCTTTCATCGCCCAGGAGTAGTCGTTAAGACAGGGGGCCTGTGATCTGGGTGATCGTGGTTGGAAGCCATAACAGGTCCCCGGTAAGGTTTTTTGCATAGGCCAGGTCACCTATTTCAAATGCATGGTATTTGCTGGAGGAGTCAGGGGGTTTATCCCAGGTGTAAGTGGGGTGCAGTCTGTCGAGGTAGGAACACAATTTCCTACCCATTAGGAGTTCTGCTGGGCTTTTGTTGGTTGTGCTGCTAGGGGTAATATGCTGTAGGGTTAGTAATCAGTTTAGTTTTTCTTGCACATCCCTCTTGTCCATTCACTCCAGGCCCTCCTAAGTGTACCAAACCATGTGTTCAGCCCTGCCATTTGCAGCCGGAGCCATTAAAGCATGTCAGATACCTTGGGCAGCTAAATATTGCTTGAATGCTAACGCAGTAAACTGGGGCCCATTGTCCAACACCAGTATATCAGGCAGTCCATGCGTGGTGAAAAGTTTTTCTAGCTTTTTCATTACTGCCTCGGTGGTTGTGGAAGCCATGAGGATGACTTCTAACCAGTTTGAGTAGGCATCCACAACTATTTAAAAAGTGTTGCCTTTTGTCAGCCCAGCTAAGTCAATATGTAGTCTAGACCATGGACCCCAGGGAGTTTCCCATTCTCTGACTGGTGCCTGTGGGGGGGTAGGCCTCGATTTTTGACAGTCATGGCATGTTGCCACCCAACGTTCAATGTCTTTGTCCAGCCCTGGCCACCAGACATAAGTCCTGACCAGGGCTTTCATTTTGACTATGCCTGGTGCCCTTCGTGCAACATGCACAAAACATCTTCCTGGAGTCTGTTTGGTATCACTACTCTGTCACCCCACAAAATACAGCCCTTCTCGATAGACAGCTCAGTCTGTCGGGTGCGAAATGGTTTAAAAGTCTCTGTTTTGTTCTCTTCTGGCCAGCCCTTACCTACCCAATTCAGGATGCGAGCTGTCAAAGGGTCTTTCACGGTGGCTCTCGCGACGTCCGCTGCAGTTAGTGGCAGGTTTGGGCAGGTCTCTAGTTGAAGTGTGGAGACGGTGGAAGCTGGGTCCTCTTCTGTGATGGGCAGTGGAGAATGGCTCAGGGCGTCGGCATGGGTGATGGTCTTTCCTGGACGGTGAATCAGCATGTAGGTGTAGGCAGCGAGGAATTCAGACCACCTCGTCATTCTAGGTGACAGAATGTTTGGGGTTGGCTTGTTTCCTGCTAGGATTCCTAAGAGGGGTTTGTGATCAGTGATGATCGAAAAAGTTCTGCCGTAAAGTTACTCATGGAATCTTTTGACTCCGGCGATGATTGCGAGGGCTTCTCAGTCGAGTTGGCTGTAATTGCATTCTGACTTGGAAAGTGTTTTTAAATAGAAAGCGACCAGTGCCTCTCTGCCATCTGGTAGCTTGTGGCTCAGGATGGCACCAGTTCCAAAAGGCGATGCATCACAAGTGACCGTCAAAGGCAGGGTACTGCTATACTGGATTAAAATGGTGTTAGTCGTTAATAGGTCTTTGATACCCTGAAATTCTGCTTGTTCCCGGTGGCCCCATTTCCAGGTATTTTTTTGTCTAATAACCAATGTAAAGGTTGCCTTATGGGGTAGGAACACATTGTAGAAATTTATGAGACCTAGGAATGCTTGAAGGTCAGTTTTGTTCCTAGGTCTAGGTGTGTCTTTGATTGCCTTTATCTTTTTTTCAGTGGGGTGTATTCCTTTTTCATCTATTAAGTAGCCCAGAAACTCGACCTGGTTGGTGGCTAGATTACATTTCTCTTGCTTTACCTTAAGGCCTGTGTCTATAAATCTTCTTAAAACTTCCCTTAATCTGTTCTCTAGTAGGTTGGCATTTTTTGCTGACACCAGAACATCGTCAAAATAAGGGACGATTCCCTTGATTCCATTTAACAGATGCTCCATGAGGCTTTGGAACACGCCTGGGGCAATGCTAACGCCGAACTGGAGATGGTTACACTTGAATGCCCCTCTATGTGTCACAAAAGTCTGTGCCTCTGTGGTAGTGGGATCAACGGGTTCCTGTTGGTACGCCTGTGCGAGATCAAGGTTCGCAAAAAATTTTCCTCTCCCTAGGGAGTGCAATAAGTGTTGCACTACCGGCACTGGGTATGCGCTTTGTTGGAGCGCATGGTTTAGGGTTGCCTTATAGTCTCCACAGATGCGCACTGACCCATCTGGTTTTACAGGAGTCATGATGGGTGTTTCCCACCTGGCATGGTCGATTGGCTCCAACACCCCTTGTGCTATTAATTTGTTCAACTGTTCATCAATTTTTGGCTGTAAGGCAAATGGAGCGCATCTGGCTTTTAACCGTATGGGGGCTATTTTGGGGTCTAGGCTAAATGAAATTGGGGTCCCCTTGTACTTGCCAAGGGACACATCGAAAACATCTTGGAATTCTTGTAGCAGGCTCTCCTCCCAGTTGGCTGCAGCAACGTGATTTATCCTGGTCATCCTGATTCCCAGGGACACGAACCATTCTATCCCTAGTAGGCTAGGATGATCACAGTCGATGATGGTCAGAGGCAAGATCTCAGCATGATTTTAAAATTAGATGAGGAAATGTCCAAGGCCCACTACTGGAATTCGATTTCCCTGGTAGTCTTTTAAAATCAGTCTTTGTTTTTGTAGTTCTTTTTGTTTAATGTCCGGTATCAGGCACCAGATGGTATTCCAGGGACCATGGATAGAAAAGACCCGGAGTCGACTTCCATCTCACAGGGCTTCCCTTCGATGTTCACCTCTATCCGGACCTTTTTCCCATTTTCTGCCTTGGCATTTCCGATGGTTACCGTCTGGTGTGTTTTCTCTCTGTCACTGGTTCTTTTGCTTTGGTTCCATCTGCTTCCGGCTTGTCTCTCTTCATGTCTGGGGGGGGGTGGTGCTGCCGCATCTTTTAGGACTATAGCTCTTTTTGTTTTGGGAGACCCTTTCAATGTGCCCCCGTTTATTACAAGCCCTATAGATTGCATCTAGGAACCTGCATTCAGCTTGTGGGTGGTTGCCCCCACATCCCACACACTGAAACTCCCACCAGTTTTTTCTCTTTTCCCGCCATTTCTTGTCTGATTGAAGTCTATAGACATCTTCATTTTCGTCATCGGTGTTGCTCTGGGATTCGAGATCTTCGTAGTGGGCGGTCACTGTGGGCTGTTTCTTGCTTCCCTCTACCTTCTTCTCTCTGGCTTGGTTTGGCAGATCTGGAGTTGCGTTCATCTGGCTCATGGTGGCTGCAGATTTCTTTGCTGCTTCGGCGGCAGTGGTTTCTGCAGTGGCTTCGGCTGAGGTTATGTTTGGTCTATTCAGCAGCTTACTCTGAAGTGTAGTGTGCTTCAACCCAAGGACCACGCGGTCCCTCATGGTCTCATCCATGTTCTGGAACTCGCAGGCTCCTCTGATGTGTCTCAGGGTGGCTACAAAATCTGCAATGGTTTCATCGTCTCTTTGGTCTCTCTTGTAGAACTCGTGTCTTTTTATCAAGTTGCAGACCACAGGTGCGTAATGTGCTCAGAGCATTCTGTTCAGCTCGGGCCAAGTCATCTGTTTGACGTTTCTTGGTTTGGCTAGTGCCTTCGCCATTTTAAAGACAGCCAGACCACAGTGTGTAAGAAAGATGGCCCTCTTCCTTTGGTCAGATATCTCTTGCAGCTCGTTGCTTTCTAAAAACATAAGAAAGCGATCGATATACGACTCCCAATCATCCTCATCAGGATTGAATGGTGCAGGCAGTGCATTGTTACTGGCCATCTCTCTTGCTCGGTTCAGATTGCCATGTGATTCAGTCTCGCTCTTCTACGACGATTCCATCCTCATCACCAGTGTTCCGTCCAGAAATAAGTTGCGTAAGACTGGGTTCCAACAAGAAACTCTTTAATCAATTCAGTAAGCAATGGTAACGGAACAACAGACCAAGCCATGGCAGCCCTTTATAAAGCGGCTTGCTCACGGCTTGTGGCCAATGACACCACTTTCAGTGTTCCTGCCATCCAACGGGCTAATCGGATTGGTTTTCTAATGGCCAATCCGAGAACGGATTTTTCAGCCAATCAGATTAGGGAACTTGGAGCCTACCAAGTTCTATACATAACAGCAAGCATCTGACACCAACTCAAAGCAAAGACCTATCATTTATGGCAATCTGAAAAGTTTCACTTCACTTTGTTCAAAAATATCTTCAATAATATGAAATCTGGCAACTTGATTTGGCTTGTTAGCTTTAGTTCTGAGAGAAAAGCTTTCAGTAAAAATGAAATAAAATAGATTTAGAAAATGATGATGATGGATCATCCAGCCAGTCCAGAACTGGGCTGAAAGGAGCTGTAAGTAATTTTTGCCCTAATGTTGGATGAAGGAACAAAGCCACTTAAGCACATTTTAGCAGTCCTGTCAATACAATTCATTGTGATAGATTTAGCTATAATTGTGGAGGGGAAAAAAACTGGTTTCTAATGAGGCTCATACTGAGTTATTTTAAAGGGAAGGGTTTTTTTAATTCAGCGCATATAATGTCAAATAACTATTGAAGTTAAAATTAATGTAATTAAATATGTAACTTTTTAAAGAAAAAGTTGATTCAGAGAACATTCAGAAAAGAGTCTATTTTAAAATTTTCCTAATTAATTTCTCAAAGCTTTCCAGCTGTTAAAAACAGAGAAGAAATTATATGTAAAAGCATTTAAGTTTTGTTCTGACCATTCTTAAACATGAACAAATGAGACCATTTGTTAAGAATCTTATTTTAGAAAATCAGCAGTGTAGTATTGGCTGAAGATTGCTTTCTTTATATAAGGAATGATAAATTCCAAAGTTATGAATATATTTTTATATAAATTGTCACACTCAATAACACATTTAAGTATTATTCCAAATCAGTTCCAAACCAAGGAAAATATAGAATTCAATATAATCACTCAGATCTATAAAGAATGTCAATATAGTATGTTGAATAGCAAATTAACAAGATAATTTCCCGAGCAGCAGTTTCACATGCAGAAAAATAATGGGATCTGTAAACTATCTAGTGACTTTATTTCCATTTGAATGGAATGCATAATGGGATGTTTTACATCCCCTCACTTTCAGAAGTCTCTGAATATAGTATTCTACCATAGAAGGTCGAAGCAGTCTAGTTGAGGGGTCCCTGACCACAACTCTTGGGTCATTGGCTGGCATAAGTCCATGTCCACTGGAAACTGGCTGCACAAGCTGTGGGTGAGCAAATGATGCATCATTTGCAAGGGCAAAACTTAGGTTGCACACAAAACCATTCCCTCCTCACTTGCTACCACCACCACCACTGCTGCTGCTACAGATTCATGGAGAGTCAAAAAAGTTGGGAACTAGTTGTCTAGTTTATTCTGCTCTGTATTTTCCTAGAGATGATCCACTTTTATTTCCCTTCAGTATTGGAAATACTGTGTACAATAACTTCAAATGATGTTTCTGAAGTACAAATACTTGTTCTAAAGGCCCTGTCACACTGGCCAACGGATGCAAAACATTTGTAAAAAGGACACAGCAGACGAGAAAAATGTCCCATCCATGGTTATCCACTCTCAAAACGGGCAAACATTTGCATAATCAGAATGGACAACATGGAAAGAAACAGACGGGGGGAGGACATAGGGTGGATGGAAAGCGGATGCTCCATGGAAGCCTAGCGGATGGAAGTAGATGGGAGCAGATGGCACATCCGCAAGGCTTCTGGGACACCGCAGCAAAGTGGACGCGGAACGTAAAGAGCGGATGCAGAGCAGACGCTGAGCGGATGAAGCGGATGCACAGCGGATGCCGAGCGGATGAAGCGGATGCAAAGTGGAAGCCTAGCAGATGCCTAGCGGAAGCCTAGCGGATGCCTAGCGGATGCCTAGCGTTCAATGCACATGCAGGGAGGATGCATTGCGTCAGCCCTGCAGATATAAAGAGAAGCAGCTCCCAAGCAGGTCAACATTCAGAGGAAAGACCTGCTTCCAGACACATCGCCTGCCAGCCTGCCTGCCTGCCTGCCTGCCTGCCTGCCTGCCAGCCTGCCTGCCTGCCTGCCTGCCTGCCTGCCTGCCTGCCTCCCAGCCTCCCTGCCAGCCAGCAACCCCACAACCAGGGGGAAGAAGAGAAAGCCTCAGTCATCTGCTGCCAGCCCTGGCAAGAGGGACAGGGCCACCCTCCCACCATCTGGCCCTCACTCTGCTTCTGCTGGGGCTTCTGCAGCACGGGCTCGCTTTTCTGGGGCTGGGGCTTCTGCTGCTTCTGCTTCTGGAGGAGCGGATGATGCTGCATATGGCGGTGGTGCTTCTGCTGGTGCTTCCTCTGCTGATGCTGCTTCTGGCAGTGGTGCTTCTGCTGGTGCTTACTCTGCTGGAGCTGCTCCTTGTCCTGCTGGTGGTCCTGGTCCTGCTGGTGGTCCTGCTCGTGCTCCTGGTCCTGCTGGTGCTGCTGGTTGCTTGCTCTGCTGCTGCTGATCCTGGTCCTGCTGGTGCTGCTGGTGCTGCTGGTGCTGCTGGTGCTGCTGGTGCTGCTGGTGCTGCTGGTACTGGTGCTGGTGGTGGTGGTGGTATGGAGGAGCAGCCCCTACAACCTGGAAGCCCCTCCAATGAGGGCCCATGTGGTCCTGCCAAAGGGAGGAAGAGGAAGACGCGAGAATGGGAGAGGAGGCAATACAACATCGAGGAGGAACATGAGGATGAGGTGCTGGAGTGGCTGAGAGAGAATGAGTACCTATGGCGGAAGGGACAAAAGCTCTACAGGGACACCAAAAGTAAGCAGGCTGCTTGGAGAGAGAAGGCGGAGAGCCTGGGCTACACTTTGGAGGTACTCCTCAGCTGGTGGAAGCACATGCACACCTGGAACAGGAAGCTGCACCTCAAGAAATCTGGCCAGGCCGCGGTCAAGCTGATGGACTACGTCATGGCCAAGTGCAGCTTCCTGGAGGGGGAGATCTGCCACCGAGGAGCAGCCCCTCTCACAACCCTCTCTCTCAGGCAGCCTGCTGAGAGCCAGTCGTCTTCCGGCAGAGAGTCAGCTCCTGTCTCCAGGCAGGTATCTGTGGAGCGTGCCACGACAGAGAACCCCCCGACAGCTGTACTAACTGTGGCAGAGCACGTGGAGGACCCCCTGACGCAGTGGGAGCAAGGAAAGGGCACTTCCACCACAGTCCTACCCGCATCCACCCCCAGCTCCACCTCCACAGAAAGGCAGAGAGCCAGACAGGAGGGGCAGAGCCACACTGTCCTGCTGGAGATAAGAGACACCATCAGGAGCAGCGTAGATCTCCTCTCTCAGCAGGTCCACACCAACTCCTCATCCTCCAACCGCAAGCCCTTCCTTACCTATGTGAACCAGACCCTCATGGACATGGCGGAACCCCAGTACCAGGTGGTGAAGGACAGGATCACCGATCTGCTTCACAACCCTCCAGATCCAGATGAACCTGCTCCCACCCAGTCCAGGTCTGCTCCTCCACCCCAGGTGATGTCCCTCCCATTCCAAGGCTTCCCACAGGCCCTCACCTACCAGGGCTACGGCTACCAGGAGGTCCAGCAGCACAGGCAGCAGCCCTTCCCAGTCCAGGCACAGGTTCATCGGATGGCACCGTTGCCACCGGTTCCATTGATGCCACCGATGCCACCGATGCCACCCACGCCACTGTTGCTACCGACGCCACTGATGCCACCCACGCCACCGATGCCACCGACGCCAGCCCTCACCCAGCTGCAGACTAGACAGCCCCACTACACTGCTCCTTTCTCCACCCCACAGCCAAGCCCGGCCTCAGTACATCTGTCATCGGTACTGGGGCTGACACCCCATGGCATGGAGGAAGGGGCTCTCAACATCACAGGGCTGAGCCAGCTGCCTGAGAGCTTCCTCAACACACCGTCCCCTGTTGTCCTCTCGGGGCCAGGCATCCCAGTGGCACTTCAGACCAGCACTCCAGCAGCAGCCACCTCCACAGCACCTGGACCCTTCACCCCTGAGACTGGGCACACCTCCAAGTAACCAAGAGGAGTGCCAGAGACTGGCTGGCTGGCTACCTGTTGACTTTATTTGGACACTTGACTTGGGTCATTTTTCTTTTACAGCTTGTTATTAATAAAGATTCTTTGCTTCACACACTTGCTTCATTTATTTTATTAAATAAAGTCTTGGTGGAAACTTTTAGAAATGGTTTAAGCCTTTGCATGCTTGTGGGATGGGTTAAGATAGCAGTGGGATGGGCAGGGATACCTTTGGGATAGGTAATAGCTGTGGGATAGATAAACCTCCAGTGCAAGCATAGTGGGACTGTCTGGTGCAACCTCCCAGGTGCCACACCTTTGGCCCTTCATTATCAATAACAATGTAAGCATTGATTCACACATTTGAACATAAACACAACTCTTTATTAAATGCCCTGTTCATTGTAGGCCCACCCAACATACATGGCCCAATCTCATCCGTGTGATGAGACAGCCTCAAGGAAGCATCCATTAATCATCTATCATCCTGTCTTGCCACTCGACTGCTCCAGCTTGGGAGTTGCACCAGTGTTTCAGGAGGTTGCGCTGCTTCTTCCCTTCACATGAGGCTCTGTTGGGACCTTGCACATCCTCAGTGTCCATCAGGTTTCGCCCTTGCCTCCATTCCCCAGGCTCCATGTCCCCATTGCCTTGTTGGAGGTCCACGAGCCTGTTCTGCAAGACTGGGTAGCAGGTGCACATGAGATTGTGCAGGATGCAGCCAGGATGCCAAAGGCGTTCTCCACCACCCGCCTTGCCCTGGACAGCCTGTAGTTGAAGATCCTCTCTTCACGGGTGAGGCATCTGGAAGTGTAGGGCTTCATGAGGTAGGTTCTGAGGGAGAAGGCATCATCCCCCACGATGAAGTAGAGCACATTTTGTGTGTCGTTGGGCAGGAGGTCTGGATTTGTGAAGCCCATGATGAGGTTGCGTTCCAGCCCACCCTTGAGGTGACTGGCGTTGTATACCTGGGCATCTGAAGCTGACCCGTTGCCTGAAGCATCGATGTACATGAACTTGTCATCAGCATCAACCATGGCAAAGAGGATGATGCTGAAGAAGCCCTTGGAGTTGAAATAAGTGGACCCCGACTTGGCTGGCGCTTTGCAGGCCACATGCTTCCCATCTATGCCTCCAACGGTGTGGGGGAAGTTCCACTTCTGATACCACTGCTCTGAAACTTTCTTCCATCCTTCTTCAGTGGAGGGTCACTGGAGGAGCTCCTCCAGGTATTCTTCGATGATGGCCTGCACCACTTCTCTGACCACAATGCTGATGGTGTTGTGTGGCACCCTCCAGCCGTACTGCATGCTCCTGTACGTGGTCCCTGAGGCCAGGTGGCGCAGAGTCAGTGCCACCTTCAGTCCAAGGTCCAGGCTGGGCCGGAAGTTGGTGCTCTGCTTGGTCAACCTGGGTGTCAGATGCTCCACAACTTTGTCAAACATGGCTGGAGGCATCCTCATGAATTTCTGGAATGCACGAGGGTCTTCGTTCCTGAGCTCCACCATCAGCTTGTTGTACAGTCCATACTCTGCTCTTCTCCCGATCCATCTTCAGACCCATACACTTCTTGGCTGCCTCCTTTTCTTCCCATAGAACAGTTGAAAGAGCCTGTAGATGGCTTCGCACTGTTGCAGAACAATGGTGGCTACCAAAAGGACTGTGTTACAATCCATGGCGGACATGACTGGATGCTGTGGAAGAGCAAGAGCCAGATGAAGGCTGCAGAGGTCTGCACACCAGGGCTGCTGGTCTGAAAGTGAGATCCAGGTGAGTTGCTCCCCCTTTTTATAGGCAATATACATTTTCCACTATGTGTCCTTTTGCATCCTCTAGACATCCTCTAGACATCCTTAATATCCGAGATAGGTCCCCTCTGCAAACGTTTTTTCCATTTTAAATGCTTTGCGAGCTGTATCCGCTTTCATCCTTTCTCCGTCTGTGCTACTAACGCTGCGTGTCCGTTCCACGTCCGTTTTGCTTCCTCCCTGTGTCCGTTTTCCGCTGGAGCGGATTTGAGTTGCGTGGATGCGCAGCAGATGCCTAGTGGATGTAGCAGACCCATAACGGATGCTGACGGATGCAGAACGGATGTTCCCTGTATGCATTGCGGATGCAGAAAGGACGCGTTGGATACATTTTCCGCTCAAAAAGTTTTGAGCAGCTCAAAACTTTTTGAGCGGATGGAACCTCAGTCAACGGATGCTGAATGGATAGAGAGGAAGAAAAATGGAGGCAGTGAGTACAGAACGGATGCATTGCGTTAACCAATGGATGGCAAGTGTTTCTCTCTGTTTTACATCCTCTTTCCATCCGTTGGTGCAGTGTGACACGGGCTTAAATTTCAGCAAGTACTTTAAGCTTCACTCCGCATTGTTATCTTCACTGATTACCATGATGGTTCTGGATTCAACTCAAACAGCTATTGAATTTATAACTATAATCAATAAATCCCTACATGGCATGGGGATGAGTCATTTGCGAGATTGCCTGTCTCCTGTGGCCCTTCTGGTATGATCAGACTTATTGGGCATGCTCTGGGTTCCATCAACGAAACAATGACATTTTTTAAGGAACAACGTTTTAGAGAAGCATACCTTCTCTGTCATGTCTGCCTTTATTAGTCCCTAGAAATTTTCACACACTGTACATCCATTCACAATAATGATTTTACCTTGAATTGTTTTTGAATTGAGAAAGTATGTCTTCCATGAACAAAGAAAAGCCATGGAAATGAAAATAAAAATATGCATTCATAAATATTGCATTATCAAAAAAAAACCTTCTTTTTACCCAGTATTGAAAGAATGGGGACTTTTTGTACCAGACTTCAGAGGAGAAACCCTTACCTCTATGAAATATCTGTTTAAAATGTAAAAATATATTTACAGTTCAGCAAATCACAAACATTGTAATTACCTAAGCAGTGATAGATTCTGGAGCCTCATTTTTGCTTTTTAGTCATGCAGTTTATTTGCAACGCAGATTGGAAAGACCTTGGAATGATTGTCTCCCAAAGGTTGTGATTCACACATAAGTAGAGGTGGAAAAAGTTTCAGAGACTATACCTCTCCTCACAGTAAAATTAAAGAGAGAGAAATCTTTCTTTGCAAAAATAAAAACTGAGAGGAGAAAAAATTTCTGTCCCTTAGTTTTTCTTTCTCCCTCATTTTGTCACAATCCCAGATCAATTAAAGTCTAAGATGTGGGATCTAGTGGGAACCTTAATATTGTGTCTTTCTGTTCACTGAAATACTGGTTTTAAAGTGGAATGAGAAAACTTGCTACAGCCAACTGGCTGAAGCCAACTGACCATGGCCAATGAACCATGGTCAACTTACTGCAGGACAACTCTGCCACAACTAACTTGCCAGAGGACAATTTGTCATGCCACAATTTAAAATATTAAATAATTTAAAGTATTGTTTATTTATCTAAAATAAACAAAAATAATTTTAATTTTTGTCATATTTAATTTTGTCCCTCATTTTCCATCCTTTTTTAAATTATTCTACTCCACCATTTCTTTGATATTTGTGTAACTCTTGCCCCACAGAGAATTGTCCCACAATTGATTGACCATGGCGAGTTGTCTTAACCAACACAGTGAGTTGGCCGTGATAAGTTGGCCATCATGAGTTGACTGTTGTGAATTGTCATAAACAATTTAAAGTACTAGATCATTTTGTACATGCTTCAACTTCTATTAATGCACATGTATTAAATGTGCATTACAGATTGGATTGGCCAAGGTTAATTTTGTAATTCTGTGTAATTCTTTTAATCCTCATCTTCAACTCCAAGGAAAATATCTATGAGATCTGAAATCCAATCATATATTCTCGTCCAAAATGCCAAGTTTGGTATAGGATGACATTTTACATCAACTCTGCTCTTCAACACATAAACAACAATCATTGCTCAAAATATAGATCTTTCAACTATCCCATGAAAATACTAGTACTTGAATGCCACACACAATCCTTTGGTGCATGGCATCAGCTATAGAAGTATCCCAGGTGGGTAAGGTAAAATTGTGTAATTTTTCATGGTCTTTTGAACAACTCATATTCTGAAACCTAGAAGATTTTTGCACATTTTTTAAATCACCATTTCAATTATTTATGAGCTGACAAAACAAAAGCATTAATGCGATGAATATTCTCCATTACAATGGTTGTATTTAATAATTATACTTTTAATTTAATAATGTTCTTGTTTTGTAAAATAATTTATTTTTCATTTCTTAAGTATTACTAACAAATAATCTTTGAGTGCTATTGAGAATTATAGATAATTAATTAGTGATTTCCCACTGACATTTTCTCATTGCTTGACTTTTTTTTACTAATTTAACATAGTTTAGAAGTACAAATAAGTTGAATACAGTAATAATGTCATGGCATTTCTTCACTTAAGATAACACTTAGGAATAAGGAATATGTTCTGAGAAGATTAAAAAGTTGCTCAGTTCAAGGCTGGCCAAGTCCAGGTAAAGTTAGTTGAAATCTAAATAATGGTTTGGAACCTTTCTGAAGTTCCACTCTTATTTTAACAGAAATTCTGGATGATAACTGAAGTCCAGCTGAAACAATAATGGGATTGGCCTAGTAGTTACAGACAAAAAAGAGTTGGTATGATTTAAGAACTTGAAAAGATATCAAGAAAACTAAAAAGTGCCTCAAGAAATCGTTTATGAACAAAATCCATGATACAATATAATGGACAATATAATGGATAACTTCAGATTACCGAAAACTGGATCTTGTTGTTATCTGTAGCTATTGAAGTTATAGCTGAATAAACAGCTATATAAATATTATTTTTTTGTTGATTCATAAGCCAGTTGCATCATTGCTTTAGGGTGGGAACCTCTTCCTCCATATTATTGAGCAATAGTTGCATTCTAAAGGCAAGCATGTAGCAAAGAAAAAAAATATTTATTTTTTTATTTATTTTATTTGGTTTGTCAATTGCTTACAAGATAAGTAAAAACATTGTTATGAATACATGGATACATATAAGAAAAATAAAAGAAACAATAGGACAGGGGCGGTAGGCACATTAGTGCGCTTATGCACGCCCCCTACAGACCTCTTAGCAAAGGGGTGAGGTCAATAGTCTAAGGTTAAAGTTTTTGGGGTTTGGGGAAGAAACTGCAGAGTCAGGTAGAGTATTCCAGACATTGACCACTCTGTTGCTGAAGTCGTATTTCCTGTAATCAAGTTTGGTGTGATTAACCTTGAGTTTGTATCTATTGTATGCTCTTGTGTTGTTATGGTTGAAGCTGAAGTATTCATTGATAGGTAGGACATTGCAATGTATGATTTTATATACTCTACTTAGATCGGACTGAAAGTAGTGTAATTCTAGGTTTTCTAGGTCTAGAATTTTGAGTCTGGTGTCATAAGGTATTCTGCAATGAGTAGAGGAGTGAAGAACTCTTCTTGTGAAATATTTCTGGACTTTCTCAACTGTGTTAATATCAGATATGTAACGTGGGTTCCAGACTGATGAGCTGTATTCGAGTATTGGTCTAGCAAATGTTTTGTTATTAGTTATTAGTGGAATATTACAGAGAAAAAGTTGTGTAAGATTAGGTTAACAACTCTCAACACCTTTTTGGCTATGTAGTTACAGTGGGCTCTAGCACATGTATCATTAGAGATGAGTACTCCAAGATCCTTGACAGAGTTTGGATCATCAACAAGGTCTTGACTATTCAGCCTGTATTTTATTTTCTGAATTTTTTTTGCCAATATGTAAGACAGAGCATTTATTTTTTGAGATTTGAAGATGCCATTTGTTTGACCATTCTGATACATAGTCAAGATCTTTTTCAAGGGTAACAGTATTGTGTGTGGTATTGAACAACTTTACATCATCAGTGAAGAGAATGCAGTTGCTCTTAATATGATTACAGAGGTCATTTATGTCGAGTATGAGGAGAGTTGGTCCTAGAACACTGCCTTGGGGGACACCACTGTTGACAGGTACAGAATTTGATAGGACACTCCCAATTTTGACCATTTGTTGTCTGTTTCACAGGAACGCTTTTATCCAGTAATGCAGGTGTCCATGATACCATAAGATTTTAGGAGTAATTTGTCGTGTACCACTGAATCAAAGGCTTTACAGAAGTCTATATAGATTGCGTCCATTGCTTTGCCCTGATCGAGTTGTGTAGTCCATATGTTTTTGCAGTGTAAGAGTTGCAGATTACAGGATAGTTTTTTCCTGAAACCAAATTGTTTATTAGAGAGTAGGTTGTTTGTCTCTAAGTGGAGGATAATGGATTGTTTAATAATTAATTCCATGACTTTACAGGTGACGCAGCATAAGGAGATTGGTCTGTACTTTTCAACT
This sequence comes from Laticauda colubrina, assembly GCA_015471245.1. NCBI lineage: Eukaryota > Metazoa > Chordata > Lepidosauria > Squamata > Elapidae > Laticauda > Laticauda colubrina. The sequence continues at coordinate 3,557,335 of BLBF01000039.1, forward strand.
AGGCTGGAGTCTCCCTTTTTGAAGATGGGGATGACTGTGGCTTGTGACCATAGTTTTGGCAAGGCGCTGATCCTGAAAGATTTTTCAAAGATTATGCTTAAAGGTTTGACTATGGCAGTGGATAGCTTTTTTAAGAAGTAGGTACATATTCCATCCGGTCCAATATAGAGAGATGGTTTTAGATTGCATAGTGCTTTTTCAACATTGTCTACTGTAAAATTGATATGTATTAGATCATTGTAGTTTTCTGTGGTTCGTCTAGGAAATACTGGGCATGATCCATTGCTGTTTACAAATACTGAGCCAAAGAATGTGTTAAAGAGGTTGGCTTTAATAGTGTCATCGTTGCAGTCTTTACTTTTAGGTCTTTTCAGGGGTGGGATGGACCTTGAATCTTTTAGTTTGTTGTTTACAAAATTGTAGAAAGTGTGGGTGGATTTGGTGCACAGAAGGTTTTCCTCTTGTTTAAAATAATAATTGGTGCATTCAGTCTTTATCTGGTGGCATAAATTTTTGTATTGGCTTTTGAAATTGGCAACGTGACCAGATTTTTTTTTCTGCCAAAGTGATCTCTTTTTGGATTGAAGCTTCCTTATTGTTGTGGGTAATCTGTTTTTTCTGGTTTTTGGAGTTGTTATTGGTACATATAGTTTAATGACTCTTTTGACTTCAAGTAAAAATATGTTGTAATGGTCTTCAACAGTATTGCATCCAGTGAATAGAAATTGCCAATCAAGGGATGAGAGGTTGTTGTCTATAAGATCATAGTTGCCTTTTTTGAAGTTATAACTGGGGATCACATCCTTGTTTTGATTTTTGTGTTGATGTATGTTGAGGCAAATGTCAATTATGCTGTGGTCACTGTTGGAAAAGGGTTCTTTAATTTGAATTCCGTAAATTGAATTCAAACTATTGCAGAAGATGAGATCAAAGGAGCTGTTAAGTCGAGTATTGTTGGTTACTAGTTGTTCCAGTCCCAGATTTGTTACAGCATTGTAGAAGGTTGCATGTATGGGTTCAGTTTTACATTCGTTTAGGGTCCAGTTAATATGAGGTAGATTGAAACCACCAAGAAAGCTAAAAGCATGTGGGCAGGATGTTGCCCATGTTAGTAGTTAATTTAGCTTGTTCATATGTTCGATTTCATAATCAGGGGCTAGCCTTGGTGATTATTTAGTTGCAAAATAACACTGCCAACAAGGGAGCCAATGAATATTTGTGATAGCTTGCATAGCACTGAGTTCTTAAACTGATTAATTAAACTGAGTTCTGAGTTTTCTGTGGAAAAAATGATGACGAACAGATTGATGTACGATGACCTCTCATAACAAAAACATTTGTTTATTTGTTTGTTCAATTTCTGTGGCTCCCCCCCTGGGAAACTTATGATTCATAAAATAGATCACAATTAAGAATTAAACAAAAACATTTTAAAGCAATAAAACCAGTAAAAAAATCATTAAAAGAATCCACTCCATACAGAAAAGCAAGATATTTGGCCCATTAACAATTTAGCCAGGAAATGGGGCCTTTTGCACATTCTATGTTCCACGCTTGGGAAACATAGCCAGGTTTTTAAGCCTTATAAAAAGCTAATAGCGGAGCCATTCTGATCTGCGAAGGGAAGATGTTCTTGAGAACAGGGTCTGCTGCAGAAAAAGCTCATCTTCTGGTCCCTGCCAGTCACCATTCTTTGGCTGACAGGATTTGCAGCATGCACATTCTGCTTGACTTGGTTGGTCAAGTAATTTATGCATTTCCCATTGCTCATTTTTCAAGTTTCCATAACTTAATAAAATCATTTATTTTTTAAAAAAAGATAATTGTAAATATTTCTTGTTTTGTGTGCTACCAAATAACTGAATATGCAGAAAGAATAATTAACACGTATATCTATTAGTCTTAGCAGCAGTGATGGAACAGGTGCTAAATAAAATTTTATCTTTTTCAAGATTAAAAAGTATTAAGATAGTATTAAGAATTAGTTATTTTAATTTTTATAGAATGAAGCACTGTCTGATCAAATTCATTTGTCACTGTTAATTAGAGAGATTTTCATTTGCATTACAACTTTCTTTACAATTTCAACAAATGAGACCTGTTGATGATATGAGTTGGAACTCAACAATTTAAACATGTAATGATGACTTCAAAGTTCAATACCAGAATTTGCAATATCATGAAATCAAGAAATGTTCTATTTGAAATTTTCTATTTCAATTTTATTTTCAATATTAGCATCTTAAATTTTAAGGTAAATTCAATTTTAAAATGTTTAAAATGTAATCAATATAGTGTTTACAATTTGTGTGCAAATCAACTGTTAGAAATGGTCAGATAACATTATTCCATATCAGTTTTCAAAGTGCAATCCCTGTATTATAATCATAATTGGAAAAAAATCAAATTCAAATACTTTGCAAAATTATTCACATTTGACAATTATTCAAATAGCAATTAACAAGTTTTGTAAACAAATTTCCTAGTCATCTGTCCTGCTCATTTATAGCTCCCTTTCAACTTTAAGTTCTTAGTTATGAGAAAAATTTATGTGTTTTTAGTTACAGGTGACTGTGTTGGATTTCAACCTACACCGCATACTGTAAAGATGGGTCACTGTCATGGTAATCTTTTGATTGCTGAGTAGTGCTGAATAAAGCAAATAACATATAGGACTCTGCAAGGTGGCCTTGCTTCATTTTGACAAGGACTATGTATTCTGCCAAAATGATTCAGACGAAGTACTTCAGAACTAAAGCAAACATCCAAACTGCTACCCTCAGGCTACAAAATCAGACAAAGGAAAAGGCTTTACATATTTGCTATTGTAAAAAATAGTTCCCAGACTAATAAAGACTCAGGAGACTATTATGTAAACATCCAGCTGCGAGTTTATTTATTACTACTGATAAGACCCACCACCTTTGGGCAATTAGAAAGAAAAAATGTAAAAGCCTATAATGTACACTCAGATATATTGACCTAGAAGCGAATTAATTCAATTGCTGTAATTCTTATAACCAATTCCTTCTCAATAAATCTAGGTGAAAAGGCACTATGAGAAAAGAATCACTTCTGGTTTTAGGGAGATGCCAGAGATCAATGGGTATCTCTTGCTTCCAAAAAGTGGATATCCAGATTTTTACAGTTAAGTTCTAGTAACTCTGTCAGAAGTAGAGTTTCTGCTTCTCTTTAAAGCAGACATGTCTTTTTGTGGAGGGTGCTTCCATCTGAGCTTCAACAAATGTGCAGCTGCTCTCATGAGTAGTAGAAAGTTGCAGCATTTGTGTAAGGAACTTTTTCTAAATCACTTTCAAACTGATACACCTTTTTCCCATCAAGGTGCAATGTTCACATAATTTGTCACTAAAGCATTTCATGTTCTTTAAGACTACTTCCAATACTCACAGGGACCACTGAAAGCCTCTTTTGATTTCTATAAGAGTGAATATGCTGCTTCATTTCACACTTGAAAAGTGGAAACCATGTTATTTTACACAGCAGTTTCAGAAGAACGCTTTGCTGACAAAAGGCTGAAGCAATCTTTTGAAACCCTATCAAGATGTGACCATTTCATAGCATTTCACTTCCTGTAGAATGAGCTAGACCAAGTTTATTTTACATTTAGGCCCTCCAACTTCAGAATTAATATGCTGCTGAATTCCAATTGCTGGGATTCTGCAATGGGGAAAAGATTGTTGCCTTTATGGCCTCCTTTTGGCTTTTGATAGACTTCCTGTCAGTCACTATGGCAACTGAATACTAAGTTATATAACTCTTGGTCTGATTCAGTAGAACCTATGTTCTTCATCTCACACTTTTCTGCAGGAGAAATTGGATTTATTCTACTTTTTAAAAATGTTTGGCTCTGACAAAATCTTGACTTTGTGGCATGTAAATCTTTCTTCTTTAGTTTGTCTACAACTTTACTGAAATATGTAAGTTAGCAATTATATTTTATTATCCTGATTAAACATTTAGTAGAAATTAATACCTTAAAAGATGGCTTTAAAAATGTAGCAAGCTAAAGCCTGCCTATGTTTGACATTTAATTGAAAACATATCATAATAAGTTGCTTGGAATTTAACTATTTGAAAACATGCAATTTCATACCCTCAGGAATTATTCCTCAGTTCAATTGTCAAGGGTTGCAGCATCACCATGTTTTTTTTTTTAAATGGAGCTGTTGCTAACATTTAGAGCAGCACTGGACTATAGTTTCATCTAAATGTTCTATAAATTTCCATGATGATCCAAAACAATTATGTCAGCTTTGTTTACATATAATTTGGGTTTTCTTCTATCAGCCTTATTCACACAAACGATTTGCCAAACCATCCTCATAAGTAAATAGGCTCAAGTAGCCATAAAATATCCACCCCCATGGAGAGCAAACACAGCAGGCCAAATACATATGTGCAAACAGCTCCAAGGTTATATAATTGAAAGAAGTAATCAGTATATTTCTGAGTACAACATTGACTCCTGGGTTATAATAAATAGGAAGATCCAACATCCATCACGTCAACTTTCATGAACAGTAATGTGTTCTCTGAAATCTATGCAAATGGTAATTGCAAAACATTAACCTTCTGGCTATATACTGTACATCCTAAAGAAAAATAACTTTTTCTGCATGAGTCCTATTCTTCAGTTGCATTTATTTTTAGTCATAATCAAGAATCTGTTTCATAGTATAAGCTGTAAAGTATGTTATAAACTAGAAGCATGCAATACTAAATTAAAAATATGAATCGCTCAATTTTTTGCTTGTAAATTTAAAATGATATCTGCACTCACAAAAATATTATTTTAACTTTTGCAAACAAAGCATTGCCTATTATCAGGCTATTTGGATGGAACAGAAACTTATTTATGTTTACTTGAAAATGATCAGGAAAAGTGTTTAAGGAGTCCTTTGGAACTCTCTGAGCTTGGTTATTTTCCCCTGCTAGCTCTGAAGATATTGGATGGCAGTTTTATTACACTTAGACAGTGATAGAATGATTGGCTTTTTAAGTATCCATGTATCTGGCACATTACAACTTCTCTGTTTTGTAGTGAAAAAAATTATAAAGTATACAATTATCTTTCCATTACCAGGTGATATTTTCATCTCACTATATACTCTGCAAAACTTTCAGACCTTATTTGGTTCTGATGAACTACAAATAGATTACTGTTGACCAACATTTGTAGTGAACCTACATCATTCATAATAATTTAATGTCATCTAATGAATATTCATATAGAAGTACTTGCTATGTGGTCAGGACAGTAATTAAATTTATCCAGTTGTATTAGCAAAAGGTCACTGGCTCTCTTGTCCTTTCAATAGATACATATGTAAATAGTGACATGGGATAGAACCATATTTTATTTTTTCAATCAAATATTCTAATCCTTTGATCTTTACAAAACACTAAATAAAATGTGGCAGATAGGGAATGTAACAACATTGCATGAATCTTTTGTCTAAAATAATTCCACTTCCATCTGCCTCTCCTCTGTTCTTTCCAAATGGCTTCTTTGCAGTATATTCATTAACTCCTTATTATAATTTGTGCCTGTCACACACTTATTTTTACAAAAACTCTGTGATGCTGGTGTGTACTAATAAAACATTGTAAAATCAAGTGTTATTTCATTTCAAAACACATTCAGTCCATTCTTGTCTATATATCACGCAAAATAGTAAGCTAGTGAATGCTTTAAGAAACCATACATACATAGCATTCTTTATAAAATTCAGAAGCAAAAACACAAAAGAATATAACTTGCTTATGTAACTGAGAAACAATAATTCAGAATATCAAATTCAAGAAACTAGAAAAAAAGAAAGTAAAAGACTTGCAGAAATTTAAAGAATAGTCCTACATGGAGAAATATTAGTGGAAAACCTCCACCAATAAAATGAATAGAAAATAGAAAGACAAAATATTTGACTGTTGTTTTAGGATACCATGAAAAAATTAATAGCCTCACAAGAATGTGAAATTATTTATTATTTTATTTACTTATTAGATAAGGGAAACAATGCTTAGTGCATTGAATAAAGCTGAAGAAAGCAAAAATATAATAATACAATTGCTGCAAAAAAATAAGAATGAAAGATACATATTGTGTAAGGAGAAAAACATACTTGCTTCGGGAGAAAGCAATGAATTCTTAAGATTGAAGGAAGTCATGGAAAGTACAACTGATCTAGACAGCAAAATGATTTTTTATTTTTGAAAAGGGTGCCAAAAAACTGAAAAATTAGTCTCCAGCAGAGTGAATGAAATTAAAAATAAATGATAGGATGATTTAGAATAAAACTGAAATGAGGAAATGATTCTTTTGGAGATTTGCAAAGGAATAATATCAATAGGTTGAAGTTGTATCAAAATTAATGTATAATTCAAGAAAAACATGAAAAAATCATAAATATGATGAGATTGTTGAAAAATAGTAACATTGTAGTTGTAAATAACATGACAGTCCAATAAGAGAAATGTTAAAATATGGATGTAATTTAACATGTGTGAAAATGTTTCATTTGTATCTAATCATTGGAAAAATACTCTTATTTGTTCTTTACAGCAGTTTTTTCCAATTCTCCAGCCACAAGGTTCGAATTTGAAGTCCACACATCATAAACTTGCTGAGGATGTGAGAGAGAAAGAAAGAAAGACTAAATGCCAAACCACAGAAGACGATGCAAGCATTGGAAGAACAAGGTGTAAAAATGAACTGGTTTTCATATTTGCAAATACAATCTAGATTTGATAAAGATGTTAAAACAGAAGGTATCTATGACAAGTTGAATGATTTAGATAAAATTTTGACAGGTACTGATGAAAAAGTAATAAAAAAAACTTTATGGACATCTATTAGAATTTAAATTAGAGGAGGAACAAGTTAAAGAAACGATGGTTGCTTGGGGGAAAAATTTTGGATATGGGATTGATTTAGAAAAATGGCAAAAATTGTGGTCTCAGAATTATAAAATGACAATGTCAACTGCATATAAAAAATTTTTTTGGAGATGTTTTACAGGTGCCACTTACCCCCAATGAGACTTGCAAGAATATTTAAGAATAAATTGGATAAATTGGGAAGTCATCAGTTACCAGATAGCTTTTTCCCCATGGAATATGTGGTGGACATGTTCAGACACAAAGAAATATTGAACTAAAATCCACAAATGGTTGGAAAAAATGATAAAACAACATATAGACTTTAAATCAGAGATCTTTTTATTGGGAGTCATACCAGACATATACAATAAAGAACTGAAATATTTGATTGTAAATGTTTTAATAGCAGCTAGAATTGTTTTTGCGAAGAACTGGAAAAATGATAAAGTACCTATGCAGGAGGAAGTTATCAAAAAAATTATGGACTGTGCTGAAATGAGTAAACTGACATTTGAAGTTAGAGAATAAGAAGACAAGCAATATTATATGATATGGGATGTGTTTTTTCATTGGTTGGATAAAAAGGCATGGTAATGTAATAGACTAGATAATTTTGTGATAGAAATATAATAGACTGAGATAAAACATAATATAGATATATATAACCACTGGTTGAAAGTATAACACAAATTTTAAGATAAAACTTGGAATATCTTGTATAAAATGATGGAATAAATAGTTTAGTCATGGATGATTAATAACTGATAAATATACAAGCATATGTTAGTTCGACAATATGAAGACTGATATAAGTTGTGAGTAAATTACTACAAAAGGGTAGCACAAAAGATATGTAACTAACTGACACACGGTATGTATATAAAATGGAAGATGGTTTTATGTTTTTATGTTTTGCATGTGTATGTTTGTTTTTAAAAATTAAAAATTAAAAAAAAGAACACTAGCTGGGTAAGTATACTAGAAAGAATTCTGATTGAAAACTGACAATAAGTGAAATCTGAGTGTTTAGCTTAATATAGATTATATTTTCCTCTTCAACTGAGAAATTAATACAATAAAAATTTGATTTAGTAGATTTCAGTGCAAAGGACTCCAAATATAACTGACATTTCCATTGTGCTTATATAATTTTACATAATTACAACCTTCAATTCCTTATTCATGCAAAATATTATTTGAATATTTTGAATAATTCAGAATTAATGATTAAGTTAGGAAGGAATAAAGGATATATGGCTGGCTGCCTAATAATGGAAATTAAAGTTGGGTTTTTAGGAAGGTTCTGACAAAATGAACAGAAATATTAATAAATACTGAATACTGTGATTAGTATAAAACCTATTTTGATTTGGTTGATTTGGATAATTTAGTTACATAGAAATAATGAAGATAATTAAATTGAAAATTAAGAGAAGGACTGGATCAAGAAGAATGGAAAGACTGAAGAACATATAGTTGGTTAGAGCTAATGAGATCTTGACAAAAGGAGAGACAAAAAACTTAAACATCAAAAGGAAGTACCATATCTTTTGGACTATAAGATGTACTCCCCCCCCCCTAAGTGGGTGGAAATGTCCATGTATCTTATAGAGTGAATGTTACCAAAGCCCCGCTCACCCACCCTTTGGCCTCTGCATCCCAGCAATTTGCCTTCTTGAAGCAAACAGCAAACAGCCTGATTTAGCACAAGCAGCTGATTGGTGGTTGGATCAGCCTCCCAGAATACCACTGATCAGCTGTTCCAAGCTGTGGGAATCACCACTGTCCATCGGCACCATTGCCAGCCATTGCCTTTGCCACCTATTGCCACCTACATCCCATTTTCAACCCATTCCAGGTGGCAGGTATTCCCACCACCACCACCCATCCCCATCACCTGGAACAGGCTGAAAATGGGATGCATGGAGTCCAAAAGCGGGGCACACAGAGATAGCGATAGGTGGCAGTGGCAATGGGTGGCAGCAATCCCCACAGCCTGGAACAGCTGTGGAACAATGTGGCAGCATTCCGGGAGGCCGATCCAACTGCCAATCAGTTGCTCACGCTAAATCAGGCTGTGCTGAAACTGACCAGGCTATTTGCTAGGGAGGAAAATTGCTGGGAAGCAGAAGTAGACTTTTTTCCCCTTGTTTTCCTCCCCAAAAGCTAGGTCCATCTTATAGTCTGAAAAATACAGTATATGAAGCAATGAAAGAGTATAGTGGAATTAAGGACAGTTTTCAAGGTTAGAAAGACATGGAGTGATATTCCAAATGATGCTTGTATAAATAAATTTTTGGACATTTCTTTTTTACTTGTGCCTTGAATTTCCTTGGGTTACTATTTTTGACTACTTTTCTGCATTCTGCATAGTGTTGCTTACCACAAAAAAGAATAGCATCATGGGTCTATCTGTCTATACAGGGTCAAATCCCAATTAGAGGAGGTGACTTCAAAGAGAAAAATGTCTCTTCCATTCTGTTGAAGTATTGGCTTCATCAGTTTGACTGTGATAGACCATAGTTTGTCTAACAAGAAGGCTGGCAGTACATCACAGAAGGCAATGTTTTCTTCATATAAGAGCATTTCAGGTGACTTTTAGTTGAAAAAAAATATGGTTCTGAGTGACTCTGTTTTATGAAGAATTCAAATCTACAGGGGACTGTTATTTGGAAGTTGATGCTCCAATTACAAAAAGTTCAGCAATATTTTAAAAAGGAGCAGCTACCAGAATCAGTTTCTTAGCTTTTTTTCCCATGGAATGTAAATGTTATCCTTCAGAAATTTAATTCTAAAACATCATAATTAAATAGGCTCCATGGTTACAAGAGAGATCAGATATTTTTTAAAAAAGCTTTTGGCTGAGGTGACTGTGGCCATTGCAGTGACATTGTATATTTCACAAGGAATTTAAAATAACTCCCAATGGAATCTAATGTCCGCTGAGTTTGCACAATTTATAAGAAGTTCAGTTTTAGCAAAGTTGTTACCTTTATCAAAATCTCAGTTGGCTTATGAATAGACATTTGGCAGTAAATGACATGAACAAGCTACAGGGAGTGCCATTTAACATATGTGAAAATAATTCAATCATCTCAAATCTGTTTTCATTTTCTTTTGAAAATGCTACCTTTAAGATTCATTTGTGACAATTCAAGCATCTTATATACAGAGAGTCACTGCAGGAGTGAAGACTCGTTGCTTTGAAAGTTACAAATGTCTGTGAATTATTGAGGTAATGAAAAGATTTTGCATTGATTTGATGAATTGACTTCTTATAATTTAATTATGAAAAACATGTAGCCATCATTTATATGCTTTGTTTCTAATTTTACTCTAATATTTAATATACATCTTTACACATTTTATTGATGACTCAAAGTATAGATTTTAAACTTGCTAGCCTCTGCTAGCATTGTGGAGACTGTTTTATCATAAGCAAAATAACTCTGAATAAATAACATTGGAAACAAAATGAATAAAAAAAAACCTCATATCTAATTTGTCCTATGTGGCTAAGTGACATAACTACTTATATTACTCCTAATTTTACTACTATTTATTTCCATTTATTTTTACAAGAGCAAACTGTTGAAATTAGATGGATTTTTCTTTTGATTCAAGACGAATTTTTTTTTCTTATGTTCACACAATTTATTACGAGAGAGAGAGAGAGAGAGAGAAAGAAAGAAAGAAAGAAAGAAAGAAAGAAAGAAAGAAAGAAAGAAAGAAAGAAAAAGAAAGAAAGAAAGCTAAAGATAAAACCCTTCTTTCTCAGCTGATTGGAAAAATAGTGGCATGGTGATAATGCATTTATTTCTTTTTAAAAGTATAGGAAAACAGAACCTACAAAACAAAACTATGTTTAAAAGTTTCTGCCAGGTTTTAAATGAGCAACCTTTGATTTATAAGACACATTATGCTGCCTGTAATATTGGAACAGTGAAACAACTTAAGCCCCTGTCACACTGCACCAACGGATGGAAAGAGGATGTAAAATGGAGAAAAACACTTGTCATCCGTTGATTAACGTGATGCATCCGTTCTGTACTCACTGCCTCCGTTTTTCATCCTCTCTATCCATCCAGTATTCGTCTATTGACGTTGCATCTGCTCAGAAAGTTTTGAGCTGCACAAAACTTTTGAGCGGAAAATTTATCCAATGCATCCGTTCTGCATCCGCTAGGCATCCGCTAGGCATCCGTTCCGTATCCGTTACACATCCGCTATATCCGCTAGGCATCCGCTGCGCATCCGCGCAACTCCATCCGCTCCATCAGTAAACGGACGTAGGGAGGAAGCAGAATGGACGCGGAACGGATGCAGAACGGATGCCTAGCGGATGCAAAATGGAAACAAAGCATTTAAAACAGAAAAAACGTTCGCAGAGGGGACTTATCTCGGATATTAAGGATGTTTAAAGGATGCCTAGAGGATGCCTAGAGGATGCAAGGGGACACCTAGGGGAAAACCTATACTGGCTATAAAAAGGGGGAGCAACTCACCTGGATCTCATTTTCAGACCAGCAGCCCTGCAGTGCAGACCTCTGCAGCCTTCATCTGACTCTTGCTCTTCCACAGCATCCAGTCATGTCCACCGTGGATCGTAACAAAGTCCTTTTGGCAGCCACCATCCTTCTGCAAAAGTGCGAAGCCATCTACAGGCTCTGTGAACTCTACTACGGGAAGAAAAAGAGGCAGCCAAGAAGCGTCTGGGTACGAAGATGGTTCGCCAGAAGAGCAGAGGACGGACTGTACAACAAGCTGATGGTGGAGCTCAGGAATGAAGACACTAGTGCATTCCAGAACTTCATGAGGATGCCTCCAGCCATGTTTGACGAAGTTGTGCAGCGGCTGAAACCCAGGTTGACCAAGGCAAACACCAACTTCCGGTCCAGCCTGGAACCTGGGCTCAAGGTGGCACTGACTCTGTGCCACCTGGCCTCAGGGACCACCTACAGGAGCATGCAGTACGGCTGGAGGGTGCCACACAGCACCATCAGCATTGTGGTCAGAGAAGTGGTGCAGGCCATCATCGAAGAATACATGGAGGAGCTCCTCCAGTGACCCTCCACTGAAGAAGGATGGAAGAAAGTTGCAGAGCAGTGGTATCAGAGATGGAACTTCCCACACACCGTTGGAGCCATCGATGGCAAGCACGTGGCCTGCAAAGCGCCAGCCAAGTCGGGGTCCACTTATTTCAACTACAAGGGCTTCTTCAGCATCATCCTCTTCGCCATGGTTGATGCTGACAACAAGTTCATGTACATCGATGCTTCAGGCAACGGGTCATCTTCAGATGCCCAGGTATACAACGCCAGTGACCTCAAGGAAGGGCTGGAACGCAACCTCATCGTGGGCTTCCCAGATCCAAAACCCCTGCCCAACAACACGCAAGATGTGTCCTACTTCATCGTGCGGGATGACGCCTTCTCCCTCACAACCTACCTCATGAAGCCCTACACCTCCAAATGCCTCACCCGTGAAGAGAAGATCTTCAACTACAGGCTGTCCAGGGCAAGGCGGGTGGTGGAGAACGCCTTTGGCATCCTGGCCAACAGGTTCCAAGTACTTCTAACCACCATGCAGCATCACCCAGAGACCGTGCTGCATCCTGCACAATCTCATGCGCACCTGCTACCCAGTCTTGCAGAACAGGCTCGTGGACCTCCAATAAGGCAATGGGGACATGGAGCCTGGGGAATGGAGGCAGGGGCAAAACCTGATAGACACTGAGGATGTGCAAGGCCCCAACAGAGCCTCACGTGAAGGGAAGAAGCAGCGCAACCTCCTGAGACACTGGTGCAACTCCCCAGCTGGAGCAGTGGAGTGGCAAGACAGGATGATAGATTACTAATGGATGCTTCCTTCAGCCTGTCTCATCACACTGATGAGATTGGGCCATGTATGTTGGGTGGGCCTACAATGAACAGGGCATTTAATAAAGAGTTGTGTTTATGTTGACATGTGTGGATGAATGATTACATTAGTATTGATAATAAAGGGCCATATGTGTGGCACCTGGGAGGGTGGACCATACAGTCCCACTATGCTTGCACTGGAGGTTTATCTATCCCACAGCTATCTTAACCCATTCCAAAGGTATCCCTGCCCATCCCACTGCTATCCTTACCCATCCCACAGCTATTACACATCCCACAGGTATCCCTGCCCATCCCACTGCTATCTTAAGCCATCCCTCAAGCATGCAAAGACTTAAACCATTTCTAAAAGTTTCCACCAAGACTTTATTAAAAAAAAGAAATGAAGCAAGTGTTTGAATCAAAGATAGACTTTATTAACAACAAGCTATAAAATAAAAATGAGTCTCTGGCACTCCTCTTGGTCGTTCAGTCTCAGGTGTGAAGGGTCCAGGTGCTGTGGAGGTGGCTGGTGCTGGAGTGCTTGTCTGATCTCCCGCATCATCAGCTCCTCCAGAAGCAGAAGCAGCAGAAGCTCCAGCCCCAGAAGAGCGAACCCGTGCTACAGAAGCCCCAGCAGAACCAGAGTGAGGGCCAGGGGGTGGGATGGTGGCCCTGTCCCTCTTGCCAGGGCTGGCAGCAGATGGCTGAGGCTTTCTGTTCTTCCCCATGGTTGTGGGGTTGCTGGCTGGCAGGGAGGCTTGCAGGAACCAAGGCTGGCAGGAAGGCTGGCAGGCAGGCAGGCACCAAGGCTGGCAGAAAGGCTGGCAGGGAGGCTGGCAGGGAGGCTGGCAGGCAGGCAGGCAGCAAGGCAGGAAGGCAGGCACCAAGGCAGGCAGCAAGGCTGGCAGGGAGGGAGGCACCAAGGCTTGCAGGCAGGCATGCAGGCAGGGCAGGCAAGGCTGTCAATCCATCCGGCAGCAGGTCTTTCCTCTGAATGGTGACCTGCTCCGAGCTGTTTCCCTTATATCCACAGGGCTTACGCAATGCTTCCTCCCCGCATGCGCAATTAACGCTAGGCATCCGTTAGGCTTCCGCTGTTCATCTGCTAGGCTTCCGCTCTGCATGCGCTTCATCTGCTGTGCATCCGCTGTGCATCCGCTTCATCCGTTCAATTTCCGCTTTGCTGTGTCCGTTTTCCGTGTCCCTGGAAGCCCTGTGGATGTGCCATCCGCTCTCATCCGCTTCCATCCACTAGGCTTCCGTTCCGCATCCATTTTCCATCCGCTCTGCGTCCTCCCCCCATCCGTTCCTTTCCGTGTTATCCGCTTTGGTTATGCAAATTTTTGCCCCTTTTGAGAGTGGATAAGAACGGATGGAACATTTTTCTCGTCCGCTGTGTCCTTTTTACAAACATTTTGCATCCGTTGGGTAGCGTGACAGGGCCTTAAGATAAATTCTAAAACTATTAGATCTAATAGGAAGCATTAACGCAATTGAAGGTGTGTTTTTTTCCTCTGGAAAGTAGTCAGTGAACCACAGACACTAGTCTGTAATAAAGTAAAGCACATCAGAAATAAGAGCCCTTAAGCAACATAAAAGGGAATACCTTCTTACCCTCCTGTGAACTTCTATCCTGTCTAAAAGTTCTATTCTCTATTTTGTCAAAATTCTTCTAGAAGTGTGGTGCCCAACTGCATCACCATGAAATCACACTGTGTTTAGGGTGAATGTATTTCAATATAATTAATGGAAATACATTGCATGTATTAAGAAAAAAAGGAAAGAAGCCCTCTTTGGTGCTGATTTCATTGGTTATCTATCCTGAAGACAATGTTTGCTTTTAGCTGCAAATGAAGCCAATGGTATTTTTAGCAGCAGTCTGAGGGAAGTTGTCTTACAAATGTCATTTAGGCCAATGATTAACCTTAAGCTATCTAAGGTAACCCATAGATTAATGGATTTCTTACATGTACTGGGACAGTACAACACTTTCAATTTGATCTTTAGATTTCTCTCTGCATGCAAGAGCATGAATATCAAACTTGTCAACACCATAAAGCAACCCCATTCTTCCTTGGGATGTGGCAGCAGCTGTGAAAAATAGTTTGATCTTGAGAAAAGACACAGCTGTTTTATGATATTATACATTGGTTCTACATTTGCACCATCACTTTTGGAAAATCAAACCCAGAGCACCACAGAACCCAGAATAAAATAAAAAAACACAGAATAAAATAGCAATTTCTCTCATCAAAATGGAAGCTTCACATGGGAACACAGAGTTATAACTAGCAATTTTCTCCAGGAAGAGTTTGAATCTTTTTTCCTTTCCCTGCTGATTTCATAAATCCTTTTTTTTTTGTTTAATCTTCTTTAGCTTACTACCCTTTCTTTTTGCAAACATGTGAGTACCTTTTGCTTCTCCATAACTCTCTTTTGGCTTCAGTCCTTTCTTTTTGCAAACCTTGGAGTTCAACCCTTTCTTTTTGCAAACCTTGGAGTTCTCCCAAATATGTGAGTACCTTTTGCTTCTCCGTAACTCTCTTTTGGCTTCAGTCCTGTTGGCACTCTCCGTCTAAGTTCTCTCGTAATATGCATCACTAACAAAATGTTTATAAAATGGTACAAGTGAGGATATAAATGTGTTTGTAAAGGCAGACTGCATTTTACCCTAGATCATACTTTTGGAGAAGCAAAATCATAATTTTATAGTTGTAGGTCAAATTCCAAAATAGTTACTCAGAGCCAGAGAATCATACACACATATGGAGGGAGAGAGACAGGAGAAGAGAGGGAGAAGGAAAAAAGGAGAGAGGGAGGGAGGAAGGGAGGAAGAGAGGGAGAGAGGGAGAGGGAGAGAGGAAGAGAGAAATAGACAGACAAACAGAGAGAAGAAAATGAGTGTGCCCATCCAGAAGTCAAAAACAAAAACCATAGATGAGATTCAGAGGGCAAAAACAAGACCAAACATTAGGCAGTAAAAAGCAAACACCCCAGAAGTGGCATCTCAGAGTTCAAGATGCAAAGCTAACCAATTGCAGTCTGACAAATAATAAATGTTATTTTCAAAAAAGAACTATTTATATAACTTTATATTAAAGCAATGGTTGCCAATCAATGGTTGCCAATCAATGGTCTGAGAATCAGCAGTGATGCACAAGAGTATTTTAGATAAAATCTATTTTGATAAGTACCAAAATAAAGTTTAAGGTTAAAGGGACAAAAGTTCAGAAGATTGCTAATTTCACAAGGTGGTTGGTGTCTTCAACTGAGAATTCATAAAATTTCAATTGGAAACCCCCACAATTTGAAAAAAAAGTTAATGATACTTTAATTATTTTCAAAAGCAGGTTTTATTTTGCTTTGGGTTATACATATGATCTAAGGCAGCTGTCCCCTTTTGGGCATCATGGAATGGTTCCATGGAGAGAGATTTTTCCTCTCTCCTGAGGGGCATGGTTTTCTGTGCTTCCTGCATCCTGCGGATGGGGCTTTACATGGCCTGGTTTCTGATATGCTGCAGACCAGTGGATTGGATTGGATTGGGGACGGCTGATATAAGGAGTATATATGTATGTAAAAATATGTTGCTGATTTTGGCTATGTGGTGAGGACATGGTGACCCTACAAAGGAGAAAAGGGGAAGGGGAATGGTTGTACAGGAAATTATAAACCTGAATTAGCATATAATTCATGAGCATATAATTCGTGTGCATTAAACCTATTAATCTGAAAGTTCATCCGGGTATATTGGCTACTTCTTATAAGATCTTCATTCTTTGAGTGGAAATAATTTAGCACCTTACTGCCCTGTGGTATCCAACTGTCCATTTTATCCATACCTTTTTGAAGTCTCTTGGTGGGTATAATTTAGAGTCTTGGGAGTGAGATATAATATGGGCTAGGGTATGGTTCAGCTGATACTGTTATTTAACCTGATCTACCTGCTTCTCATAAAATTGGTCTTCAGATTAGGTCATAACAGAATACATCTGTAGCCAAGGATCTGGAAAAGTAACCAACCATAACCTATATCTCAAAGTTAAGAGCTCAAAAAAGTGTTACATGGAGCATTGGTACACACTTTGGAATGCTGATTTCTTTATTTGCCACTATTATTGAATTCTGCACAACAACAAGGATGTTCTTGAAAGTCTTATTTTTCAATGTGATCAAGGCTGCTTTTATATCAAACTTTGGTTAGAATCTAGACTACAAAGGGCCAAGGAATCAATACCATTTAAGAAAATAAACATGAGTTGCTATGGTTCATTCTAAGGTCTTCAATAGAAGATAGATCAGGTGGATTCATACCAGTGCTTTCAAAGCCAAGAGATCTGAACATAAGTATTATCCATTTCTCTTTCTATTGTTTTCATCTTCTTGCTGCTTATTTTATATATTTGTAGGACATATCTTGTAACAATAATATAAACAGAATCTCTTATAAAATGTGGAGGAATAAAAGAATCCAGTGCTGAAGAAAATGCATCCATTGTCTTCATGCTATCTCACTGCTATGTTCCTTGAAGGAACTTCAGAAGAAAAATGTTTGAAGGTGCAAAGAATAAGAACAAGGTACTTCAGTCAATTGGATTTCTACTAATGAAAGCTAAGGGAAAACCTATTTGTCTAGAATCTGTGTCGAAATGTTTAAAAGTAGGGTCAAATGATTCATTCTACATTCTTTCTCCTGTCTTATAAAAATGCAAAACTGTTGTAGTCAGCTCTCAAATTGAGTAGGCAACTATTGTGGCAAAAAGAAATTAAATTTTCTCTAATTAATTAAACAATTAATTAATTGTTTGTAAAGTCAAAATCAACAATCTTCTGAGCCACTTTACCATTCAAAGAATAAGCATTAGGGAACAAAATATCTGTGATCATTTTAAAAGGAAAAGCAACTTTAGAAAAAAATAACTAAGAACTAAAAGCTTTCTCTTCAATTGTTAACTCGAAAACTCTAGTTTAGGTTTCTGTACATTAAGTCTCCATCAGCCCCATTATTTGAAACAATTTTTCTGATTCTTACTGTAAAGTTGTTTATTTCACACTTTCAAAGATACCTAAATTGATTTCCAATCCAATAGGATTTCCTGATTTATGCCAGGTACCTGAAATAACTCAGATCAGAAAACAAGGAAATTCAGTATCCATAAAGAACTTCAGAGGATCTTACTGTTATGTTTATTTTCCCAGAAGATTTCAAGGTAGAATAACCAAAATCCTAAGTGTATTAATATTATCAGAAGTATTTCATCATTCATATTGCCAGGCACCTAAAATGAATCACACAAAAAAATCTATGACATTCAACAAAGAAAAACACCAAATCTTACTGACACATACTTTTCACCAATTTCAAGTTACCTTAAAAACTGATGCACTTTACTTCCACCCCTAAAGGATTTCCCCATTCATTTTTTTTCAGGAACATAATAGTTCCCAGAGCAGAAAAGTGGAAGGTCCACTATCAATCAGGAAAACTGTAAAACTTACTGTGATGGTTTTCCTCATTGACTTCAAGTAGCGTAACCCTAACCCTAAATGGATTTTCACCCCATGGGATTTCCTCATTCATTTTGCCAGATTGAAGGGGAAATATAGATCAATAAAGAGGATCAATGAATCTTTCTGTAAGAACATCATTCCCCCAGAAATAATGATTATGATGATTATGATAATGATACAAATGTACATATGTGGATCTGTGAGGAAGAATAGTTTGATTTGTTTGGTTTTAATCCAGATTGGTAGCACTGATAAATGATAACAACCCTATCCAAAGTGTGTTGGCTTTTGTACTGAATAATGTTGCAATGAGAAAAAAACACATTCAGACTAGGAAAATCAACTTTACTTGTTGACTCAGTATATTTTTTCCAAACCTAGGCACTGAGTAGTTCCAAACTGGATTTTGTAGAATATTAGACAGGATAGCATAGCTAATTAAAATATCTCTTAACTAGCATTAGAATTAAGAACAAATTGCTGGAGGGGTGCTCTAGGACTATGCATATAGACTCTTAGCCAGCCACTTAAAGACACAGGAAAATTTAACAAAACAGATGTATTGGTTAACTTATAGAGATAGTATGTAGAACTTATCAATGGTCTAAGACAGGAATGTCAAACTCGGGGTGTCATGGCTGCATCATGACTCAATGTATCATGACTTTTTCCCCTCTGCTAAACTGGGCATGGGTCTGGCCTGTGTATGACGCATCCAGCCTGTGGACCACGAGTTTCACAGTCCTTGTCTAAGAGATCCAAAAGTCTCCTTTTTCTCAAGATAATTCCAATGAGAAGAAGATTAATGTGGCAAAGTTACCCTTGTGTGTAAAACAATGCAGATGTTAAAAATATGGTAACTGAACATAACTTATGATCCAGGTATGTCAAAAATGTATGTGGGTTTGCCACAGACAGATGAAATTGCTTGGATTAGTTCCTATTTTGTGGCTCTATAAAGACTGTGACACTGAAATCTGGCAGCAAATAGCCACATATTGGCAACACCATTTCCGGCTTTTTTTTTGGGGGGGGGGGGAAGAGATGTATCAAGTCTTCAGATATCAGAGTCTTCAGATGTATCAAGTTTTTAGAAAACATATTTTCTAGCATTAAAGTTAAACATATCATAAGTCCTGGTTAACTTAACATCTGTACTAACCCTAACACTAACTCTAAACTCTCAATTTAATCCTTCAGTCTAACTCTAACCATAAACTCTTACTGTAAGCCGAATAGAACCATACACCTAATTGTAACTTGTAGTAAGTCCAAATGTTAAGGTTAAATAACTTAAATTAGTTATCTTGTCCTAATCTTAACCCTTATCCAAGCCTATCATTAATCCTTACATAATCCTAACAATAATTATAACTCTAACTCTCCCTAAAGCCCCTGTCACACTGCACCAACGGATGCAAAGAGGATGTAAAACGGACAAAAAAGCTTGCCATCCATTGGTTAATGCGATGTATCCGTTCTGTACTCACTGCCTCAGTTTTGCTTCCTCTCTACCCGTCCAGCATCCATTTATTGACGTTTCATCCGCTCAGAAAGTTTTGAGCTGCTAAAAACTTTTGAGCGGAAAATGTATCCAATGCATCCATTCTGCATCCGCTAGGCATCTGCTATGCATCCGTTCTGCATCCATTACACATCCGCTATATCCGCTAGGCATCCGCTGCGCATCCGCACAACTCCATCCACTCCAGCGGTAAATAGACGCAGGGAGGAAGCGGAACGGACACGGAACGGATGCAGAACGGATGCCTAGCGGATGCAGCATGGAAACAAAGCATGTAAAATGGAAAATACGTTCGCAGAGGGGACCTATCTCGGATATTAAGGATGTCTACAGGATGCCTAGGGGATGCCTAGAGGATGCAAAGGGACACCTATACTGCCTATAAAAAGGGGGAGCAACTCACCTGGATCTCACTTTAAGAACAACAGCCCAGCTGTGCAGATCTCTGCAGCCTTCATCTGCCTCTTCCTCTTCCACAGCATCCAGTCATGTCCACCGTGGATCGTAACAAAGTCCTTTTGGCAGCCACCATCCTTCTGCAACAGTGCGAAGCCATCTACAGGCTCTGTGAACTCTACTACGGGAAGAAAAAGAGGCAGCCAAGAAGCGTCTGGGTACGAAGATGGTTCGCCAGAAGAGCAGAGGACGGACTGTACAACAAGCTGATGGTGGAGCTCAGGAACGAAGACACTCGTGCATTCCAGAACTTCATGAGGATGCCTCCAGCCATGTTTGACGAAGTTGTGCAGCGGCTGAAACCCAGGTTGACCAAGGCAAACACCAACTTCCGGTCCAGCCTGGAACCTGGGCTCAGGGTGGCACTCACTCTGCACCACCTGGCCTCAGGGACCTCCCACAGGAGCATGCAGTACAGCTGGAAGGTGCCACACAACACCATCAGCATTGTGGTCAGAGAAGTGGTGCAGGCCATCATCGAAGAATACATGGAGCAGCTTCTCCAGTGCCCCTCCACTGAAGAAGGATGGAAGAAAGTTGCAGAGCAGTGGTATCAGAGGTGGAACTTCCCACACACCATTGGAGCCATCGATGGCAAGCACGTGGCCTGCAAAGCTCCAGCCAAGTCGGGGTCCACTTATTTCAACTACAAGGGCTTCTTCAGCATCATCCTCTTCTCCATGGTCGATGCTGACTACAAGTTCATGTACATCGATGCTTCAGGCAACGGGTCATCTTCAGATGCCCAGGTACACAATGCAAGTGACCTAAAGGGTTGGCTGGAATGCAACCTCATGGTGGGCTTCCCAGATCCAGACCCCCTGCCCAACAACATGCAAGATGTGCCATACCTCATCGTGGGGGGTGACACCTTCTCCCTCACAACCTACCTCATGAAGCCCTACACCTCCAAATACCTCACCCATGAAGAGAGGATCTTCAACTACAGGCTGTCCAGGGCAAGGCGGGTGGTGGAGAACGCCTTTGGCATCCTGGCCAAGAGGTTCCAGGTACTTCTCACCACCATGCAGCATCGCCCAGAGACCGTGAGGAGGATCATGGAAGCTTGCTGCATCCTGCACAATCTCATGTGCACCCGCTACCCAGTCTTGCAGAACAGGCTCGTGGACCTCTAGCAAGGCAATGGGGACATGGAGCCTGGGGAATGGAGGCAAGGGCGAAACCTGATAGACACTGAGGATGTGCAAGGCCCCAACAGAGCTTCACGTGAAGGGAAGAAGCAGCGCAACCTCCTGAGACACTGGTGCAACTCCCCAGCTGGAGCAGTGGAGTGGCAAGACAGGATGATAGATGACTAATGGATGCTTCCTTCAGCCTGTCTCACCACACTGATGAGATTGGGCCATGTATGTTTGGTGGCCCTACAATGATCAGGGCATTTAATAAAGAGTTGTGTTTGTGTTGACATGTGTGGATGATTATTACATTATTATTGATAATAAAGAGCCATAGGTGTGGCACCTGGGAGGGTGGACCATCCTGTCCCACTATGCTTGCACTGGAGGTTTATCTATCCCACAGCTATTACCCACCCCAAAGGTATCCCTGCCCATCCCACTGCTATCTCAACCCATCCCACTGCTATCTTAACCCATCCCACAAGCATGCAAAGGCTTAAACCATTTCTAAAAGTTTCCACCAAGACTTTATTGAAAAAAAAGAAATGAAGCAAGTGTTTGAATCAAAGATAGACTTTATTAACAACAAGCTATAAAACAAAAATGAGTCTCTGGCACTCCTCTTGGTCGCTCAGTCTCAGGGGTGAAGGGTTCAGGTGCTGTGGAGGTGACTGGTGCTGGAGTGCTTGTCATCAGCTCCTCCAGAAGCAGAAGCAGCAGAAGCCCCAGTCCCAGAAGAGCGAGCCCATGCTGCAGAAGCCCCAGCAGAACCAGAGTGAGGGCCAGGGGGCGGGATGGTAGCCCTGTCCCTCTTGCAAGGGCTGGCAGCAGATGGCTGAGGCTTGTTGTGCTTCCGCATGGTTGTGGGGTTGCTGGCTGGCAGGGAGGCTGGCAGGAACCAAGGCTGGCAGCAAGGCTGGCAGGGAGGCAGGCACCAAGGCTGGCAGGAAGGCTGGCAGGCAGGCAGGCAGCAAGGCTGGCAGGCAGACATGAACCAAGGCTGGCAGGAAGGCAGGCAGCAAGGCTGGCAGGCAGACTGGCTGGCAGCAAGGCTGGCAGGCAGACAGCAAGGCTGGCAGGGAGGCTGGCAGCAAGGCTTGCAGCAAGGCTGGCAGCAAGGCTTGCAGGCAGGCATGCAGGGAGGGCAGGCAAGGCTGTCAATCTGTCCGGCAGCAGGTCTTTCCTCTGAATGGTGACCTGCTTCCAAGCTGCTTCCCTTATATCCGCGGGGCTGACGCAATGCACCCTCCCCACATGTGCAATTAACGCTCGGCATCCGTTCGGCTTCCGCTGTGCATCCACTAGGTTTCCGCTCTGCATCCGCTTCATCCACTGTGCATCCGCTCTGCATCCGCTGTATCCGTTCTGCATCTGCTTTGCTGAGGTCCCCCGGAAGCCTAGCGGATGTGCCATCCGCTCCCATCCGCTTCCATCCGCTGGGCTTCCGTTCTGCATCCGCTTTCCATCCGCCCTGCGTCCTCCCCCCGTCCATGTTATCCGTTCCGGTTATGCAAATTTTTGCCCCTTTTGAGAGCAGATAACAACGGATGGAACATTTTGCTCGTCCATTGTGTCCGTTTTGCATCCGTTGGGCAGTGTGACAGGGCCTTAACATCAAAACTGACTGCAATTTAACTGAATACTAACATGAATAATGAAGGAAAGGTAGGTGAATACAAATAAAATAAGCAGTTTAAAACAGACAATTGCACTATACTCTCAATTTCTTCTCTGTCTTTTTCCCAACACACATACAAATATAATTTTTATTCTTCTTCTGGATTTAAAGATAAATAAACAAAATACATATGTATGCATGCATCTACATATGTTTATAGATATGTGTGCACCCGACTAGGTTTCCATTGCTAATGCCAGGAAGTTTTCCTCCAACCTCCATCTTCCTTGGTTTACAATAGCAATTATTTAAACTGAATAGGGTAGCATGTTTACATTTTCAACTTCATTTGGTAAGAAAAGAAATTAATTTTTTAACACAGCACAAAATGGGATGAAAATAAAGTAATTGCATGTTGCAGAGAAACAGGCAACCCATTCTTGTCAAAAAAGAGATGTTGATAGCATCAAGACTACTCTGTAAAAATGGAAGAACATTTTGACCCTGCTGATGACATTGATGACGTTAGCAGATATTGTTAAATCGACTGATTTGGACAAAAATACACAAATATTTTGACTCTACCTGGAAACCACTTCTGGATTTTGTGCTTGAAGTAGAAAAAAAATAAAACTTTGATTTTGGGTTTTACCGATGAGATAGATTTGTTATTATAAACATGGCTAGTTTATGCAAAAATAAGAAGTTGTGGTTTGATGTTACTATCCTATTCCATTGCACCAAAGAGAGTTGGAAGTCAATGCTTTTTCTTCCCCTCCTTCTTTCCCCACACTTTTCTCTTCCCTAAAATCTAAAAGTGAAGACAATAAGTGCCTTTAGACTTGCAACATTCTGCTAATATTGGGTTACCGTAAAGTAGAATTAGTTCATCTTGTCATGCTTCCTGTCTGGGATGACTAACAACAGAGACTAGTGAAACATTAAATTGAAATAAAAAATAATATAATTGATATTTAGGTCATATTTATATGTAGAAAATTTGAAAAATTATGGGATAAAGAAAAAACAGACATGATATATATTCAGGCAAGAGTGTCCACAGGATATGGCTTAAAAAGTCAAGATGCTAAACCCAATGGTAACATTAAAGCTCTGCTAGGTTCCTATGTGTGCTGTGGCTGTAATGTTGACCTTTTTGACCTGAGCTATAAACATCCTGATATTCAGGATTGCAAACACGTTAAGTTTAAAAAAAACAAGTTGCTTACTTCAAATAAATGTTGCACTTCTTATGCAACATTTATAAAATGCTGAAATATCAATCTATCTCTATGCCATTGTATTTCCTATATTTTAAAAAAGCATTCAACCTAACTTTATAAAATTGTGTTGCAAAATATCTCCTTATGATTTCTCTTGAAAAATATTTTCATTATGTAGTTAAACTAAGATTGGCATTTAATGTGTTTCTTCCTTGTACTTATTAAAATAGCATTCCCTATTCTACTGCATCACCAGATCTGATGGTCCAATTGAAAAATACTTTGACATTTTTCAATGCTAATTTTCTTTGTGACTGATTTTTCTGTTTGTTTTTTTTCAAAGACATTCCCAAGAAAACTGGAGGAAAATTATCTTGTGTAATTGCATTTTGTGTTTGCAGAAATGACAGTTTGCTGCAGGGTCTTCATTTGAATAAATCAATCTTTTTAATGACAAATAAAAGCTGCCAAAAAAGTCTGGTGTTGTTTGATTTGTAGCCTATGCTTTGTTGTGTGGTATTATTTTTTAGTAATGAAAAGGAAACAGACAGTATTTGAAATAAAAGTTCTAAATGCAATTGAATTAAAAAAAAGAAAAAGTTGTTTTTTGGCACATACAAAGTTCAAATTGATTATAACATTTAGCACATTCTGAGTGAAGAGTTCCATCAAAAGAGAAAACATTTATAGAGAAACATTTTAAAAGGAATTTATTTCATAACCATATTTATTCTGAAACCATCTCATAGCCATTTAAATGTGCCTTCTTTATTCTTTGGTGGAATATATCTATGTTTCAGATGCCAAAATAAGGGGTAACATGACAGCAGTCTTCCAATATCTAAGAGGCTGCCACAAAGAGGAAGGGGATCTATTATTTTCCAAAGTACCTTAAGGCAGAATAAGAAACAATGGATTGAAAGGAGAGAACCAACCTAAAAGGAAGGAGAAATTTCCTGACAATTATAACAATTATTCAGTGGAATGGCTTGTCTCCAGAAGTTACTCCAACATTGGAGGTTTTTAAGAAGAGGTTGGACAATCATTTGTTTGAAATAGGGTTTCCTGCTTAGGTGGGGAGGGTTGGACTAGAAGACCGCCAAGGTTCCTTCCAACTCTATTATTTTGTTGGACTTTTGCTGGTATTTCTATTAAAAACCCACAGAAGTAAATGGAAATCACAGTGCTTGGCACTTTGTTTCCTGTATATCATGATCACATTATATTTTCCAAAGCTGGAATTCAATGTTGCTAATATAGTTATAATTTTAAAACTGTATTCCAATTAAATGATGAGATGCCATCTGTTATTCATATACAAAATATAGACACCAAGTTTGGAAAAAGGAGAATGGATATCTCTGTATGTTTCAGTAACATACATTTTATTATAACCTTTCGAGCTCATTATATTCTCAAGATAATCTGATAAATAATGTAGTGGAATAAAATTTAAAGGCTCAATGGGGATGGGGAAAGCAAAGGCAACATTAAATGGGATTAAAGTTTAATATGATGTTATCTTCTCATAACCACTCCAGTCTGATGGGCCCTTGGAGATCAGAGATTTATTTACTGTTCTTCATAAAATGGGTATAAGTGGTACTCCTGAAGTGATCTCTTTCTTATAAATCAATACATGTGTAAACTGTTTATATCATTTCTTAGATCATCTGAATGTTGCATGTAGCAATAATTTTTTCCCAATTCACTTTGTCCATTAAGAAAACTTAATATTTTTTGTCCTTTGGCATATGAATGTTCCAAAGAGGAGCATCAACTCATTTCAATGGATCACTTGTGTCAATACAAGTAAGTAGGAAAAGGCATTTGAACTGCCTTTTAATTCACATGATGGAATAAAATTAAAATGTGGAAATAAAAATGTGGGAATGGCAAAGCAACTTACTTATATCTTGCTTGGCTATAATAGTGGAAGTTTGAGAGCATCTTTCCTTATCAATGAATTTTATTAAAGATATAGGCTTTAGAGAATTGCACTTCACTTCATTACATACATAGAGGGGATAAACTGATGCAGAGTTTAAAGTGGGGTGAGATGAAAGGGAGGGGGAAATGGGAACATAGATTGATTACAAAAATGCACATTATAGATAAAGCAGATTACAAGTATCTTGTCAATTAACCCACTCCCAAGTTCTAGTGTTGCCTCATCTTGGCTGGGAATGCTCCTAAGATGGATAGGAAAAGAACATCAGGAAAGTATGCCAATAGTATATATTCCTAGCAGGGTCCATTAAGGTGAAAGTAATATCAGCTACTTAACTAAAGCAAGCAGGAATTTATACTGGATAGCATCAATATAGGAAGATGCCAGAGTCAGATTTATAGTGACAATTGCATCAATAGGCAATGATAATCCACTCCTGTATTTTTTTAATCAAGATATCACATAAATAAAGATATAAATTAACAGTTGTAGTGTGTTGATAACAAATTATGTAAGTTTCAACATTCTAGATTGGTTGGATATTGTGATATAAAATGATTACTTTGAGATTTGCCTGAGACTGTCCCACTTTTAAATACTCTGGCACTACTTTGTCCTTGTTTGGTGTTCAGATTTCAAACATTTGTCCATTGATTCTTTCCCACAAAGTTTGTCACATTTTTCCTAAGTAAAATCCATAGGGGCATTCCTGGCAGATGGTACACATATCTCATTGGAGAAAGAGCAGGTGGAGATGCATAGAATCTTTCTAGGGATATAATGGTGCAGTTGGTGTAAATAAAACAAGGTTTAATTGTTTCCACATCTAGTGTTTGTTGCAAGGTCTGCTTGGCATAATGACAATCTGCTTCAGTTTGGGTGGTTTTCTGTTTGGCTACCCATTGCCCAAGAAAGTGTTTGGAAATTAAATGTGGTTCTATGCATACGGACAGTTCTATGGTAGTTCAGGAATATGGGATATATTCTGCTGTAGAAGCAATGACAAGGATTTGAACGGCTTTGTGGTAAGGCCACTTTATCAATCAATCAAACTTCTGAGAGTCAATAATTATCTTCTTTTAAATTTGAAACCTGGAAAGGAGTTTTCCAAGCACAAATTAGACCAGAATACTATGGCTCAGGAGCTATGTCTTAACAGATAACAGTTGCTCAAAGCCTGTATGGTAGAATTATGGAATCAAAAATATGCTCCTGAAGATAGAGGATTATGATAAAATTAGATTTAAAGACAACTGGGAACTTATTCAAGAATACCATGAGAATAAGATGCATGCCATAATTTGAACAATTTCACTTCTGCACATTCACCTTAGGTCAATGATAACTTTCTTAGAGGATATCCACTGCAAAGGAGTAATTCATACTTTTCTTTCAGTCCATGTTACTGTATCAGTTTAATTTGATTCATTTGATTTGTCAATCGCTTACAAGATAATAGGTATAAGTATAAACATATTTATGAATACATGAAATGGGTACATATAAGAAAAATAAGAGAAACAATAGGACAGGAATGGTAAGCACGTTGGTGCACTTATGCATGCCCCCTACAGACCTCTTAGGAAAGGGGTGAGATCAAAGGTTAAAGTTTTTGAGGATTGGGAAACAAACCACAGAGTCAGTAGAGTATTCCAGACATTGACCATTCTGTTGCTGAAGTCGTATTTCCTGTAATCAAGTTTGGTGCAGTTAACCTTGAGTTTGTACTGTTGTGTGCTCTTGTGTTGTTATGGTTGAAGCTGAAGTATTCATTGACAGGTAAGTCATTGAAATGTATGATTTTACATACCATACTTAGATCAGACCAAAGACGGCATAATTCAAGGTTTTCTAGGTCTAGAATTTCAAGTCTGGTGGTATAAGGTATTTTGCAATGAGTAGAGGAGTGGAGAACTCTTCTTGTTAAATATTTTTGGACTTCCTCAACTGTGCTAATATCAGATATGTAATGTGGGTTCCAGACTGATGAGCTGTTTTCGAGTATTGGTCTAGCAAATGTTTTGTATGCTCCAGTTAGTAGTGTGATATTACCAGAGAAAAAGCTACACAGAATTAGGTTAACAACTCTTAATGCCTTTTTGGCTATGTAGTTACAGTGGGCTCTAGCAATTAGATCATTAGAGATGAGTATTCCAAGGTCCCTTACAGAGCTTGGATCATCAACAAGGTCTTGACTATTCAGCTTGTATTTTATTTTCTGATTTTTTTTGCCAATATGTAAGACAGAGCATTTATTTGTTGAGATTTGAAGATGTCATTTGTTTGACTATTGTGATACATAGTCAAGATCTTTTTGAAGGGTAGCAGTATTGTCTGTGGTATTGAACAGCTTTACATCATCAGCAAAAAGAATGCAGTTGCTCTTAATATGATCAGAGAGGTCATTTATGTAGAGTATGAAGAGAGTTGGTCCTAGAACACTGTCTTGGGGGGACACCACTATTGACAGGTACAGAATTTGATAGGACACTCCCAATTTTGACCATTTGTTGTCTGTTTCACAGGAATGCTTCTATCCAGCTATGCAGTTGTCTAGAGATACCATAAGAGTTTAATTTTAGGATTAGTTTGTTGTGTACCACTGAATCGAAGGCTTTACAGAAGTCTATGTAGATTGCATCTATTATTTTGCCCTGATTGAGTTGTGTAAGCCATATGTTTTTGCAGTGTAAGAGCTGCAGATTACAGGATAGTTTTTTTCTGAAACCAAATTGTTTATTAGAGAATAGGTTGTTTGTCTCTAAGTGGAGGATAATGGATTGGTTAATAATTGATTCCATGACTTTACAGCAGCATAAGGAGATTGGTCTGTTCTTTTCAACTAGGCTGGAGTCTCCCTTTTTGAAAATGGGGATGACTGTGGCTTGTAACCATAGTTTTGGCAAGGAGCTGATCCTGAAAGATTTTTCAAAGATTATGCTTAAAGGTTCTGTTATGGCAGTGGATAGCTTTCTTAAGAAGTAGGCACATATTCCATCCGGTCCAATAGATAGAGATGGTTTTAGACTGCATAGTGCTTTTTCAACATTGTCTACTGTAAAATCAATATGCTTTAGATCATGTTCTTTTCTGTGGTTCATCTAGGAAACACTGGGCATGATCCATTGCTGTTTACAAATACTGAGCCAAAGAATATGTTAAAGATGTCAGCTTTAATGGTGTCGTCATTGCAATCTTTACCATTAGGTCCTTTCAGGGGTGGGATGGACCTTGAGTCTTTTAGTTTGTTGTTCAAAAAATTGTAAAAAGCGCGGGTGGAATTGATGCATAGAAGATTTTCCTCTTCTTTAATGTGATAATTGATGCATTCAATCTTTATCTGGTGGCATAAATTTTTGTATCGGCTTTTGAAATTGGCAATGTGACAAGATTTATTTTTCCACCAGAGTGATCTCTTTTTGGACAGAAGTTTCCTTATTGTTATGGGTAATCTGTTTTTTTTGGGGGGGGGAGTTGTTGGTACATATAGTTTGATGACTCTTTTGACTTCAAGTAAAAATGTATTGTAATGGTCTTCAACAGTATTGCATCCAGCAAATAGAGATTGCCAGTCAAGGGATGAGAGATCGTTGTCCATAAGATCATAGTTGCCTTTTTTGAAGTTATAATTGGGAATTACATTATTGAGATGATTTTTGTGTGGGAGAGACTTTTGTTGAGACAAAAGTCAATCATATTGTGGTCACTGCTGGAAAAGAGTTCTTTAGTTTGTATGCCATAAATTAAATTCAAACTATTGCAGAAGATGAGATTGAGGCAGTTGTTTAGTCTACTGTCATTGGTTACTAGTTGTTCCAGTCCCAGATTTGTGACAGCATTGTAGAAGGTTGTGTATATGGGTTCAGTTGTACATTCATTTAGGGTCCAGTCAATATGAGATAGATTGAAGTCACCAAGAAAGATAAAAGCATGTGGGCAGGATGTTGCCCATGTTGGTCGTGAATTTAGCTTGTTTGCATGTTTGATGTCATAATCAGGTGCTCTGTAACATAGTCATAATCAAAATGTGACATTTAAGGATAGTTCACAGATGATGGTCTCAGGAAGAGCAAGCTCCTGGGTAACTTGGATGTTTTTCAGATGTAAGGACTTTTTATAGAAGATAGCTACACCACCTCCTCTACGGATTTCATGATCGGATTGGTAAACATGACAGTTTCTTACTGTGGCAATTGAGTCAGGGAGAGATGCATTGAGCCATGTTTCACAGACAAATATGATGTCAAATTTAGCCATATTTAGTAAGAGGAGAAATTCAGGTATTTTATTCACAAGGCTTCTTCCATTGAGTAGCTTGCATTTAAGGCCAGCTGTAGTTGGAGTTGAGGTAGTTAGAGGTGTGCGTGCCTAGTCTTGGGTGATGGTGGATTGGTTGAGGTAGGGTTGTGGTTGAAGGTTAAATCTGAGTTGCAGGTTGTGTGAATTACTTTTGATACAGTCAGCATGGTAGTCAATGTAAAGGTCCTTCTCTCCATTGTCTAGACGCTTTTTGATGCGGAGTACACGGGAGTGGGCATGTTGCGGTATGGTTAGGTCATGGCAAGAATGGAGGTTCTTATGATTGGTTTTGCTTTTGGCAAGTGAATTTATAGCATAAATGAATTTACGTTTACTTGATTCATTTTTGCAAATGACCCTGCAGAAGCGTGGGGCCACAGAGCCATCTCTATTTTTGAGCTCTCAGCCAATGTGGAAAATGTCAAGTATTTCATCAGGGGAAATTGTTGATGCTTGATCATCACTGATGATGTTTTGGACAGTTATGATGTCATCATTATCATTGTTGTCCTCTAGACCAAATAAGATGGGGTTTGGATGTTTACATTCACGCTCAATAGCTTCTCTGATGAGGATTGGGATATCATTATTTGTTTGGTTTATGTTTTTTGTGGATTGGGTTGTGGTTGTTGGGCAGAAATGTGGTTTGTAGCTATTGGATGTTCAGGTTTTTGCGTTGTGTCTTTTTTTTCAAGGTTGGATAATCTTTCTTTTAAGGTGTTCAGGGATGACATCAGAATACTATAGAGTAAATAATTTTTGATTGAAGACTAATAATGAGCCAATGTCTGGATATACATATTTCATCATCTTGGAATAAAGAATAATAACAATGCATTTTTAGATGCATAATTTTAAAACAGAATTAATAAAAGGAACTTACATAGCAATGCCTGTGATACTGATGAACTGTCGGTACAAAATAGACTGTTGGTGCAATTATGTGGCTTATGTCTTTGAGAAACTTATTTATCAAAAATGTACTTTCTGCATAATTTCTCATATGCTCTTCTCACTCTTTTTGCTCCAGGCAAAAATGGGCAGTGAGACTAGATGTTAGGACTTACTAATATTGAACAGTTGTGTAGAATTTGTTCATCAATCTCAGATCCCAATAGACATTCCACACTAAAATGAGAAAGACAATAGGATAAAATAGGAGCTTTTTAGAAGTTCTAGACATTAGCTAGAATTCTAGCTAATAGCATCCATTCAATTTTTGATGCTATGATGACAACAGCATTACAATACACTACAGTACACTACACTACAGTACAATATGATAGTAATAATAATAATGGTAAAAGACAACAACAAAAAAGCAAGTACTAAGAGCAGGCTAAAATGTAAATCTTCCCAGTGCCAATCAACACCAGCTTAGCCACTATACCATCATTCTCTCACATTGACTTTTAACTGAATTAATGTAATGGTGTGCTGCCAATATTATTGATGAAGTGATCTGACAGCCTTACTGCTGACTCCGTTAAGTGCATAGTAGGAACCAATCTGGTATCTCATTGAATGGACAGTTAACATTAAGAAAAGCAATGAAAAGTAGCCAGTGAAATTGTAATTACAACAATTAAATCTTTATGAATGATAAAACACCAATCACAGAACGGCTGAGTTCCTAAATTGGAGATAACCTTTGTAAAAATAGTCTTGTATGCTCTATAATATGTGCATTGTGAAGAGAGCAGGTTCATCAAGCCCAGGGAGCATATTATTGAGATATGGAGTTTTAAACTAGGCTTATGGAGAGCTACCATTTATGAGGCTACATTTGCTCATAAAGTTTTATCACTATTCTAAAGATGACTTGAAATTCGCCATTTTTTCAGTAGGAATGACACCACTCAAAAATTATATACATGCATTCAGATATTAAACAAGCGAGTTAGGAAGGTTTCCCCCACAGAATTTAACTCATCATGTCTATGGAGATTCTGAGTCATCCAAGTCCTGGTTATCCCAAAGGTGCTTTTTCAAAGAGGCAATCAGACTTTCTGGAATGTCTTCAAAGAAAAACCAGAAAATCCAGTTGCCTCTTGAAAAAGCACCTTTAGTTCACTCATCTTTTCACCATTTTTTTCACCTTTCTTCCTTTCCTCATGCAATTCCCCACTAACCCCATCTCCATCATACAGTTCCCCCCTCTCTGCTTGTTTGCTGTGTTAGTTGGAAGAAGTTAGGAAATGTGGCTTTTGTGTGTGTGCATTATTAATGTGAATATGATTTACAAGTGGGTGGGAGAACAATTGACATATATCATTCTAAAAATGGCTGTCTTATTTGATTGAATTTTAATTAGCAGACCTTCATTCAATGGGAGGAGCTGATCTTTTTTCTTTTTTAAGTGTGTAGCTAATGTAAATATATGCACATATATGAATATGTACACATACATAGATGCTTATGTGTGTGTGACAGAGAGACAGAGAGGTGTATGCACATTGTTTTGGTGAGAATGGGGTCTCAGGTAAATTTCAGACAGAGTTGGCAATTCTCATTCCTTTTGGAAGATTTCATTGGTTTTTAGGCTTGCACTTGATATAATCTCTAGAATTATTCTACAGAAAGTAACCAGCAGGTCCTTCTACTTATGGCAGCACCAATGCTGAATGGTCTCCTTACAAAGATCAGGCCAGCCTTTGATAGCTTTCATAAGGATATTAAATCAGAGGATTTTTTCCAGATAGCATTCCAGTGATTTTCATCTATTGCACCATGTTTCCCTTCTTGCTTTTTATACTGTATGCAAAAAGATGAGGGCACAGATGGTCATTCCCCAATCAGAAGGTGATTAATTAGAAGCACAAATGGTTGATCTCCAATCAGCAGGCAAGTAGTTGGCTCCGGCTTCCTTCCTCCTGGATCTTTAAACTTCTAAGATCTTCTTCTGCTCATAGAACCACTTCATTAGTGTTATCTTTCCTTGATAATCCTTTCAAAGAAAGGCTTAAGAAAGCTCATATGGGGTGAGAATACATAACAAATAAAAGAACTGTGTGACATTTAGGCAATATATTTTTCCTTATCTATAAAGAAAAAGAAATATCTCTGCATCTATCTTTACCTCTACCTCTATCTCTGTATTTTTTTGGTATAATGTGTTATAATTACTCCCTGAAATTATACCCAGACACCTTATACCCAAAATGTGTTCAGTTTGGAATCATTTTTCCTTCCAGTGATAGGAACATAAGACATAATCACAAATACTTTGCCAGAAGCACAGATGTATATGAATGTCACCTATATTTCCATGTCACTACAAATCCTTTTTTCCATGAATAACTGAAACTTTCTTGGAAGTTCTAAGATACTTTAATACAAGCTGATTCTGAAAGAATAAGGAAAGTGTGCAAATGCTTTTTATTATTTAAAAGTTTATTTTAAAATAAAGGAAATCAGCAGGTATACTAGGTGATTCAACAGCACCCTATAATCCTAATTGCTGGTTTCATTATAATTGTTTCCAGGAAAAATAGACTCAGTTCTCTTTTTGGTCATCTGCACCATCAGTCAAACGGTTAAACACCAGCATGGGGAGGTAAAGTAAAGAAGAATTTATAAAAATTAAAAATATGAAATACAAAAGTTTTTTTTAAATTTCCATGTATTGCTTTTATATTTTTTAGTTCTTAAGATTTTTAATATTCCTTATCTCTTTGTGTAATTTTTATTTTGTATATTGCATTTTTAAAACATTCTTTTGTAGCCCTCCCTCCTTATGGTGGTCTTTGAAATAATAAATGTTAATTTATTGGGTAGCTGCACAATCC
The DNA here is from genome assembly GCA_015471245.1 of Laticauda colubrina. Classification (NCBI taxonomy): domain Eukaryota; kingdom Metazoa; phylum Chordata; class Lepidosauria; order Squamata; family Elapidae; genus Laticauda; species Laticauda colubrina. Next base: position 3,591,609 of record BLBF01000039.1, read on the forward strand.
TGATTTAATTTTGCTATTTTCTTTCAATTCATTTTCCTTCTGTGATGCTTCTGTTAAATGATAAGCCTGATTGTTAATGATTTATAACTAAATTTTATTAGCCATTCAGGAAACTTTGGAGGTAGGGAGAAGGCAGAAGTCATTAAAACACTCTATAAAGTAAGAAACTAATTATATGAAGAATATCAAACTTCTCACTTCGATGGCATCCCATTTGAGCCCACACTCTCCCACCTTCTGCAGATAGTTCTAGCTATTTCATAGTGTACCTTTGCCATGTCAAACACTGCCATGTCCTCTTGTTATGGCAATATCCAAAGTCTTGGCCTAACAATGTGAAAATGTATGAAAAGCCAAATTTCACACCCTAGGCCAAACTGAAAATGGAGAATGTCGCAGTAGCGCTATGTTTTGGGAATATATCTTTTCTGATCAAATAATCTTAATAGTGGCTAACAATTGGGTAACTCTGAAATCTGTTGGGTATAATCCTTCCTTGAATTTCATAATGAAATAGAAAATCTATCCCACTATGCCTCAGTGTTTTGGATGCTGAAAACTTTTTATATTTTGGTGCCTTTGAGTCAATAACAACTTCTAGAGACAATCTGGACTCATCTTTGCAGTTTTCTTGCCAAGAATTTGGAAGTAGTTTGCCACTGCCTTCTTTCTAAGGCTAAGGGAAAATGACTGGTCCATGATCAACCAGCTGACTTTGTGCCGAAGGTGGAACTAGAATTTACAGTCATCCAACTTCTAGCCTGGTGCCTTAACCACTACTCCAAACTGGTTCTAAGTAATTATATAATGCCATGATCCATATAGATATTGCAAGATCCCTATGATAAGTAGTGCTGAGTTGGGCCAAGCCCCTGATTCTTTTACATCTATGTTCATGAAAAGATTATGTGAAAGGAAAATTCCAATGTGCTTGTAAGCAACATCTCAGCTCCAGCAATTTCAACAGCATGAAGTCCCCTTTGCTTGATTTTGCATTGCTGACGAATGCTTGTTCCAGAGAATTCACACAGAGAAATTCTATTTTCCTTGACACCATGGGAACAAAGGGCAAAAGGAATTAAAGAATGAAATGCACCCAGGATATTGAGTTGTGATTGTTCAGCTTTATTTTTGTTGCTGTTACAAATTTGAATACTGTGCAATCCAAAGCAAAGTGTGTCTTGACTGGTTTGAGCAAGCTGCCAACTCTGCACTATGACTAACAAGATCAAAAGCATGTTTATTACCATTTTACTGGGCCCCAAGTTCCATTTCCTTCCTCTTTATTTTATTGCTATGCTATGTCTGCCCAAGACAATAAAATAGGACCCTACATTTACTTTTATCCTATTGTTCAGCAAGGGCTAAAAGGATGCCATCCATTTGTCTAATCCATCAAAACTTGGTACCACTGTAGTAACCTTAATAATTCCTTGGAGGTTGATCAATATTTATCATCTGAATGTGTGATAGGAAAATCGGAAAGTGACCTCACTTATAACTCCAACTAATACTGTGCAGTAGAATTCTATGCCTTGTCATGCAGCATATCAAGGGTAATCCAGAATGCAGTTATGATCACTGAAGCGCACAATAATTGGCACAAAATTGCATTTAGTTGAGATAACCATCAATTGCTAAGATAACTATGAACAGTGCTAAACTGCCTCTGGTTTTAAAGGATAAATGTTAGCAGATTGTTTACATCAATACAATAGCATTCAAGATGTTTTATGTTTAATGTTAGTCAACAGTGAGGTATTTGATATTTGGGGATTTTTTTTGTACACTTTTTTTTGTAGTTGGCTTTGGATGACTGTTATTTTCTCCTCATTTCCTTTTGCTTTGTTTTCTTTATCAGATAAAGAATGATAAATAATAAATAACCAAGAATAAATGAAAAGGACAATAATATTCAAAATCTGGACAGCAGTATGGATAAAAGTACTTACTATTATTAGGCTGATTACGTTTAACTCAGGTTCTACAGCATCAAAAAATGAAAACCCATGCAAATGAATAATCTGAATAAGTTGTACTTCTTGATCAATATTTGTAATGCAAAAGCTAAGGAAAACATATTCATTTGAGGGATCATTATATGAATGCCTAACTGTATGAACAGAATGTTGGATTAGAAAAACTTGGAAACCCATTCAATAGAGGTAGTAAGCAATGATGTTTTAAATTAAATTAAATGTCCTACTGGTCACAGCATACCTTTTAAAGCCAGTTCCGAAAGATATTTCTAAATCAATTTCACAGCTCCTACGCAACACTGCAACCTTGAAAAGTCAATATAGAGACAAAGAAGAATGATCTTGTCTGAAATACATAGGAAATATAACCTAGGTGAAAACATTATCTAAGTCCAAAACAATGAACTAATATTCCAAATCTGACTCAAGCAGATACTTTCCTAATCTGCCAGGAGGAAGTGGAGATGTAGAACAGTGAAACTTGTAAGATTCTATAATTATTGTCAATTTCAGTAAGATTGTTTTTTGCATTCTTATAGTGTTAATTTATTTTTCTAGTCTACCTAGTGGGGCAGGAGAAGATAGATAGTAAATGGGATTTATGTTAAGAATATGTAAGCAGAAAATCCCATTTTAAAAAAGAGAAATCCAGAATTTGCTATTGTAAATTGCTGCATGTTTGTTTTAGTATGTAAATATTAGGCAGGAAGTTGCTTTGAGAAAGTTGTAATTTTAAAAAAATCATATTTACATAATTCATGCACAACAATTATATGTTAAGATGGTATCAGGGGAATAGACTTCATCTTCAATCTTGGGTGTCATGCCCCTGTTGGAGTCTGACTCCAAGGGAGAGATGGAACAGCTGACAGGGAGTAGGAGTGTGGCTGGTTGTAGAAGAAACTGGGGAAGGGCACAGGCCAGATGGTCATTTAGAGGAAGACCCAGGCCCATCCCCTCTTCATCTTAAGACACGCAGGGAAGACTGCATTTACTCCCTTCATAAACTGTTTTCTTCAAGAGTTTGATATCCTGCTCAGGATAATTGGACATTGGGGCCAAGTTGGAGGCATTAAAGGAACTTTCTTCTATTTTTGTGACTTGGTTTTTTGTTTTTTTTTTAATTTTTATTAATTTTCTACAAACAGACAAACGTACAAAACATTAAAAACATCTACTCTCATATATACTTCCGGTGTATCGGTTGGTTCATCAGTTTGTGCATTCATTTTATAGTGTCAATTACAGTTATATTGCATAACCACTCATATTGTCAATCCATATTCTAATATTACTAAAAAAAAAAAAAAAATCTTTTTCTGACTATACTTTTAATCATTCATGCTTTGTGAGATAACAATACTTCAAACAGTTTATTCTATAACTTATCATATAATCATAACAAATCAATCCTAAAAACCCTTCATATATATAATACTAATGCTCTATTATTGTATTTTATCATCTAACCATTGATAAAAAAAACCCCAAATTGCATAAAATTGTTTATCTTCTTGTTCTCTAATTTCAAATGTCAATCTACTCATCTCAGCACATTCCAATATTTTCTTAATAATTTCTTCCTGCAATGGTATTTTCTCATTCTTCCAGTTTTTAGCAAATACAATCCTAGCCGCTGTTAATACATTTACAATCAAATATTTCAAGTCTTTATTATATATATCAGGTAAAATTCCCAATAAAAAGATCTCTGGTTTCAAGTCTATGTGTTTCTTTGTCATTTTTTCCAACCACATGTGAATTTTAGTCCAATATTTTCTGGCATTCTCACAAGTCCACCACATATGATAGTATGAGCCAGGTATCTGATGACATTTCCAACATTTTTCAGATTTGTTCTTGAACATTCTTGCTATTCTTGTCGGGGGAAGATGCCACCTGTAAAACATCTTATACAAGTTTTCTTTATATGCTATTGACATTGTCATTTTATAATTTTGAGACCACAATTTTTGCCATTGCTCTAAATCAATCCCATATCCAAAATTCTTCCCCCAAGCAATCATAGTTTCTTTAACTTGTTCTTCCTCTAGCTTAATTCCCAATAAATAACCATATAACTTTTTAATCACTTTCTCATCAGAACCCATCAATATCTTATCTAAATCAGTCTGTTTATCATAGAATCCTTCCGTTTTAAAATCTTCAAGATATCTTGAGTGTATTTGCGCATATGAAAACCAATTCATCCTTATATCTTGTTCCTCTAAGTTTTGGATCGTTTTAAGTCCACCTTTTTCATCCAACAGTTCCCCATATCTAACTGTTTGTTCCTTTTTATAGATCATAGGATAGGAAAAAGCTTCAATAGTCGATAACCAAACTGGGATTTTCAAGTAACATTGTTTTTTTATCTTCTCCCAATTTAACCACAAAGACTCCCGTATATAATGTCTTCTGAAATACCCCTGTGTTTTAGTTCCCTTGTACCATAAAAAAGCATGCCAGCCCAACAGTAAATCATGTCCTTCTAATGTCAACAATCTATGTTTTCTTAATGTTATCCATTCTTTGACCCACATCAAACTTGCAGCTTGATAATACAGTTCCCAATTAGGCAGGCCAAAACCTCCTCTATTTCTAGCATCTTGCAAAAGTTTTAACTTTATTCTCGCTTTTTTACCTTGCCATATAAACTTCAACATAGTTTTATTTAAATCTTCAAAATAGTCTTTTCCAAGTCTAATTGGTATTGTTTGAAAGAGAAATAAAATTCTAGGTAAAATATTCATCTTAATTGTTGAAATTCTCCCTATTAATGACAATTGTAAATTTTCCCATTTCTTCAAATCTGTAATTATCTGTTGTTTGAGTTTAATATAATTATTCTCTTTTAATGTGCTACGTCTTGCTGTCAAATATATCCCCAGATACTTAACCTTATTTGTAACTTGAATTTTCAAAAGATCTGTCAGTTCTTCTCTTTGTCTCAATAACATGTTTTTTGTCAAAATCTTTGTTTTATCTTTATTTATTTTCAAGCCAGCCATCTCACCATATGTCTCTATCTTTTCCAATAACTTTGGAGCGGTTTCTAACGGGTCTTCCAGAATAAAAGCTAAATTGTCAGCAAAAGTTTATAGTTTAAATTCTTCCTTTTTAATTTTCATTCCTTTTATATTTTTGTCATCTCTAATATTTCTATTCAACACTTCCAAAGTTAATACGAATAACAAAGGAGATAGGGGACATCCTTGTCTTGTGCCTCTTCTTATATTAATAAGATCTGTAAATTCTCCCTCCATCATTACCTTTGCTGTCTGTTTATTATATATGGCTTCTATTGCTTGAATAAATTTTCTGGCAAAGCCCATCTGTTCCAATAGTAATAACATAAATCTCCAGTTCACATTGTCAAATGCCTTTTGAGCATCTAGGAATATCAAAGCCATTTGTTTTTCAGGATGAGCCTCATAATATTCCAAGGTATCCAAAATTACTCTCATATTGTCTCTAATTTGTCTCTTTGGCAGAAATCCATTTTGATCTGGATGAATAAAATTATTTAAATATTTTTTCAGTCTTTCTGCTAAGATTGAAGCAAAGATTTTATAATCTGCATTCAATAAGGAAATAGGTCTATAGTTCTTAATTTGCAAGGGGTCAGCCTCTTCCTTTAAAATAAGTGTAATATAAGCCTCTGACCATGTTTTGGGTGTCATCTTCTTTAACATAACTTCATTCATAATTTCTAACAGTGGGGTGTTCAATGATTCTTGAAATTTTTTGTAGAATTCTGCCGGAAGCCCATCTGGACCTGGTGCTTTCCCATTATTTTGTCTTTTAAATGCTTCATTTAATTCCATCATTGTTATATTGCTTTCTAACATTTCTTCAGTCTCTTTAGGTATCTTCGGTAAGTTAACATTCTGTAAATACTGTTTAATTTTTTCCTCATCAATATTCTCTTGTTTATATAGTTGTCCATAATAATCTCGAATAATTTCCTTTTTCTCCTTATTACCACAACAAACTTGACCTTGATCATCTATTAGTTTCAATATTTTTCTTGATTCCTTCTCCTTTCTCAGTTTATATGCTAGCCATCTACCTGGTTTATTTGCATCTTCAAAATAATTCTGTTTAGAATTTCTAATTTTCTGTGCCAGTTCTTCTTTCTCTATTAATTCCATTTTATGCTTAATTACATCCAGTTTCAATTTAATATCTTTTTTCTGTGGTATTTTCTGTAATTCTTTTTCAAGTCTTATATATTCATCTTCCAAGGCCTTGGAGGTTTGTCTTTTCCTAATATTCTTTTTTCTTGTATAGTCTATTATCAAACCTCTTACATATGCCTTCATTGTATCCCAAACATTCTGTACTGAAGTATCTTCTTTTTTATTTTCTTTTAAAAAAAAAACCAATTCCTTCTCCATCCATTGTATAAAGTCTTTCTCCTTTAAAATAGTATTGTTTGATGTCCATCTCGATCTTTTTTTTTTGTCCCTTCCATTTAATTGTCATTGGACTATGATCTGCCCATGACTTGGTTATTTTTGTGTCATTCCCTGGGCATCACACTGGGTTTCTTCCATCTTGTTGAAATCTTAAATATAGCCACGAGCAAAATAATTCTTAAATATGAATTGCTAGTATATATGTTAGGATTCCACACTATCTAAAAGTCTGGAAAAAGAATAAATGTTATTATTCTATAAAGTCCCTATGTATGAGAAGACAAATATGTGCAGCATACGTGTGGACCACAGAGAATGACATTTGCATGATAAAAGTAGAAATTAGTATCACTTAAAGAGAAGTACTGTCAGTTAATCAGGCAATCAAAAAAAATCTTCATTTTTGCTCTAGCCACAATCTGAGTGAAAATGATATATTTAATGCTCAGGGTTTCCAAATCTTAACTGAATATGTGATAAGAGTTTTTAAACAAGAGCTTGTAAGTAGCTACTTCACCTGAAACAAAAGGCACTGATGAGGGGGTGTGAATTTCATTTACATTTATTCCATTATGGTTTCTTTCTTTTAAAATATGGATTTGTTGTTGTTTTTTATTGTTGCAGAAGTATGTTACTCATCTTCCCCAGAGAAATTATTTTGCAAAGAGCAGAACTGGCTGTCTTTCCATGCCCCATATATTCCTGTTCTTACAGAAATAGCTGAAGAAAAAATGCAAAAAAAAAAAAAAAAAAAAAGAGGTCTGGATATGTATTCTTGTTACAATTCAGCCCTTTCTTGATGTTCATCTAAGCAGCATGTGTAGGTAAAATGGATATGTGAGCTCTGCTTTTGTCCATTTTCCCAACCCCTCCATCTTTGCAGTCTTGATGATCTGTGTAGAAAGTTTCCTTCCAAAATATAAAGATTCATCAATGTTTTAGTGTAATCTGGGTTTCCCCTCATAGGTCATAGGCTCCTTACAGTAGTGAAGAAGTTTGCAAATCCCAATGATGTTGTGAAGTATATTGGGTTGGTGCTTATAATATGGCTGGATTACAGCTAAATGGACATCCAGTAGCTGATGTGACATGAAGCAAAAAGAAAGTTGGATGTTACATTGGTATGTGAAAAGTCAGAAATATGAAGCAAGGCAAATCTGATCTCACAACAGAAATGTCAAGACTGAATCTAGAATATATTTACAAGAATTTGAAGAAAACTTGCTTGCAGGCAAACCTGACAAATTGTCCATTGAGTAATGATGAGTAAAAAAAAAAAAAAAAGACTGAATTACTGAACTGCAACAAAATAATCAGTGTCCTAAATCACAGAATGGGTTTTGATGAGCACTGATAGGCAACAATATAATATTTAAATAGGTTGTCCATTCTTCATCAATGCCAAAAAGGCTCTGCAAAAAAGAGGAAGTTTAATGACTTTTTAAAGGCACAGAGACTGAAAACATTCTGTTTCTCAAGTAACAAGATGCTGCAGGTTGTAGGGTGATTACAGAGAAGATATTCTGATGGGCTTCCCCTTGTAGGGATACTTTTTTACACTGATTTTTTTCAAAAATAAATCCGATACAAAAATAATATGATGGTTGTTCTATCTTTACAAATGACATGCATTTGATATTCCTTAGTATCACAAGAAAGGAGGAAGAGGAAGATGAGGAAGAACTGGAATTGGATCAGGGATCAGATCTCCAATCTTTATGGTAGTCAAGGTCCAGAATTACATATAGACCCAAAGAATAATCCAGACAACTAAAGTATTCTATATAAAATAAGGAATAAATAATTAGAAAAGAACTACAAATCACAATTTGCTGTATTACAAATTCTATTAAGCAAGGACTGCTGAATTTCTAAAACTAACATGCCTAGGAAATAATAAAATAAAACTCATGTTCAGTTATTAACATTTTAAAACTTTTAAAAAGATATGTGAAGTGATCTTTATCATTAAAAGGAATGGTCTAGAATGTAAAATCATTTGCATTAAGTAGCCATTGGTTAGATTTCATAATCATAAAATAATCAAATTATAGATTCCCACTATATTGTCCTTAAATTCTGGACAGATTGTTTTCTCATTAAGCAGTTCTGGCAATTGAACAAAATTTGGCTTCTTTCTTAGATGCTATTTCTGATGTATCTGCTAAGAGAGAAAGGAGAGAGAGAGAATAAAACCACTGGGCATCCTGTAGCACTTAGGAGTTAAGAATATTGTAATTAAATGTCTGCATAATCTGCAGAACAGAATTCCAAGCAAACCACTGTTCTTAGATCATGCTGAGAAGTTACTAAATATAAGATCCAGTTTTGAAAAGAAGTTTATAAGTAAGTTTGTACAAAAGATTCTGAGCTTGAAATGGTTGTTCTGAGTGTTCCTAGCTCAAAACAAAATAGAACATTTCAAAAGTATTTTATACAATATTTCAGATTTGGAATGCATGAGTATATTATTTTGGGAATTCTGAGATGTTCTGAATGCTGTAGTTTGATTTTTGTGGATTGAGATTTGATTCTCTTATTCCTGTTTTAAAAAATGTCTAGTCCCATGTTTCTCAATCTTGGCAATTTAGAATATGTAGACTTCAACTACAACATGGTGGCTGGGGAAATCTGGGAGCTAAAATCCACACATCTTAAAATTGCCAAATTGAGTAACACTGGTCTAATCTAAGTACAAACTGATTAAGATCTGTTGATATCAACTTAGACTGCATGGAGCGACTGTAGGGAGAAACATTGGAGCAAAACAACAGCCTAGCACATGGCTACAAAATGAAGACCCATTGTTGATTGTGTACTCTTGGTGTTTCTGGGCAAATAGAAAAAGACTTTTGACTGTTGCATGCTCACCTGAGAGAAGTTATCTGGATAACTAACAATAGTAATAGCACTTAGACTTATATTCTGCTTCATTGTGCTTTACAGTTCTCTCTAAGCAGTTTACAGAGTCAACATATTGCCCCATCCAACAGTCTTGGTCCTCATTTTACTGACATCAGAAGGATGGAAGGATAGGTCAAACTGGAATTGGTCAGGATCGAACTGCCAGCAGAGTTAGCCTGCAATATTGCATTATAATTACTGTACTACACAGATCTTAGATATGGTAACTCTAACCCTAAGTGGAAATGTTACTTAATGTGCAATTTCTCTTTGATTTATTTTGCAGATAAGCAAAAGTACCATAAAAGCAGATCAACACAAAAATTGGTGTGTGCACATGCAGTACATGCTAATACACAAGTGTTTCTAATGCTGCTCAGTCTGTAAATTGTTATTGTAAAGCTGTAATAACTACTGCTACTAACTGTTTTTAGCGCTTTTGAACTTTGATGTGCATGTGGGCTCATTCTGTACATGTTCTAAATATTTATTATGGTTTAAATACACTATTGCTATTTCAAAGACTGGGGCAGTGGAAGTGGGTCTGTTGGTGGGTGTTGTTTGTTTGCATATGTGTATTGTAAGACTAATTATATTTAATAGAGTAAAGGGACAGAACTCTTTTTTATAAAACCTAAGGAGGCAAACAGATGCAATCATGAGCAATGCAACAAGCTTTTGTTTCTTTGACTGGGTTTTTTTTGCCTGTGTGACATGTAGGCTGCTAAAATATGCACTCGCACACATACATACACATATACCTGTTGCTTGAGTCTTTAATAAATATTTTTAAAGTTTTATTTAAAAATCCTATTCGCTATTTTCCCCAAAGGTTAGATGTAAGGCAGCACTCAGCAAGAACTGTTCTCCTAATACAATACTATGGTTCTGGAATGAAAAGCATATGAGCAAGGGGCTCATCTTTAGTTCCTTGTGTTTTTAACTTCTAAAGAAATGTTTGAGTTCAGTTGCTTTATTCCAAACTCAAAATAAGTGTATTTATCATTTTATATATATTCCTTCTATGAGGTATTCTGCTTGCTTGTTTAACATGTGCATTTAAGACTATGTAGCATTCTATATTTGCAAAATTGATATTGTGAAGTAATTGAGAAGTGAAAAGATTCTTAGTAAATGCACACTTGATTTTTCTATACAAAGAAACGCACTCTTTGCGGCGAGTGATGCTATGAAGAAGATGGCCAAATATAAAGTCATTAGCATTAGCCACACAAAGAAGATCAAGAGCGTAATAACAATCCATCTCTTCTCTATCTACTCAAACATTTTTCAAAAGCCTCTTTGAAAAGATGTTGGTGGCATAATCCTCTGGAAGGCATTGATATGTTTCATAATGACAGTCTCTGGCAGTTCATCAGTTCTGCACAGGATGTGATCTTCTCCTCAAGCAACTAAGCTAATTTGTTTCCATCTATAGCTTTTAGACACTTTAGCCCTTGGCCTTGTTTTTTGCAGTATCTTCTGAAAAAAGCCGACAAGCAAACAAAACTTTTGAAATTATTTTTCTGGATGGACTTTAGTAATGGAGGAAATAAAGATTGATGCTAAGTATATGCTGGGTAAAAAAAATCACTGTAGACTTGGAACTCAAACTGAGTTATTGTGGAATATTATGGTTTGAGGACTAGTACAATAAGTATGCAGAGATCATAACCACAACCCATTCTAACATGATGTAAATGCAATTATAGACTGATATATAATTATATAATCGTAATGTAGAAAACAGAGGTTTGGAAGAGGTTAATTTAATAATGTGGATGTATCATTTTGAAAGAAGCCAGATAAAATGTCTTCAGTTGACAAGGTCAAAGTTCACTACTGTGAATTTCTTGAAGTGGTTGAAAGCTGATAGAGTTTCATTCTTTTTTCAATCGGTCTCAGTCATAAATTCAGGTATATGTGTAAATATATATACAACTGATATGATATATGCAACTGACATATTCAATATGCATACAACTGATATGGCATATTTAAATTTTCTGCATATAGATGGAAGATCAAAACAAAATTATTTCATAATGCAGAATATGGAATTTTTTTCTAAATTATTTTCTTGTATGAAATGATTTGTCCTTTCAGCCTGTTTCTTTCAGCTTTACAAAAATCATATTTTGCTTTTCCCTCACTGGTACTAGACAGTACCTATCAATGTAATGTCCCTAATACCATTGAAGAGCTGAAATTTCAGTTCCCTAACAGATGTCATCCTTTTCATTTACTATTTCGGTATTATCCTAAAAGTTTTTTAAAAACTTTACTTGGATAGAACTTTATTATTTAAGTGGAGGGAATTTAAATGTAATCAGTGAAGTGAAATCAACAGAGGAAACCCCCTGTCACACTGGGGGTTTCAATTCAGTGGTAACTTTTCAATTCAGTGGTAACATTTTTGTGGGTTTGGAGACTTCATGGAGAAGATTACCAGTGACTGCTAATACTATTCTGGAGTCTTTGGTGCTCTCAGAGCCTGATTGTTTACTTGCAGACATGTCATTACTAAAGTATCATCATCATCAGTTAGTTTTACCAAAGAGCACCAAGGAATCCTCAGTTCAACCCTAAGCTACATATATTGTCATTTGTAGTGAGACTCTATGTTGGATCTAATTTCTTCTATTGCTTTAATAAAACAGACCAGATGAAGGCTAACATAATATCCCAAATAATTTTCTGATAAAATAATGACCTGCCCATTTGACCTGCCAATTTTTTTGTCCTATTAAAGGAAACTTTTTTTCCAATAAACTTTAAAATAAAGTTTCTGGACAGCCAACTGCATGCCTGGGTGAAAAAAAGCTTGTGTTATTTCTTTCTTCTGCCACAGATCCTTTATTTAATATGATGATGATGATATTAATTCATTAATTCACTATCAGTGACTTGATTTTGTCCTCATATTTTTTACCTATTTGAAAAGACAAGAGTATGAGACCAAGTTCTTTCATTTCTCAATGTCTCTTAAAAACAAACAGCCCATGAAAAACACAACAGTCCTTGATATATTAGATCTCAATGGTATCTGACAAGCCTTCTCATTCATCATGCAATTCTTTTCTAATAATTTAGTCTGAGCCTATTAAAAGACAATTACAGATAATGTATCCAGGCAAGTGGTGAAGGATATCCAACATATCAACTGATGAAAGGTTATCAAAATGCCATTCTCAAAAATGTAATGCTATTGATTTTTTAATCAATTCAGACACAGGTTGTACCTTCCTTCCTTCCTTCCTTCCTTCCTTCCTTCCTTCCTTCCTTCCTTCCTTCCTTCCTTCCTTCCTCCCTCCCTCCCTTCCTTCCTCCCTCCCTCCCTTCTCTTTAAAAGGGCTAAACAAACTAGAAAGAGAAAGAAATGGATTTCCCCTTTGTTACTCCACACAGTATGTCATAATAGTAGTTTTAAGTTTTAAAATTCATTTACAGTTAGGTAAAGAGGGCCAACCATTCAGAGGTTAGTCTTCCTTACATTAGCTTAAGACTTAATAGGTTATTGTTCTTTTTCTTCTATTTTGAATGTGTTATTATATTTGTGGCATTGACTCACTGTTAAATTGCCACTGTTTCTAGATTAATACAAATATGTGAAGCATCAAAAAAGGGTTTGCATTCCAGATGTTTCATTAAATGAACTAGGCAAGCACAGAAGATTCTTTACTGTTAATTTAATACATTTATACTATTTCAAAGAGGTTTTAGATATTGCCCTTCACAAGCAGTGATATTATATTTCCCTCTTGTCTTCTACACCAACTGTTGTTCAAGTCTGAATAAAATGCTAGCTCATTTCAAATTACTTCCTTGCATGTACTGGGAGAGATGTATTGTTTGATCAAAGACTCACTTGAATAACTTATTGTCTGGTTCAAGCCTAAATAAGAGACTTATGGGATGGTCTGCAAAAGCCATCTTGCACTTTATTGATAAAAAGTATTTTTGTCACCATATAATAAATAACTATGAAATGTTAGCATTAATTCTGTCAAAAATTCATCTACAATCTGATCATATTTAATTCGTAGCATTTCATAATTCAGATAATTAATAATAATTTGATACTTTTTGAGGTAGATCTAGCAGAATCCTACATTTTTGTATACCAAAGCACAATCACCAGTTTATTCAAGACTTTACTAAGCAGATTTAGTATCATATCAAGAACCAGAATATAATGTTGGGGGTGGTAAGTGTGGTTTGCCATTGTACAGAAATAATCTGCTTTTTAAAGGTGTAATATATACACAGTAAAAAGTAGTACACAGTTACGAATAAATATGGCATTTGCGAGGGTTGCTAATATAAAAGGTAGAGGTTTAGAAGAGATTAATTTAATAATGTGGATGTATCATTTTGAAAGAAGCCGGATAAATGTATTCACTTAACAAAGTTAAAATCTACTACTGTGTTCTTGAACTGAAAGATGATAGATTCCTTTTTCAATCTATCTCAAGAATAAACTCAGATATATGTGTGAGTATGTGTACAATTGAGAAACTCTAAGAAATGAGAGGGAGAGTTCTAGAAAGTCAATATGGATAATATAACTACACTAGACTGGTAAACTTTGCTATAATTATTGACTGGAGCCAGGAGCAAAATATTGATTCAGAAAAATGGACATAGAACTACATGACAAGATAATACGAAGGATATGTTCAGCCTGGAAGTCAAATTAAATTAATGAGCAATATAATAATATTCATTTTATCATAGGTACCCTAGGTTACATGTGTATGGCTTTAGTTGGCAGATGTTTTTTATTTCCTGCTATAGGTAGTCCTTAACAACCATGATTGGCAATGCATCATGACAGTCCTGGTTATGATCAGATCTTTCAAATCATTAAATAAGTGATTTTCCCTGGCAGCTAGAATCAGTGTAATGATTGCTTTCAGAAGTTGTTGATGCTCCAACATGGGAGGTTTTTCAGAAGAAATGGACAACTATTTGTGTGAAATGGTGTAGGTTTCTTGGCTTGAAAGGGGATTGGACTAAAAGCTCTCCAAGATCCTTTCCAACCCTGTTATTCTGTTATTCTATTAAATGGACCATGGGAATGTTGGTGGGAGATGGGACCATGGGACTTTGGAGGCCTGGTGCAGGCTGGAGGGCCTACAACCACACACAAATCTGCCAAACATGCTTCCTACCCCAAGAGAGCAGAGCTGCCAGACTATGGTTTCAGAACTAAAGAGCAAAAGCAAAATATCTCACTGCAGGACTGAATGTTCCACATAGAGTTTAAATATTTGGGGAGCAGCTCCTTTAGGTAGCCACCAAAGACAAGAGAGACTCTCCTCTTGGTAGGGAACCTTCCCTACTGACTTCCCAATTGACTTTATAGGGAAGCTGGCAGAGAAGATTGAAATTGATGATGATGATGATGATGATGATGATGATGATGATGATGATGATCGTGGAGTCTCTGGCAACCAGTTGTAAATATGAATATATTGCAAAACAGCCAGATTGCAATCATGTGGTCACATAATCCTTGGAAATTATTTACAGTTTGTAAAGAATGCTTTAATTAAAATGGTCACGAAGCAAGGACCATCTTCATTTTCAGAAACTGAAAGTTTCAATAGATCTCCTTTAAGCAATTTGTCCCACAATGAGATAACGTGGGAGTGAGAGATAATGACTGACCAAAGATTTTCAGTGAAGATCCATTGAGAAATAGATTTTAGTCAGGTTTCCCTGGTTTCAGATCAGCAGTTTAATTTTCATACCATACCAGTCTTCAGTAAATCTAGTAAATGAAACTACTAATGAAAAACCATTCACTAGTGCTTTTATTCAGTCTGTTTTGAGTCAGACCACTCTTCAAAATACATTTGAATATTTCTGAAGATGTATGTGGGTAATATACAATTAGATTTATGGTATAAGATTGTTGGAAACTTAATAATTTAAGTCCTAGCCAAGAACCTAAACACCTAAGGATTTAAGGACCTAAGAATTATTAAGATAATGTCTAAAGCATTGGCAGTTCCAAGCAGAGTGGTTTTCTTGTAAAATTAGTTTGTTCAATATTTTCAGATATCAGATAAAAGATTGTTCCAAGGGCTACAATCACAATTTGTATAACAGCAGACTTCTTTTCCATAAGCATTCAAATTTCAGTCTTCAAGTCCTGATTCAAGTCCAATTGTTTTTCCTCAATTCTAGTATCAGCCAGAATAGCGACATCAATGATCAAATTTTCTTCTTTTAGATAACTGCTGTATCAAGAGTGTTTTTAACAAGATTTCTGTCTGTTTGAGTATTAAAATCCTTTAAGGTCTTAACCTGTTTATTTTCCAAAACATTCTCAATTTGATGGTCCAGTAGTTTTTACTCCAGACAAATCCAAACCTCTAGCAAATTTTCCAAAAATAATTTTGGCAACTCACTCATGTGTTGCTTGTAGTCAGTTTGTGAAATTTTGTTACAAGCAATGATCACGTGGTCAATTATTTCATCATTTTTACTACAAAGGTGACATTTGCTGTTGTTGGTTACATGTTGAATTTTCATCTTTATGCAGTTAATTTGCAGAATTTGCTCTTAGGCTGCTAAAATTAAGTCTTCAATTTGTTTATATTCTTTATATTATATTCTTTATATTTGTTTATATTATCATTATCAATTCACAAAATGTAAAATCACAACTATCATTTCTTCACCTGGTGTTGGCCTTCACATGGATCAAGTTCTTTCCAAAAATCTAGGCTGTTTTAACATCTCCTGTAATATATGTGTGGATCCAAGCAGTGTGGTCTTTTGCAATTGGCAGATAGAAATTTTGTCAATGCACAGATTTTTTTAAGTGCTATCCACATTTTTTTGGTATGGCACCCAGTGTTCTGACAACCATTGGGATCACCATGGTTGGTTTCTGCCATACTTTTTCAGTTTTGATTTTCAAATCTTAATAGATGTGACCTTCTCCAATTCCTTGTCTTCTATTCAACTTTCCCTAGTATTGCACAACAATTTCCCACACTTTCTTATTATGATTATTGTTATTATGGTTAGTCACCTAACCAGACAGAAGTTTAGATTGGATCTGGCATTTTTACTGATTTGTTTGGAACAAGCTTTAAGGCAGGCAACCTTATTCTGCTATTTTTGTGCTGTTTTAGATGCTCAGTTTTCTTTGTTTCCCTTCTTCTTTTTTCATGAGACAGATTTGTTCTTTTCGAGGAGAAGGCAGAAAATAGGGAATCAAAATTATTCAATATCTATGCTGGTTTCCATTACTGCAACATTCCATGGTTTAGGATCTACAGTCCTAGCTTCTTCTGGCAAGGCTTTGGTTTTTTTTATCCTGGATAAATCTTGACAATTCTCCCAATTTTGCTTCTGTGAATACTTTATTGTATATTATAAATCAGTGCTACCCTTCTAAGCCTCTGTTCTGCTATTTCTGATTCTGGATATTGTTCCAGAACTAATACCCTCCTTTCAGATTTCCTATTCTCATGATTTGTAATAGCAGATCATTATTCCTTTGTTTATTTGTGATGGGTAGTCCTTATTGACTTGGGTGATCACTGATCTGGTATGGATTTCTGTAAATTACACCTCACATATTATCTTCGTCTGCTCCTCTGATGAAATCTGTCCACTATGGATGACTCTATGTCATTACTCTAGTCTTCCTCAGAGTACAAAAGCCCCACAATTATATTGAAGTAGTGCCTCACTGGGGGTTATTATTATTTATAATATTGCACATGGTAAAATCAAGCTTCAAGACAAAGGCTTTAAGAGTTGTAAATTTAATTTATGAAATGTCTCCTCTGATAATACTGTTTTGCTAACTAGGGCATTCAAAACCTTTGCTAGACCAATACTTGAATTAAAGCTCTGCTGTCTGGAATCTGACATAAGTACAATTGAGCAAGTCCAGAAGTATTTTACCAGAAGAGGACTACATTCCTTTGTTCACAACAGAATAGCCTACAGCACCAGACTTGAGATTCTTGGCTTAGACAACCTTGAACTACGTCAACTAAGATTAGATTTAAGCATAATATATAAAATTATATGCTTCAACATCTTACCGGTTAATGAATATTTCAGTTTTAACAACAATACTAGAGCGTACAACAGATATAAACTAAATGTAAACCACTCCAAACTCAGTTGCAGGAAGTATGATTTCAGCAACAGAATGGTCAATGTCTGGAACTTATTACCTGATTCAGTTGTCACCTGCTCAAATCCCCACTTCTTGACCTCACCCCATTCCTAAGGGGCCTGTAAGGGACATGCATAATCACACAATTGTGCCTACTGTCCCTGTCCTATTGTCCCCAGTTATTAGTTCTTATTTCTTGTATTGAAGCTTATGTTTATTCTTGTTCTGTTATATTGTAAGCTTTTGACAAATAAAATAAATAAATAAATAAATAAAATGCAATAATCCAAGACACAAGACGCTGCTTAAATCAGCCCAAATATTTTCAGACTACTTCTAAATGTTTCTGAAGATATATGTATTGATTATTATTATTATTTATTATCTTGCAGAGTATTAAAAATGCTTCATTACACATAATCCTTTTTGAGTCAGATTAGAGAATCCTCTTTCTTTCCTCCTGTCCCTCTAAGCCTCTCGTAACAAAATCCTGAATTTGTTAAAGAAGATATCAAGAGTAATGGTAATAAGACTATGTTTCTCACACCTGCATTTTAGATAAATCAAAATTATTCCATTGAATACTTCTTGAACAGTTCTTCATTATGGAAATAACCTGTTTGGCCACTCATAAAAATGTTATGATTGATAATAATCTAATATGTAGAACACATAGACTAAATGATTAACAGAATATTGAATCAAAACCATTATTCAAAACCAGTTGTTGAGCCTCTAAAGAAAAATTGTGATAGTTCTGATCAAATAATTAGTTTGAATAAGAGATTTTGTTGTATGGAAGAAAGAGAAGTCATCATCCTTTTTAAAAGTAAACCAATTTCCTTGCTAAAATGTATATCTGAACAGAAACATCCTACAGCTGAAAGTACTCTGAAAATATTTGGAAAAAAAAATCCCTGTACAATATAGAATATTGTGTCTATCTATCCGTGTTTGTTAGCTGCTGCTCCTTTTGCTAGCTTGTAGGCACTAAAAGATCACACTATCCCACAAATGTATAGGGCCAAAGTACTGGTTATTGTGCCTAGGCAGTTAATTTGGTATATGTGTTCTTAATAAAAATTATAGACACTAAATTTATTGAAAATCAAATAGAGAGGATTAAGAATGCAAGGAGATAGAAAGGGGAAAAAAGTAAAACAGAAGAAAAACTAAGAATATAATAAAGAGAAAGGTACATAAGTCTCTTCTCATATTCAAGCAAGTTAGATGATGATCTGATGGCAAGTAATCATCATCACATATGATCTGTCTAGAATTGCCTTTTAAAGACAAGCTTACATTCACCATCATTTCCTGATATTAAGTTAAAGATGTCAGATTTGTTTTCCAAACATTGCTTATATGTTTTGAATTACTTTACTTTTGTGGGTTTTGAAATATTTTTAATTATTTATTTATGTTTTGATTGGTTTAAAATACCAGTTAAATTTCCTGTAGGCTAAACAAATGGTTTATTTCTGAAATAATCTCAGTTGAATTGAAAAAACCTTTGGGAAAAAATATATATGATTTTTAATTTATCCCTTAATTGACATTTTTGGATTTGATTGTGTTATTATTTGATTAGTAAGAAAGAAAATACAGATGAACCTTCTCTGTTGTTATGTGAAGAAAACATGGAGTGTGCATGTTGTGTGTGTATGTGTGTGTGTGTGTGACTTTTGTTTTATGAAAATGCATGCCATAGATCACTTTATAGGTATAATTGAGCAACAATTATATAAACAACTTCTTTGTTTAAAGTTTTACATTTTGTAAGGAAGCAAAACTCTCAAGAGACAGGAATATGATTCAGTGCAATCATGATTAATATGAATAAACTTTTCACTTTGAGAAAAAGGCACCCACTTCTCTCTCTCTAAAAAAAAGGACAATACAGCAATGATAGTGACTCCATTGCAACTAGCTAGTGTGAGGCAGCAGAAAGCAAGTAATCTTACAAAGTAAGCTGTCACTAGTTGTACTATAGCAAATTTATCATAAATGCAGCCTTTGTCAACCTGGTTTGTCCTACAGGTTTGTGCGGCTTCAAATTCTTCGGATTATAGTTCCAACAGAATAGAGCCTGCAGCCTTCAGCATTTCGGAAGGAGGAGGGTGAACTTCTCTCATTCACCATGCAGCATACAAATTGTCTCCTTTCATCTAAAATTAGATTATGTTCTATGTTCATGTGATCAATGGACTGGTTCAACAGACTGCATTATATATGCATATTTTTTAAATGCATTTTTAAAATGTATTTCAGTGAATAAATGAGTTTTTGTGCTGGCAAATGGAAACATTGGGCTTGGAAGGGCCACATTTCCAAAAATGGCAAGAAAGTTGGTGTAGATAAGGTAATATCACTGAAATAGGGAAGGTCCTATGATATCTTTTTTTTCCAAGCAGCTGATTTTTTTAATATGTTTGTTTTGATATGTTAAATGAAAGAATAGTTACTTGCTTCCTTTCAAATAATAATGATAATAATAAGCCAAGCCAAAAATATCAATAAAGATATAAAATCATATTATCCTTTTCCTAATGGCTAATTCATAAGTTAAATGAGACTGAAACATCAGACCAAGAGCCAAGAAATATTGCACATTAAGTAGAAAACCCAGCAGGGTAAAGTTGGGCCAGTCACTCTTTCTCAGCCCTAGGAAAGAGGCAATGGTAAACCTCTTTGAAGTAAACTTGCTAAGAAAAGTTCAGGAACTTGTTTTGGCTATTGCCAGGAATCAAGACTGACTTAAATACACAATCTCCACTTCCCAAAAAATGCACAGGTTACAAAAAGAGGGGAAATGAAAAGTAGTGCATTGGTTATTACTGATCAATTCATATTCTTCCTTATTCTCAAGTAAGCCCCTTTTAAGTCTCTGAAACTTGTTTACTAGGCATACTCATAACAATTGTTAATGTTAATTATTTGGCCTTATTTGAAGTCCTTGGTGACATTTATTGGTGAATTTACCATCTAGACTAAGGTTTAGATGGTAAATTCCCTGTATACTGTCTGGGAAATTCTGGGAGTTGCCAAGGTTTAGAGTCACAGATCTAGAGAAATGGTCTTTGTTTGATGAGTAGCTGCATCGAATCTGTTTTTGTGTTTTATAGATGTTGCTCACTTATCTATTTCTAAACTCTTCTTGTTTTGCTTTTGTCTCTCTACCATGCTAAATCCCAGAATATATTCCAATAATTTATTTAGTTATTTATATATATTTATAATATTAGTTATTATATACATGGTATACCCATACATAAATAATTGTAAATGCCAAACTGATTCTAAACTTCAGGAAGTTTGGCAATAAAAGGAGAGAGGCAAATAAAAACTAGTGAATCAGACACAGCTGGGTTGACAGGTGGACCACCCTGGGTTCAACTTCATCTAACTACATAGTCAGGATGAAGTGAGATTAAAGGAAGAGTATAAGGAAATAATACTGTAATCCACAATATATCTTATACACAATGGTGGTATGCTACTTTTTTGTCCCAGTTCTGCTGAGCCAGTAGCAGCGATGAGCAGCGAAGACCAAACTGGTTCTCTCCACTTCTCTGCTCTTGGACACACCTGCTCGCCCAGGTTCCGATGCTCATCTTCTATGTTTGAAGTGCAGCGCTTTGCGCAGCACAGAAGAGTGCCATGCGGCAGCTGCAGGCTTGCAGGTGAATTGGAACACTCACCTACAAGCCTGTACACCTCTGTGCCTGTACAAAGTGTGAATTTGGTGCATACATGCATGCAAAGTGTGTGCACATGTGCAAAATGTGTCCACCAAGCCCTCACCCTTCGGCCTCTGCCCACCCTTCAGCCTCGCCCACTTACCAATTCCACCCGTGCTTTCTACAATTTTGTAAACAACAAACTGAAAGACTCAAGGTCCATCCCACCCCTGAAAGGACTTAATGGAAAAGACTGCAATGACAACACTATTAAAGGCAACTTCTTTAACACATTCTTTGGCTCAGTATTTGTAAACAGCAATGGATCATGCCTAGTATTACCTAGTCGAACCACAGAAAACTACAATGATCAAAAACATATTGATTTTACAGAAGACAATATTGACTACACAATCTAAAACCATCTCTATCTGTTGGACCAGACGGAATATGTGCCTACTTCTTAAAAAAGCTGGATACACTGCCCTAACAGAACCTCTAAGCATAATCTTTGAAAAATCTTTCAGGATCAGCTCCATACTAAAACTATGGTCACAAGCCACAGTCATCCCCATCTTCAAAAAGGGAGATGCCAGCCTAGTTGAAAATTATAGACCAATCTCTTTATGCTGCGTCACCTGTAAAGTCATGGGATCAATTTTTAACCAATCCATAATCCTCCACTTAAAAAACAAACAACCTACTCTCTAATAAACAATTTGCTTTTAGGAAAAAACTATCCTGTAATCTGCAACTCTTACACTGCAAAAACATATGGCCTACACAACTGGATCAGGGCAAAGCAATACTCAATCTACATAGACTTCTGTAAAGCCTTTGATTCAGTGACACACGACAAACTACTCCTAAAACTAAAATCTTATGGTATCTCTGGACATCTGCATAACTGGATAGAAGCATTCCTGTCAAACAGGCATCAAATGGTCAAAATTGGGAGCATCTTATCAAATTCTGTACCTGTAAACAATGGTGTCCCCCAAGGTTTCTAGGACCAACTCTCTTCATACTCTACATAAATGACCTCTGCGATCATGTTAAGAGCAACTGCGTTCTCTTTGCTGATGATGTAATGCTATTCAACATGACAGACAATACTGCTACCCTTCAAAAAGACATTGACTCTGTATCAGAATGGTCAAACAAATGGCAACTTCAAATCTCAACAAATAAATGCTCTGTCCTACATATTGACAAAAAAAAAATCAGAAAATAAAATACAGGCTGAATAGTCAAGACCTTGTTGATGATCCAAACTCTGTCAAGGACCTTGGAATACTCATCTCTAATGCCTAAGTGCTAGAGCCCACTGTAGCTACATAGCCAAAAAGGCGTTAAGAATTGTTAACCTAATCTTATGTAGCTTTTTCTCTGGTAATATCACACTAATAACTAGAGCTTACAAAACATTTGCTCGACCAATACTTGAATACAGCTCATCAGTCTGCAACCCACATTAGGTATCTGATATTATTTCACAAGAAGAGTTCTCCACTCCTCTACTTGTTGCAGAACACCTTAAGTCTTGAAATTCTAGACCTAGAAAACCTAGAACTACGCTGCCTTCAGTCCGATCTAAGTATAGCATATAAAATCATACACTGCAATGTCCTACCAGTCAATGAATACTTCAACCATAACAACACAAGAGCAAACAATAGATACAAACTCAAGGTTAATCGCACCAAACTTGATTGCAGGAAATACGACTTCAGCAACAGAGAAATCAATGTCTGGAATACTCCACCGACTGTGATTTTTTTCCCCAAACCCTAAAAACTTTAACCTTAGATTTTCTACTTTTGACTTCACCCCTTTCCTAAGAGGTTTGTACGGGTCATGCATAGGCGCACCCATGTGCCTACCATCCCTGTTCTATTGTTGACCAGGATGTTTGCTGTTTGCTGCATGGAGGCAAATTGCTGGGAAGCAGAGGCAGAATTTTTTTCCTTGTTTTTCTCCTCTAAAGCTAATGTGCTTCTTATGGTCCAGAGTGTCTTATATTCCAAAAATACAGTATTATCTAACCATCTTATCTTCTGCATTCTCTTCTCCTTTTGCTCACAATCTTTCCCAACATCAGGGTCTTTTCTGATGAGTCCTCTCTTCTCACTAGGTGGTCAAAGTAGCTTCAAATACTTTGAGCTTCAACTTTAATATTTGTCTTTCCAAAGAGCAGTCAAGGTTGATTTTTGTTAGGATTGACTGATTTGATCTCCTTGCAATCAAGGGACACACTCTTCTTCTCCAGCAATACAATTTGAAAGCATTAATTCTTTGGCATTCAGCCTTCCTTATGGTCCAACTGTTACAGCCATGCATTACTACAGGAAAACCATAAATTTTACTATACAGACTCTGTCAGCACGGTGATATCTCTGCTTTTTAATATGCTATCTAGGTTGTCATATCTTTCTTCCCAAGGAGCAAGGGTCTTTTAATTTCATGGTTGCAGTTCCAGTCTGCAGTGATCTTGGAGCCCAAGAAAATAATATCTGTCACTGCTTCCATTTCTTCTCCATTTGCCAAGAAATGATAGGACTGGATGTCATGATCTTAGTTTTTTTGTTTTTTTTAATGCTGAGGTTCTAGCCAACTTTTGCACTCTCCTCTTTTACCTTCATAAGAGATTCTTTAGTTCCCCTTCAGTTTCAGATTCCAAATATACAAGATGAGGGAAATTAAGTGTGTTTCTATTTGCATATGGACATGAATAAACTATTCTGCAACATTTAATTGAAAAAAACTGATTAATTTATTCCAGATTTAGAATGTAAGAATTCTGCTGACTAAAATATATGTAGTCAAACATTTGTTTGCTACAGTAACCAATCAGAAGTCTGTAAAATATCTATAAGCAAAACTGGCATTACTTACTTAGACATTTCATTCACTTAGCTATACTTCATAATTTCTGTAACAAGCAGAACACTCAAACAATGCACAATAATGTATTATGGATATACTGTAATGTGTGTATTACGTTTATGGACAATAATGTATTATTGGCATACAGTATTATGGACATACTGTCCATAATTAGTGATGATCACTTCATTAAACAAGTAAGTTTTCCAAAATCAAAAACATCTGTGACATCTATACTTTTTTTAATACTTTAAACCAAACCCCAAAAAAGTGATTGAAGATATCATGCCTCTGTTTTGTAACAATGTGACAATGATTTACTGGGGCTTTGGAAAGACAAAAAGTTAATTTTGTGTCACAACATGCTGTTCTTAGAAATGGATTGAGTTGTATTTTAGATTCACAGTTTCTTCCAGCTAGGTATAGAAGTATGTATTTCAGCTTTTCCCTTTTCTCCATGGCAAAGTAATGTTTGGAGGGTTGAACTGTTGAGAAGGAGTAGCAAGTTGGTGTACCACTACTATTTTCTGATATTGACTATTACCCAGCTAAAGTTTGAAATCTGCATGCATAAATCTGGAAATCCTAAGGGGCAGATTGAAGAAACTAATGAAAATATGTACAAAAAATAACACAGATTAAAGCATTTTGAGCTACATCTTGCCATAAACTTTTCTTCCCTCTTGGTTATACCTTCATTTTTTGCTTTGCAGAGAAGACTTTTCAAAATATTAGTGAAGGCAGCACATGTAATGCTGATATGCAATAAAAAGGAAAGAACAAGATTGTATAATATCGAAGGGATTCTTAGAGTATTATTTCCTTAAGCTGCCAAAGCCAATTTATTCTAGCTATGTTTGCTGAGACCAAAAGGAATCTGAGCAAAGTAAACAAAACTTTATAAAGCTGAAAGATTGCAGTGGACTTTCTTAAAAAGAAAAAAAAAATGCTGCCAGAGTGTAGAATTTACCCTTATTGGAAACTGGTATATTAAAATATATCTTCCTTTGTAGATAAAATTTGTAAGTTGCAATAATATAATATAGATGGGTGATTTATAAAAGCGAATAAGAAATAGTAAAATAGGATATTATACACATCTTACTAAATGACATTCAAGGGCTAAAATAAAAAGTGAGGCAAACAGAGTAGCTGAAATAATTCTTATTATTACAAAGCAACCAGCAGTTATTTCTTACAAAATGTCTTTTAATGATCTTTGGACAACTGGGTTTGTTTGTTTTTTGGCTAATGACTTTGGTTTATGTATTTTAGTGAGATTTTTTTTTAAAAAAATACTGTCTGCTTTGGGAAGCAAATTAAAATGCATTTTATTCAACAACACTGGAACATGGACAATCCAGTCTACATCATCTGAAGTCATCAGAGAAGAACATCCCCAACACTGGGGTATGCATGTTAAATCTTCCATGGCAGTATCAGTAGTATGTCTGTCAATAAAAGTCCTAGTAATATTCTGGAATATAAGTGCAGAAGAAAATTGGCATTGGATCCCTTAAATTTAAATATTTTCATTCAGTAAAGAAGACACCAAATGAGAAGTGATGGGTTCTATGGTATATCACATTGCAATTAAAACTTCTATTGCAAACAATGGAAGTGTTCAAAGCCAATATGGGAGAAAACGCATCAAGTTTAAATCAACCCTTCTAAATTTGGACTGTTTTGTAAGTAACAGATGGTTCACTATACTTTATCATGAGGGTTTTTTTTTTTAGGTCAGGTCCACCCTGTTTGGGATACAGAAGATAAGAATGTAGTGTCAATAAAAGTTCTATTCTTTTCTCCTTAGTGGGTTTTTGAGTTAAGTGTATTAAATCCATCGCTATCTTCTTGCTGCTAATTTTCACAAATAGTGCTAAATTAAAGTACTCCTCAACCCCAGGACCCAAAGATATGACAATGCAGCCCTATCTTCAAGGACTTCCTAAAGGCTAGCAAGATTGGGGTCAACCCAACCTCAAGGGGAGGTGAGAATGGATGTTATGGGAAAAGGGCTGTCTTCTTGGTTCAAATCATATGAAGCTCCTTTGTAGACAGGACCTACAACATATTCCTTCTCCCAGATCTGATGGAATTCATAGATGTAACAAGGAAGAAGCAATCCCTCACATAATCTTGGTTGATACCAGATAAGAATTTATAGGTCATACCTAGCACCTTGAATAGAACTTGGAAGCAAACTGGTAACCAGTGCAACTCTACCCCCCAATAAATCACCCTAATCATATATAAACAACACTAAGAACAGAAGAAGAAAATTATTTTCAAGAATTTAAAAGTATGTTTTTTTCCCCACTCCTGTACTTTTTGTTGTTATTGTTCAGGCAACCAATATTTGCTCCTGAAATAGGTAGTAGGTTTTTTTATGAAGAAAATTAAAAAAGGAAACTTGGGTGCAGTTTATACCAGTAAATCAAATTCCACGCATTATATTTGCCACCAGAGATCATGGTTTAGTATCCCTTGTCCTCACAAATGTCAAATTTAATTTAGAAATAGCAAACTTCATGTTGAGCTGAAGCTATCATTACATTAATGGACGAACATAACTGAATATCATGCTGTTCAACAAATGAAAATTATTTAGGATTAGATGGACAAGAAGGAAAGCACCTATTATTCAGAATGGATCTTTCATCACTGTTTTTTTTTAATTTGCATGTTTAGTTGCATGTTTTATTTGCATGATTTTATACCCAAACACAACACACTTTTCTTTGATAGATGAAGAAGTGAAAACAAGTCTGATTACCTGAAGCTAAGTTCAACTTAGTTTTACTATTTTAATGTATCCTCAGCAAAACCAATCAGCCACCCAAATAAGTAATGGTGTCTCAATTCCCCATGTTATGGAGGATACAGCAGAAGAACCATCATAGAATGCCTTCATTGCATTGGTTTTGTACTTTCCTTGCAAGTATAATCAAAGCAAGTAATCTTGACTCAATTCTAAACCAAGGGGGAGCATTATTATATTTGCTATCTTATTCTCCTGAAGGAAATGCAATATATAGTGCTACTGAATACAAATAAATAATTGAGACACTAGAATATTAAATAGAAAAAACTTGAGGCATCATTTATTATTACCTCTCATTTCAGCACAGCCTTGGATGGTCTCTGAAGTGCTGTGGAATGACATCTAATTCTTGCTAGATAGCTCTCTCAGTGCATCAGTTATTTTAAGTGAATATAATTGAAATGGCCTTCACCACTCCATTTGTTTCATATCATCTCTTTTGGTTTGTTTATTTCTTTCTCCCTCTTATTTCTATAACCAATAATAAAATCTAAAGAACCATGATCCATAGTGATGATATTTGGTAGTTAAATATTAAATATAAGAAGAACATTTGCTGGATTGTCATTCCCCAGAAAAGCCTACATTATATTTAGAGTAAAGTAGGTCAGGTTAAATGAACAACTGGCTGTTAAATGAAATAAACATTTTTTTAAAATAAATTGCTCAAATTAATACTGTTCCTCTTAAAAATGTAATTGTCTTAAAATGTGATAGTCTATCTTGTTGGATAGGAAAGAAGATGACTTTATTGCAGAAAACTGTCAGGATGAATAATATTCAATAAATTAATATAATAATGCTGTGTGCTACTCAGACTCACGGTGTGTAAATTGGGAAACTATTTAATTTGTTTAATAAATAATAAATAAATAATTTGGTTTTTAAAATTTGGGCCTGCAACAAAAAGTTATTCTGCGGATGATTACTGTTTTCATGCTTTTTATTCTTCCTTCAGTCTGTTTCTGTATTTGTTATCTCCCTTTTTCTTCAACTCAACATACAACATTTATGTTCCTGCATTCAACTCAATCTTTATTTAATTAAGTCTGATTTCTTTATTCTTTCATTGGAATGAAGATGCAGGTCAATATCCAGGGTCAGAGATGTTGTTGTTACATTTAATATGACTATTTTTATTTATTTTTAATCTTATTATACAGTAAGCAGTTTTATAAGACTAAGGAATTAAATGTAATTGAGAAAGGATATCATCTTAGTAAAGATAATAATTTTAAAAAATTAAATAAATACTGTAATTAACTTAAATCTACAAACTACCCAACATTTGAATGTCAAATAAAAGAATCTCCTAATGATTCTTTTTCTATGGAATGGCTTTATATCATAAAATAATAACAGCTGAGAATTTTAATCAACACCCATCTAGGGAAAGAAAAACTTTTAATTAATTTTCTTGGACATTAAAATATTCATGTATCGATACTGAATTGTTATGGTTCAAGAGAAAGAGAAGTAGAAACACAACTTATTTTGTTCATTTCCCATCTTCCTCATAATTCTTATTAATTCTGTCTGTCTTTACTGTCTGCAAGGTGCTGCTAACATCTTTTGTTAAAGACTGTTCAAGTATATGCCAGGTGCCTATCTTCCCGCTTAGAAGATTTCAAAGCTAAAGTGAAGTTCTCAGACACCTTCAGACGAGGATTTTCTTCTACCCGTGGAAGTCTAAATTTGGGGCACAGGAGGTAAATTAAAACAGAACTGATCCTATGGAATAGTAATAAATCCATATGGATGGTTGTAAGTTTGTCCTTGAAAATCAGAAATTATGACATTTAGTAGTATCTTTTTATGTCCATGCTGTCAGAAATAACATCAAGTTAAGATATATCAAAAAGGAAAGGGGAATTAACTTACATATTAGTTTAAAACATTCCTATTAGAATTAGGGCACATATATTGAATGATCAAGGCTGGACATTGAAATAAGGAGGGGACAATATGATATGACTGAGTGCACTACCACAGTGAAGGCACATCTCCATGCAGAAGAATCAGGTGTTTTGAAGTTAATGAAAGGAAACACATTTAATGGTTCAGATTCAGCCAGTTTTTAAGTGATTAACACAGAATCCTTAGACTGTCAATTAATAGCAAATTACATGCCCATTGTGGTCTCAAGAAGTGTTCAATAGGACATAAATTAAAACTGTGATATTCAGGAGAGAAATGTGCCTGTAAAAGGAAACACTAACACATCCGTTAAGGAGTTCACCTGCACTAACCTGAAAATTCCGAAACCTTTGTTAATATATGCATGAAACTTTATATTTGGCTAATAGCATATCATCTGAATATTGAAACATTGAAGACGTATTTTGCATTGGTAAAATCATTGTGAAAATAATATGGAATTTTAATCTTACTCTCTAAATGGTCCGTTATAATGGAGATAATACACAATTAGTATCCACTTATAATTTCCATCATACACTGACCTGTAACCAAATAATAAAAATAAAAATATATCAACCTTATCTCTTTCTTTTTTCTCAGTATCATTTTGTCTTGCTTAATTTTATCCTAATTGGAATTTGGAATGTAGGTTGCTTCTTTTCCATTTATCACATTGAAGCAGCCATGCTTCAATTAAATTTACTCATTCTGATACTCCAATTGGAGATAAAATAAACAATGTCTATTCAATTTGCAAATGAATGGAAATGCATTCTGAGATTGTGTTTTAATACCAACCTGACTTCCATTGAGGACTTGCATATTGCATTAGTCAAAAAGAGGGATGTGGAAAAAATATTACAGACTCCTCACATCCTGCACATAAACTGTTTCAACTCCTTTCCTTAAAACGATGCTATAGGGCACTGCACACCAGAACAACTAGACACAAGGACAGTTTTTCCCAAACACCATCGCTCTGAGAAACAAATAATTCCCTCAACACTGTCCAGCTATTTATAAAGTGTGCACTACTATTACTATTAATCTTCCCATCACTCCTTATCACCCATCCCTTCCCGCTTGTGACTGTATGACTGTAACTTTGTCACTTGTATCCTTACAATCTATATTGACTGTTTCCTAGTATGATTTGATTGCTATGACTATGACTATCATTAAGTGTTGTACCTTATGATTCTTGACTCTTGACAAATGTATCTTTTCTTTTATGTACACTGAGAGCATTTGCACCAAGACAAATTCCCTGTGTGTCCAATCACACTTGGCCAATAAAGAATTCTATTCTATTCTATATTTGTATACCACCCAGATTAACTCTTGTGAGATCAGCAGCCATATAAATCATCTAAAGAAATAAATAAAATAAAGATGTTGTTATACGGTACCTCGATATGGTCTAGGTTTAATTGTTAAAGTCCTACATTTTCATAATGGTTATACGCATTCATCCATGTATTTATTTATGTCAAAATTATACCAAGAAATTGGTAGTGGTATAATGGTTAAGATATCAAGTTAGTGGGGCCATATTCACTTTTTCTCAGCCCTAGAAAGAAATCGCAGGAACTTTTTCATCCAGTAACCTTGACCCAAAGACATAATAGATGATAGATAGATAGATAGATAGATAGATAGATAGATAGATAGATAGATAGATAGATAGAT
>BLBF01000039.1:3622073-3655140 GCA_015471245.1 Laticauda colubrina
GATAGATAGATAGATAGATAGATAGATAGATAGATAGATAGATAGATGATAAATAAGTGATTGATAGATGTTAGATAGATAAGACAGATAGACAGACAGTTGGTCAGTTGGTCAGTGAGTCAGTCAGATAGATAGATAATCACTCCAGCCTTAAAAAGCTACTATGGTAAACAATAGTAATATCAACATGACATAACAACAATAAATTCTGCCTAAATAAAGCATAATAATCTTTTATTAAAGATGCAAAAGTCAATTCAGGAATTAAAAAGTATCAATGAGATACTATAAGAATTAGAATAATTTCTGGGTGAAATTAATGGCAATGATGGCAATGGCTGAAACATTTCCATATCTTAGACTAGAACTCTAAAGGACTAAAATATCTCAATGAATGTCAATAACTACTGCAAACTGCCAAGAGTTTCTTTATTTGCAGTGACATAGAAGCTTGCTCAATAAATTAGATTAATAAATTGGTATAAATCTCCTTCATGGCAAATCTATCACATTGCTGCTTGCATTTTAATAAGCAATAACTGGGTTTTTTCCAGTCCTAGTGTTATAATAGTTTTTCCCAATCTCATAAATACCAGGAATTTTTGCAAGTAATTATATTTTAAAAAATAGAATCCAGGATGTTGATTCAATGTGCACATAAATCTTACACTTTGGGTATTTAAAATATTCTCTAAATAAAATACTTTGTGAAAACTAAAGAAATGGGCTTCTGCAGAAGAAGAGCAATTGAAGATGACTGCTGTTTCATGGGGCCAACTATTGTGGACTTTGGGGGATTTCCTTTGATCCTCTCTGGAAGAACAGAGAGGGATGTGAAACTGCCTAAACTGTTTTTCCTTAGAGTTATTCCTTTTGTCATGAAGAGACGACAAGATGATGATCGCTGTTGGGGAGAGGGTAAAACTTAAGGAATCTTAATACAATTTCTCAAAGCTGCAAGTGGAGCCTTTCAAAGAATACTACGTCTGGATCCTTCTTTCTTCTGCCTTCGACAATTGCTTATTAATTGCTGGAAAGAGGTTAGATATTCAAGGTACAAAGTTAGAAATACCAATAGAAGAGAATACATATAGCTCATGGTTGGAATGGGACTCCTTGGTGTTTTCTGAAATTCATGTATTTCTTGCAGAATATTCATTATCAAACTACAGTAGGTAACATTGTCAGTGCTA
Source organism: Laticauda colubrina (assembly GCA_015471245.1). Lineage (NCBI taxonomy): Eukaryota > Metazoa > Chordata > Lepidosauria > Squamata > Elapidae > Laticauda > Laticauda colubrina. The sequence continues at coordinate 3,623,267 of BLBF01000039.1, forward strand.
GAAAGGATTGGGGTTTAGTCTTATTTTTATGTATATCTCAAAACACACAAGCCATGCATATGTCTCTGATCAATTTTATCATTACCAGCAACCCCAATCTACAATAATGCTGTGGAACTGATAAATAAGCATGGACACATCACAAAGGGAAGAAAATATTCCATCAATTCCCCACTACAGTGCCTCTAAAAAATCAAAAACCTGACCATAGATGAAGATAAAATCACTGCTTATTTGATGTCACAACAATCTTTACTTTCATTGATACAAAACTAACAAAATAATACATGGCAGCACCACTAACTGTATATTCAAAGTAACCAAATATACCAAGATTGAAATACTCGGAATCATGGGCCTTATTAACTTTTACCTGATCATATGCTTTCAATTTAATGGACAAATATATCAACAAATCGAAGGAACATCCATGGAATCATTTTCAGGATTCATAATTGAGACCATATTGCAATACCCAGAATCTACAGTACTTCCACACATACAACTCAAAGTTTGTATATAGTTTGTCGATGAAACCTTGAATAAAGTTATTTCTTTTATTTGTTTATCGCTAGGAGATGGTTTATGGGTTGAAGAATTTCATATTTGTTAACTAACTGAAGATTATGAAATTGTTTATAGTTATGATAAGGGTGGAAAGTTATTTTCTTAAGAAGGATGGATTTTCCTTTTTTTTTCTTGTATTACAATTTTATTATTCTTTTTTTTAAAGGAGGAGGAGGAGAGGGAAGTTCCACAGAAATATATATTCCATTATTTTTGCCAATATTTTGTTTCTGTGATGAGAAACTGTACCAGGACTGTGTTCTGTTTTACATATTTTAAGTTTATTTTTAAAAAAAAATGATGCATGACACAAAAATATGATATGAACTGAAAGCTACATAGTTTCATTCCAAATTTATTTAGTACTTTTTATTTCATCTTTCTTCTGGGTGCTCATCAATCCATTTTTTTCTCACGGCAATCCTATAAAGTTGGTTAGTCAGAAAGACAGCAAATGCCCAAAGGAACCTAATCAGTTTCATGGCTGAGTAGAGATTTGAACCTAAAAAAAACCTTGAATCTCCTCAATCCAGCCACTATGCCACACTGATTTATTGATAGAATTATTTTTCCCTAGAACCTTACTCTATTTTACTGCAGGAAAAAAAAAGATTTAAAAAAAAACATAAATGATCTAGAAAAAGTTGAAAAGTTGTTAGCCCGGTTCTCATAGCTCTGAAAGCTAATTAAATATACAGTGAAGGTGCGTAAGTAAAAGTTCTAGGAGAAGAGGAACCATATCTTCATGCAACATTATCATGCTCCAATTAATTTCACCAACATGGGATGTAGTATACATCAAATGATTTTATTTTGAGAAAAGATTGAAGAAAGTCATGGGGGAATATGACCACCAATAACTATCTGTGCCTATATGTTGCCTCCATGTATAAAGGCTGCATGGCTGCAACTACCATTTACTCTACCACCAGGAGACCAATAGTGCAAGAAAAGTTTTGGGTTTTGTTTTTTTTTTTGAAGTGCCTATTGACTGCATCTTTACCACCCACACCCATGCACATTCATTTGAAAAAGATCTATTTATGCCTGCATGCAATTCTTTATAGGACTAATCAAAGATGTATTGTGGATTATGTGATAAAACACATATGGATCTATTTATGGGTTGGTTTATACAATTTGCAAAATTCTTGACCTAGGGAACAATCACAATTACACTGTTTACATAATACATTTTGTCCAAATAAATGAACTGTAGTTTGCCTTTATTTGATGGTTCAGTTCATATAATAAGCTAATCTAACATCTGAAATCTGTCCTGTTTAATGTGTGAGCCCAACTGTGCAGTATATGTGACTTCCAGACTCACATGAACATTGGGCACATCAGTGCTAGAGATAGGGTTACTATGGGGCATATATTTACATATTCAGTAAATATGTTTTTTTTATTCTAGACAGCCCAAGTGGTTCTCAGCTAGATGTCCTTGTCAACTGTGTAATAAAGGCTGCTTGAGGTTTTGTTTTGTTTGAACATCCTGCTTCTCCTTGTCCCTGGATCAGAAATAACTGGCTCATGAGGCTAAGGCTGTGGCCTTTGTTATATTTAGTCTTATTGTTGCCTCACTGAGTACAAACCAGTAACCTTGCAACTAAGCTTGCAGGTGTTAGATAGAATTCTGTAGAACTCTTCTTTAGAAGAAGTGAAGACAAAATATTGACATGAGTCAAAGCTACTGAAATTTTACAATAAGCTATTAGGAAAGATTTAAAGAATAAAGAAATCATGTAACAAACATGTTGCTGCTAATGATGTGTCTCAAATTAAAATAGATGAATGCTACATCTAAATAGAAATACTTTACAGAAGTTTTTATGTTTCTATACTGATTTTTGTATTTAGGTCTCCAGATATTACAGAAGTATTCAGTATTTTCCAGTTTATATTCCTTGATAAATAAATATTTATGAAGTCATTATGAAAGATTTAAATAATCATTTATTGCTATGTTGATCTCTGCACTGTAAATGTAAAATAAAGGTAAAATGTCATGTAAAAATAACCTCCAGGTTTCCACAGATATTGTTAGGGATAACATTGTTTACCCTAACTGGTTTAGGTGAAATAATAACTATGAATCATAGTTGGTGTATGTTAAAGTGTCTGCAGCTTTAACTGTGGAAAAGTAATTAAGGGAGTGGTTATGAAAACAATATAAAAGTAGCAAGATTACAGCTTGCTGACTCTGGCTTTGATGATCCCTGATTACTGCTTGGAATCAAGACTGCATTGCTCGAACGGGAGAGACAACAAAGGACTGATTTGTAAGTGAACTGACATAGGATATTCTACATGGACTTTGCTAACTGAATATCCCTGAATGGACTGACTACATGATACATGACTATTGGACTGTTATTTGACTATGCTATAAACTTATACTGGAATAAACTATATTCTTGATAGCACAAGCGTATCTGTTATTTTTACTGTATGTTAATAAACATACAAGCTTAGCTCACTCATTTATCTGTGTGCCTATCTGACTAACGCTGCACATTCTGTTTAGCTTGTCTACCTAACCCTGGTTGGGGAACCCAGGCTTAACAGATATCTTTCAACTCTGATATTAAAATTCATGACCCAATGTTTTCAGATAATAGCCAATTGGTATTTTGAGTTATTGACAGGTTACAAATATTAAAATGAAGTCACCTGATGGGAAAGAAATTGTATATCACCATTATTTAATGTCTAGAATATGTTTTATCAAAACTACACACTTAAATTTCAGCTCAGACACACATTCTCTCTCTCATACACTTATACTGCAAAATTACACCAGAAATAAAAAGTTCACCAGTATATACACCAGAAAAAAAAGTTCAAAATCCAATCAGGCAACATTTTTAGTTCAATTTGATGGTGATTACATGCCATCAAGGCAGTCTTGACTCTTAGTGATCACATATACTAATTTTCTAAAGGATAATATGCCACTGGTATACACTGCCAGTTTTATTAAGTGCATCCATCTTGCTGCTGGTTGCCCTCTTCTTTGCTTTCATATACCACTATGTAAATAGAGATTTCATATTTCTTACTTGACAGTGGATTCCTTCCCTTGAAGATCTGCAATCACTGCAAGCTTCATTTTAGAACCACCACAATCTGACAGCTGTCTATTGGAAGTAACCATTTATTTCATTTGTTTCACTCTGTATGTTGCTTCTTGAACCTGTAGGCTGTAAATTCTCTTGTTTCTTGGGATCCAGAACAACTGGTGATCTATATTTGGACTCTGGAATTTCTGAATGATGATTAACCATGCTTCTGTCCCTTATGTTGGTTATATGGCACTTACTCCAGGAAATCTATTAGGGGATTTGGGATATCACTGCTCTGTGGATGCTTATTAAAGTTTGAACAGTTACCACCCTATCATGATGCACATCTTCCTCAGTGGAAAGCAGAAGACAGAAAAATTGTCCTTTTGATGTGAATAATTTTTAAGGTTTCATGAGTGTAACCAAGCGAATCACTAGAACAAAGATTGTATTAGGAAAGTTAGAACTTTAATATACCCACCTTAGCTACTCCATAAGTGACACAACACTGCCCTCAATTCCAGTCAATTTTTCTAAAATTGTCTTGTTCTGTGAAATAAAATTCTCTTTCATTAAATAAGAACTAGTAGAAAAATTTCAGGACAATGCTTTTTCCTGATAATATAACATATATGAGTTTGTCCAAAAATCTTTTCCTCCCTGAACTCTGCTCTTACCTTGAGAACAAAATCAGCTGGAATGGCCTTGAGCCAGTCCTTTTCTATCAACCCTAGAAGGAGACAATAGAAAAACTTCTGAAAAACATTGTCAAGAAAATGTCAGGGACATGTGCAGGCAGTCTCCCACAATTAAACATGACTAAACAGGGAGAAACAGAAAAAGACTAAGACTGATACCTAGTCCATTTTCTGAATTTCTTTTTTTCCTTTTTTTCCCTTTTTCTTTTAATTAAACTTTATTAATTCTTTTACATTTAAAAATAATAATCATAACATTAACAGTACTGTAACATTCGTATTATACATCTCTATCTCTCGTGCGTTACACATTATATACATTTATATACATTGTTATGCGAAAACATACCTTTATCTGTCATCCAAATAGTATAAACTATATTACATTTAAATTTTGTGTAATTTCCTATGTTCATCAAGTCAGAATTCATACACAATCATTATGTACTTTGTGGATTAAAAAAATAGTATAGAGTATAGTAGCAATTTTATCCCTAAAGTTTAGCATTGAAAGGAAGAAAGCTGATGGGGATTTTAACAAGTGAGTTTCAATTTAGAGTTGTTTAGGGATTTTTTGACAGTGGTCTTTGAAGTTGTTGGAATAGGATGTTGGAGTAGGGGAAACAAAGGAATGTCACTTATTTTAACTTTCATTTTTTGTTATTTGCCCAATTTCCAGCCAATCATACCACATATTCCAAATTTTATGATATTCCAACTCTTCTTTGTCTTTTAGTTCTAGGGTCAATTTGTCCATTTTAGCACATTCTAGGATTTTTTTGAATTATCAATTCATTGGAGGGGGGGTGTTCTTATGTTTCCAGCATTTTGCGTAAGATAATCTAGCATCCATTAATATGTGTAATACAATGTATTTAATCTTTTTATCATGTTTCTTTTTAAATATCTCTAGCATAAATAATACAGGTCCAAATTGTATTTGTTCTTTGACAATTTCTTGTATCCATCACCTCGTTTTAGTCCAATATCTTTGCACTTTTGGGCAGGACCACCACATATGATAGAATGTGCCTTATCTCTTTCTACATTTTCAACGTGCCAGATTCATGTTGGGATACAATTTTGCTAATCTTTTTTGAGGTAGGTGCCATCAGTAAAACATTTTGTATATATCTTCTTTGTTGGCTGTAGATCTCAATAATTTATCATTTCTATTCCAATTTTTTTTCCATTCTACTAAATCTATATTGTGTCCTATTTTCTGAGTTTCATCTACTGATCACAGGTTGGAACATATGGATGTTCATATAAGATTTTTTTGTGTGTGTGCTGAGAAAATCATGCTTCAGTGTAAACTTATTGTTTAATAAACTAGGTGATCTGAAAATAGAAAGTATTTAGGGACTGGATCTACTCCTGAAATCTACAGACAGCCTAGAAACATTATTTTTTTGTTTGTTAAATTTATTTTCCACCTATCTTGTCCTGGGGCTACTCTACACAGATTATAACAAAAACCAGAAAATTATTACATCCATGTTCTTCTGTGAGCTTCCCAAAATTGTAGAACTGAGGAGAGCAGGATGGCAAACAAGAAAAGAAAATAATCTTTTCTTAATTGAGCACTATTCTTCCTCCATTTATAGCATTATAAGAACATATTAAAAATAAGCTTAACTTACAATTTAATTTAACAATTTTGTTCTGAACTGTTTGCCATAGTCTCATCACCTCATACAGTTCATCCAAACATAATTACATTTTACAGCAAAAGATATGACTATACTGTAAGACTGATTTCTTTTTAAAAATTATTTTAAGCTTTTCTCCAACAAATATTTAGAGCAAGTGAAAACATTTAATCTACACATTTCCTCACAATCTGCTAACAAATATGTGAACATAGCCATAATTAAGCCCAGAAGAATTTACTACAACTGAAAATGAATGTGCTATATTGTTGAATCAACCTGGTAGTCATTATAAAGTTCATAAAATAAAACATGGATATCTATTTGGCAGAAAAAGGACAGAGAGATTCATTAGTTATACGATTAGACATCCATTAGTTATGCTTATAAAGAGTGATACACAAAGGAACATTGTAACACATTATACAAGAAGTGTATGGTAGCATATACTTCTTATATGATGTGATAAAATGTTCCTTTGTTCAACTATGTAAAACTATAAGGCATTTAGGAAAAATTAAGTTGCTTGACTGTAAGTGCATAAAAGAGCCTCACAGTCTCAATTTTCTCTCTCACCCTACAGGCCAATGACTCATGATGGCAAAAAAATATAATCTACTGCTATTTGTTCTATCTTGCTGTCCTTCAAAAAGCAATTTTCAACTATTTCTTGTCCAATCTGTTTGACTTGCCCACACATGAAAACAAGTTTCATGAATATAGCTCAACCAAGCTCATGAATTCATGGTTTCATGGGGACCTTAGCATACGAACAAAGGCAAACACTAAATGGAGAATACATCTTTTATATCTGGGTAATATACTGCAGGTTGTTTGGAGAAGATATCCAAATAGTTGTAGATAGGTTTCTCTGGATTAAAAGGAAAAGCTCCATTTGGGTCTCCTAATGATGAATCTTTCATGTCTGAGTTTGAAAGAGCTTCAAATAACTCAAAGCATGCATGAGCACAGATTCTATTCACCTCCATTTATTCCCTCTGGTGCTTAATTTAAGGATAGGTCACACTGGCCGATGGATGCAAAACCTATGTAAAAAGGACACAGCAGATGAGCAAATTTTCCATCCGTTGTTATCCGCTCTCAAAAGTGCCCCAAATTTGCATAAACAGAGTGGACAACAACCGAAAGGAACGGACGTGGGGAAGATGTAGCGGGGATGTAAAGCGGATGTTCGTAGGAAGCCTAGTGGATGGAAGCGGATGGAAGTGGATGACACATCCACAGGGCTTCCAGGGGAGAACAGCGAAGTGGACGCGTAGTGGAAGGAACGGATGTGTAGCGGATGCGTAGCGGATGACGCGGATGCATCATGGACGCCTATAGGATGCATAGCGGATGCATAGCGGATGCCGAGCAGATGCAAAGCGTTCACTGCGCATGTGGGGAGGATGAATTGCGAAAGCTCCACAGATATAAAAGGATGCAGCTCGCAAGCAGGTCACCATTCAGAGGAAAGACCTGCTGCCACAGACATCTTGAGAGAACACCATGGGGAAGGAGAGGAAGCCTGTGCCTATTCCTGCCAGCCCTGGCAAGAAGGACAGAACCACCATCCCACACCCTGGTGCTGATTCTGAAGCTGCTGGTGCTGCTCCTGCTGGTGCTGGTGCTCCTGGTGTTGCTGCTGCTGGTGCTTCTCCTGCTGGTGCTGGTCCTGGTGCTGCTGGTGCTGCTGCTGGTGCTGCTGCTGTTTCTCCTGCTGCTGCTGCTGCTTCCCCTGCTGCTGCTGCTGCTTCTCCTGCTGCTGCTGCTGTGGTGGACCAGCCCCAAGGCCCTCAAAGCCCTGCTGCTGAAGGCCCTGAATCCCCTGCCAGAGGGAGGAAGAGGCAAGGCAAGGAGAAGGGGGAGAGGAAACAGTACTCAATTTCCGAGGACCAGGAGGAGAAGGTGCTGGAATGGCTGAGGGAGAACGAGTACCTGTGGAAGAAGGGCCACAGACTCTATCGCGACACCAAGCGGAAGCAGGCAGCATGGAGAGTGAAGGCAGAGAGCCTGGGCTACACTTCAGATGTCCTCCTGGAGTGGTGGAAGCATATGCACACCTGGTATGGCAAGCTGCACCTGAAGAGATCCGGGCAGGCCGCTGTCAAGCTCACTGACCGAGAGACCTATGTTATGGCCAGGTGCAGCTTCCTGGAGGGTGAGATCCACCACCGAGGAACAGCTCCTCTGTCAACCCTCTCCCTCAGACAGCCCACAGAAAGCCACTCCTCTTCCAGCCAGGAGACAGCTACCATGTCCAGACAGGTGTCTTTGGAGGGCCCTATGACAGAGACCCCCCTGACAGCTGCACTCCCCGTGCCAGTGGCTCTTCTGAACCACCCTCCAGGCCCAGCTGAACCTGCTCCTACCCACTCCAGATCTGCTCCTCCACCCCAGGCGATGTCACAGCCCTTCCACAGATTTCAACAGCCCCTCGCCTACCAATCCTACTACTACCAGGACTTCCCACAGCAGAGGCAGCCCTTCCCAGTCCACACCCAGGTTCCTTGGATGCCACAGACGCTACAGATGCCTCACCTGACCCAGCTGCAGACCAGACATCCCCACTACACTCCTCCTTCCTCCACCCCACAGCCAAGCCCTTCCTCAGCACATCTGTCATCAGTCTTGGGCCTCACATCCCAGGTCCTTGAGGAAGGGCCTCTCAACCTCATGGGACTGAGTCAGCTCTCTGAGAGCTTCCTGCACACACCATCTCCTGTTGTACTCTCGGGGCCAGGCACCCCAATGGCGCCTCAGACCAGCACTCCAGCAACAGCCACCTCCACAGTCCCTGGCCCCTTTACATCTGAGACCATGGGCACGCCTCATAGTGACTGAGAAGAGTGCCAGAGACTGAGTTGTAACCTGTTCACCTTATCTTTGCTTAAAGACACTTTACTTGGGTCATTTTGCTTTTTAATAAAGTAATACAGTTTGTTATTAATAAAGGTTATCTTTGCTTCACACACTTGGTTCATTTTTTTTACTGAATAAAGTGTTGGGGAAAACTTTGAAAAAAGGTTTAAGCCTTTGCATGCTTATGGGATTGGTAAGGATAGTTATGGGATGGATAGCTGTGGGATTGGTAAGGATAGCTGTTGGATGGGTAATAATAGCTGTGGGATTGGTAAGGATAGCTATAGGATAAGAATAGTTGTGGGATAGATAAACCTCCAGTGCAAGCATAGTGGGTGTATGGTCCACTGTATGGTCCACCATCCCAGCTGCCACACATATGGCCCTTTATTATCAATAACAATTTAATCATTGATCAACACATTTCAAAATAAACAAAACTCTTTATTAATGCCCTATTCATTGTAAGGCCACTCAACATACATGGCACAATCTCATCAGTGTGATGAGACAGGCTGAAGGAAGCATCCATTAAGCATCTATCATCCTGTCTTGCCACTCCACTGCTCCAGCTGGGGAGTTGCACCAGTGTTTCAAGAGGTTGCGCTGCTTCTTCCCTCCACGTGAAGCTCTGTTGGAGCCTTGCACATCCACAGTGTCTATCAGGTTTAGTCCTTGCCTCCATTCACCAAGCTCCATGTCCCCATTCCCTTGTTGACGGTCCACAAGCCTGTTCTGCAACACTGGGTAGCAGGTGTGCATGAGATTGTGCAGGATGCAGCAAGCTTCCACGATGCTCCTCATGGTGGTGAGAAGTACCTGGAACCTCTTGGCCAGGATGCCAAAGGCGTTCTCCACCACCCACCTTGCCCTGGACAGCCTGTAGTTGAAGATCCTCTCTTCATGGGTGAGGTATCTGGAAGTGTACAGCTTCATGAGGTAGGTTCTGAGGGAGAAGGCGTCATCACCCACAATGAAGCAGGGCACATCTTGTGTGTCGTTGGGTAGGGGGTCTGGATCTGCGAAGCCCATGATGAGGTTGCATTCCAGCCCCTCCTTGAGGTCACTGGCATTGTATACCTGGGTATCTGAAGCTGACCCGTTGCCTGAAGCATCGATGTACATGAACTTGTCATCAGCATCAACCATGGCAAAGAGGATGATGCTGAAAAGGCCCTTGTAGTTGAAATAATTGGACCCTGAGTTGGCTGGAGCTTTGCAGGCCATGTGCTTCCCATCTATGGCTCCAATGGTGTGGGGAAAGTTCCACCTCTGATACCACTGCTCTGCAAATTTCCTCCAGCCTTCTTCAGTGGGGGGACATTGGAGGAGCTCCTCCATGTATTCTTCGATGATGGCCTGCACCATTTCTCTGACCACAATGCTGATGGTGTTGTGTGGCACCCTCCAGGCATACTGCATGTTTCTGTACGTGGTCCCAGAGGCCAGGTGCTGCAGAGTCAGTGCCACCTTGAGCCCAGGGTCCAGGCTGGGCTGGAAGTTGGTGTTTGCCTTGGTCAACCTGGGTCTCAGACGCTCCACAACTTCGTCAAACATGGCTGGTAGCATCCTCATGAAGTGCTGGAATGCACGAGTGTCTTCATCCCTCAGCTCCACCATCAGCTTGTCATGGAGCCCATGACTCTTCTCCCAATCCATCTTCAGACCCAGACAGCTCTTGGACGTCTCCTTCTTCCCCTTGCGTAGAAAAGGTGAAACAGTCTGAACAGGGCTTGGTTCTGGTGTTGAATGATGGCGGCTACCAAAAGGAGTGTGTGATGATCCATGGTGGAAATCAATGGATGATGTGGAAGAGCAAGGGCAAGGCTGAAGAGGTCTGCACACTACGGCTGCTGTACTGATAGTGAGATCCAGGTGATTTCCTCCCCTTTTTATAGGAAATGTCAGTTTTCCGCCAGGTTTCCTTCCACATACTCTAGACATCCTCCAGACATCCTAAATATCCGAGATACGTCCCATATATAAACATTTTGTCTGTTTTAATGCTTTATATACAAGATGCATCCGCTTATATCCTTTCTATGTCTGTGCTACTAACGCTGTGTGGACGTTCCACGTACCTTTCGCTTCCTCTCTCTTTCTGCTTTCCGCTGCAGCAGATGTGAGTTGCGCGGATGGCCAGAGGATGCCGAAAGGATACATCGGATGTGTAACAGATGACAATGGATGTAGAAAGTTTGTTGCCCATATGTGTCATGGATGTAGATCATACGTGGCAGAAAGTTCCTCCGCTCAAAAAGTTTTGTGCAGCTCAAAACTTTTTGAGCAGATGAAATAGCAATAGACGGATGTTTTACGGATAGAGCATATGAAACATGTATGCAGTGAGTACACAACGAATGCATCGCGTTTTCCAATGGATGGCAAGCTTTTTTGTCCGTTTTACATCCTCTTTGCATCCGTTGTTTCAGTGTGACATGGGCTTTAGCATTGCTGTAATTTTTTGCTCCATATATTTGAAAACATCACATATTAAAAAATTCGTGAGTAAAGTTTTAGGAAGTTCTTTTTAAAAAAAAAAGTTTCAAAATGTTACACTAATGCAAACAGAAACTAACTACATATGCATGTGTGGTCCAAAAGTTTCTATCCCCAAAAGTATAGAGCAGAAACAACACTGAATTTATTTAACACATTTTAAATTCTTTATGGATGAACATTTTAGTCATGTCAGTCTAAAATATAATGGCCTATCTGCAACAGTGAAATTATTTTTAACTGAAAGGCAACAAGTACTCCATATAATTGATGGTAGTACAGTGTTTGTATTAGTATTGTGCTCCTGAAAAATCCTCCATAATTCAAAAACTATTTTCTGTGGAACACACACAGACACAAATGTTATGTTTTTGATCTGCTTGACTTGGAGCAATCTTCAAAAAGTGGATATTCTCATTACAAAGGATAGCAAACAGAAATCAGGAAAACATAATTAATTTTAGATAAACAGACTTTCTGGATGAGAAGACCACAGAGTGATAGCTCTGTTATTTTTTAAGTTGTTACAAAATACATTAATAAGAAATGGCTTCAGAAAGAAGAGGAAAGCAGGATGAAGGAAGAGTAATGAGTCCAAAAGATTAAGTGATCTCTCTAGTAGAATATTGCAGGAGGGGGGAGGGAAGGAATTGCCATTAGGTGATATAAATGAATTTGGATATCTGTATTAATGTTGCTTGGTATTTATCTGTGGAAGCCCATAATACTATTGTGAATAAGAATAGCCCTGAATCAACTATAGAGTTAGGGTAAGGGTTGGAAGCTATTTAATATTATGATATTTCAGACCCAAGAAAATAAGAATAATAAAATGGATGTAGCATTTGTTGGATTCTCACCACAACTTGTAAATTTCTCCTATATAACAAGGGGTAAATTAGAAACTACTATGAAAATGTGGGTTTTTTTTATCATAAACAATATCTTCTGTAATAACCCTATTAGGATTCTTTGATTGGTTTATTATAGCCAATCAATCAAAATGACAAATACACAATCTTAATAACACAAATTGTCTAAAAAAAATGAACAATGCAATAAATAGCAATCACAGCAAGGCTAAGAAAACAATAACATTCAGATATTTTGGTATTTTAACAACAGTAAAGTGATTAATCCATGTGCAACATACTCAGAGAGTTTTCTAGAACAGACCAAGAAATTTTCTCATATATGCTCTAGCTCCTTTATAATAACTAGAAATAGAAACATGAGTGTAAAAATAATAGATAAATTGAATAGGTTAATTGAAATAATATTAAATGGCTTTTTTCTAACTACTTATCCATTAATCATATAATGTCTTATACATCAAATCCCAATGTTAACATCATTTTGTGTAATGATTTAGATTTGGAAGATTTGGAAGATGGAAGCTCTTACTTATTTAGATATTCAGTGATCTGTAATGCATGTACTTTCAGATGGAATACAAGCATCCTAATGTTGGAAATATATACCACAATCCTTAATAAATAGCCATTCAAGTCAATGGTGGTACTATGAAGAATGTTATTTTAGATGCATAAAAGGTTTCCATTCAGGACTATGTGTGATTGACATGTTCACATTGTTGTGGCCCGCAGGCAGCTGACGGAGCTGGCAGCAGAGTTGGATAGTAGTGAGCAGATTGGGGAGGAACCTGGGCCAGTCTTGGAGGCTGAGGAGGGATCAGATGAGGGCTCTGCATTGGAAGCAGGAATGGGGCCAGGGCAGGCTGGCAGTCATCAGCTGCCTTCAGACTCAGACAGCAGTGAGGCGGGGAGTTTTTGGAACTGGTTCTCAGCCTGCACATGTGCAGGGCTATCAGAAGACAAGAACAATTGAGAAAGCAGAGGCGATTCAGGAGTAAGGCCACACCTCAGAGATGATTGGCCACACCTCGGAGATGATTGGTCCCTCCCATAGCACATAAAAGAGGACCAAATGGGATGTGAACTTTTGCAGGAAGCAATTCATTCATCTGGTTGATTCAAGCTTTGAAAAGTCCTGTTTGACTCTGTGTCAAGTTTAGCCTTGCCCTGTATTCGGCAATTAGTTCTCTGGAAGCCTTCCAAGTGTGATAAGGTGGGTGTTTGTAAACATTCCCCTGAAAGACTGTTTGTAAAGCCTTGCAGGCTGCAAATGAATGTAATTCACAGCTGTGGGGAAAAAAAGAGGTTTTTGCCGGAACTAAGATTGTATTTTATGCTTTCTAAGGAAACCTAGGTCAGAATACACATATTACATAAGGGTGCCATAGAATCAGCAGTCACATATGGTGGCATTAATAATGACTATGGCTTTGCTGCTCTCTGGCAGCAATTTCTAGAGATATATGTAGAAGATCAGAACCCTCATATGACCTGCAGTTGAGAAGGACAATTCAAGCATCAGTGATTAATTAAGAAATAGAATATGAACAGATAGTCACCTCATATGTGGCTCTTAAAGCCCTGAACATTGAGTTGATATGAAGTGTATTTCACTTCTATGTGTGGTGAAAAGTACTTCATATCAACTGTAAATATTTTAAAGTCCCCTTTGTAAAATAACTGGGCTGAATTAGGAAGGATGAGAATTAGGTTTGACGAGGGAAAATCAGAAAACGAAGGAAAAATTATGTTCTTCCTTTAGTATTTTTGAGAATATGGCATTTTTGAGTGGATAAAGATGAGTTTTTGCAGAGTTTTAATGGATAGGTAGCTGACCAGCCATTTCAAGCATTCAGGTATGTCTTTCTAAATAGTTTGAGAAGAAGAAGGTTTTCAGTAGCTACCATTTTCTTTAAAAGGCCAGTGAGAGGATTTGTGGCTATTTGGAAAATGCAAAATATTGCAGGAATAGAAAAATATGTTTTCCTGCCTCCAAGTAGTTCTCTCAAATATAATTTAAAATCAGTTAAATAGGATTAAGAGCCTCCTGTTTCTTTGTCATGTCATGAAGCAGGAAGGGCATTTTCTCCGTTTTCTATATGAGATTATATTTGTCACAATCCATTTCCAAATGCTAACTATTTTTGTTAAGCTATTGCTCATCATCTATATTTGAAATAATCAAATGAAGCTGATAAAACCTTTAGCAGCTAGAACTTGCAGGATTTCATATTCCAATCATATTGGAAGATTTTCCCTGGAGAAGTTGCTTATAGTACCTCTTTTTTAAGAGATTAAGGTGTTTGAGACCAGGAAGTATTGTTTTTATTCATGAAATTTGTGTTATGCAATAATCTCTATTTAGAAAAGAATTATTTATGATTAGCTACTCCATTATTGTTCTATTGTGTTGTGTCCTTGTTCTTGGAAATAACTTTTTAGTGCATTGCAAGCTGCCATGATCTTGACAAATCAGAGCCCACCAAATTTAATGAATAAATAAAAACATAAATAGAAGTCCACATAATTTATTCTCAAGGGCATTCTACAACATTCTTATATTAAACATATGCCTTTGGAGTGTTATTAAAAAGGGAATCATTCTCCTCAGCATCCTTATATATAGTGTTATAGATGATAGACTGATGTGTTAGATAAAATAGATGATAGATAGATAGATGATAGACAGACAGACATACAAAATAGAGAAAAAGAGAGATTACATAATATTAATAATGGACACATAAAGAAAATGTACAGAAAAGAAGAAAGTATAAAGAAAAAGTGAAAGATAACCAAAAAAGAGAAAAATAAAGATATTTAATAAACTACTTCTGATCATACAAATATTGCTATTACTATCCCCACCCTCCCAAGTGACATATCCGGTAAACTTCTTCCCAAACAGAAACCATTTTATCAATAATTTTTGAAATCACCAAATCTTTGTTTTCCTTTTAAAGCAATAAGTTCATAAAGGATTTTTAGTCTTTTGTAATAATAATTGTTGTTCCTTTCTTAATCAGACAAGTTATTTCTGCAATTTCTGCCATCTTCATGGTCCATTCATCCATTATTGGTGTTTCTGTATTCTTCCATCTTTGTGCATATAATAGCTTCACTGCAGTTACCATATATAAAACCAATTGTCCATAAAGGCCAGTGCCCAACAAATAGTGAGAGCAATAGTACTCTGGCAGAGGAGCTAAACAGCTTTTTCGCACACTTTGAGACCACCAAATACTGTCTAAATACTGTCTCATGAGGACCACAACAATGCACCTCTTTCTCTTCAGGTGCATGAGGTGAGAAAAACACTGAGAACAGTAAATCCCAGGAAAGCTGCTGGGCCTGATGCCATTCCTGGTGCAGTAGTTAAAGCGTGAGCTGACTAGTTGGAAGAAATACAGAGCTGTTCAATCTATCTTTAACACATGCCATCATCCCACAATGCCTGAAGGCTGCAACCATCATCCCCGTTCCCTCCAAAAAATGTAAACACTCTTAATGATTATAGGACTATAGCATTAACAAGCTCCATTATGAAGGGTTTTTTTGAAAAAAAAATTTTTTATTGATTTTTAGAAACAAACATAGACAAACACAACACAAAACATGAAAACATAAAACCTCTTTTCTGAAAGCAGCCTGATCCCGGGTTACATCTCTTTGTACAGACACCAATTCAAATTCATGCTCGTTTTTATATACCATTCCATGTCTTATTACCATTCTACATTTTCTATATGTCTTCTCCCCTTTTTTAACTTTCTTAATTTTATTTTTATTTGTTTCATCTCAAATCAGATCATTATATTTATATTCTTTGTCCTATTTCAACTATCTATTATCTTTTCTCCTTAAACAAAATTCCTCCTGTAGTCACTAATTGGAGTATGACACCTTTATATCTTTCCCCTAAAATTATAACACTTAATATAAAACGTAACTTCCATTCTGATTCTGCGTAGTACATTCAAGCTAGACACCACATTTTAAAAAGAAAAAGAAAAGTATAAATATATAATATAATTAAAACAACGATCCATATCAATTCAATTCTATCATTAAGGTTAATATTCATTTCATTTTTTAAACATTTAACACATTACTTTTCAAATAAGTATCATGATTCCATGGGATTGCTTGTAGACGTTCCATGATTACTTCCCTCTCACTTCACTTGCATTTTAAAACATTATGTCATTAAAATGTTCCCATTCCTTTCTAAATTAATTATCTCATTTAATTCATTCCATTTATTTTATTCAGAAATGTTTCACTAAATCATACGTTGTTTCCAATTTTCTAATGTTATTTCTAAATACAAATATAACAATACAATCATATGTACCTTTGCAGAATCCCTTTTTCAATTAAAATTTTACCCATTATCTCTAAATAAGTGCTGTTTCTTTATATCTTGCTTCACACCCTTGTAGCTTTTCTTCTCTTCCCTCCTCCTTTGCTTCTTCTTTCTGCCCTTTTTACCCCCTTGTCTCTCCACCTCAATTTCCCTTTTCTGTATTCCCTTTTTTTGTTGCTTTCTCACATTATATCCACTTTTCACCTTATTTTTCCCTTTTTTGGTTGTTTTTTTAGGTCTCAAATTCTCCATTCTCTTTCCCCTCTTTCCCCTTTCTTCCCCAAGTAAATTTACTTGTTCATCAAAGATGGTTTCTTCTTTGTCCCAATCTTCTTGTTGCGTGGTCTTTTCTTGTAGTTTCTCGTAGGTAAAGATCACCATTTCTAAGAATTGAAAAACGGAACCAAGAGAGCCCTTCCCTTCTTGTTCCTCTTCTTTATATTTTTTAAATTCTATTTTCAGTTCGTCCACAAGTGATACCATTGTAGAGTTTTTTTCTTCTTTTAAAACAACCACCCAAGTGTTTTTAATCCTTCCAATATACTTCCAAAAGTCCCAAAGTCACCAAACAATCCAAATACACACAAGCTGTTTCTTTTTACACTTTCTTCCTTTTTTCACTTTCTCTTCCTGGGGTTAGTATTTAGTTGCAAAGTTCCAGTTAAAATGTATCTTTTAGCAGTCCTGTTAAAATTTAACTTTAGATTCTTTAGATTCCAAGCTATCTTCTCCTTCCAAATCTTATTCTTATTCTCTTCCTCTCCCTTTCCACTTACAGCAAAAGATAATTTTCTTTCTCTTTTTTTTTTTTGTCTTTTATATTCAGAAATCTTTATTATCCCCTTGGCATTAAATTTTCCAGTTTAAATGCCTGTTCATGCCAAAGCAGATTTTTCCGATTTCTCATTGATCTCTGTTCACTGTCAACGCAAGGAAGGAGAGTGAAAAAAAACAACTTTCCCTTTTCACTTTCATTTGCTGCTTCCGAGTCTTCTTTGGGAGCAATGTATCTTTTTTAAAAAAAAGTTTAATTTCCAGGATGCCTTAATTGTTGTTTCTTATCCCGGTCAGTCAAAACTTTCACTTCAGCACTTTCTTCCTCCTGCACATTCTTTTCCAGAAGAGTGCTTCTTTGACACGGCCATTTCTGACCGCTGCTTTACCGCCTTCGGGAAAGGGAGTTTAGCCAGCTGAGGAGGAAGATACGGCTTTCCTTGACCCTGCTGGAGTCTCACCCGTCTTCACCAACCTCTACAGGGTGGCTTAGCCCCAAAGCCAGCTGGCTCGGGGCGCTCCGGTGGTGAGCCCAGGCAGAAACCATGCACAATCGCAGATTCCTGCCTGCCGCCAAAGCCTTGCAAACTGGAACTCTCCATTATGAAGGTTTTTGAGTGACTAGTTTCACAGCACATCAGAGACTACCTCCGCCCTCCTTTGATCAACATCAGTTTGCTTATAGAGCAAACCGATCTACAGAGGATGCTGTGGCCATCACAATTCATAGAGCGCTGAGTCATCTGGAGAACAAACAGAGCAATGTGAGGATGCTCTTTGTGGATTAAGCTCTGCGTTTAACACTATAATCCCAGATATACTAATAACCAAACTGTATAATCTGCAGGACTCCACCCCACATGCTCCTGGATTAAGAACTTTTTGACAAACAGACCACAGTCGGTTCGACTTGGCCCCCACCTTTCTTCTACTATTACACTCAGTACTGGTTCCCCCAGGGTTGTGTCTTGAGCCCCTGCTATATGCCTTGTACACCTTTGACTGCTCACCAAGCCACGCAACAAACACCATCATAAAGTTTGCGGATGACACAACTGGAGAGGATGAGACAGCATGTAGGGCAGAAGTAGAGAACCTGTCTGTCTGGTGTTCACAGAACAATCTGTCACTGAATGTCCATAAAACCAAAGAACTGATTGTGGACTTCAGGAAACATGGATAGGACCACACCACAATGGAGAACAAGTGGAAACTGTCCCTACAATCAGATTCCTTGGCATCCATATTTCAGCTGATATGTCCTGGTCCCCTAACACCAAGGCCATAGTGAAGAAGGCTCAGCAGTGGCTATACTTCCTGCATGTTCTCAGGAAGAACAATCTGGATAAGAAGATGTTGCTGGCTTTCTATAAAAAGCCCTCTGTTTATAGTGCCCTCTGTGGAGAGCAGTGCCGTCTGTGGAGAGCACTCTGACATATTGTCTGGGTGTGTGGTATGCAAACTCCACAGCTGAGGACAGGAAAACTGTACAGAGGGTGATAAACACAGCTCAAAAGATCATTGGTTGGCCCCTGCCCTCCCTTGAAGACTTTCCCTGGGCCATCCAAACCACAAATAAACACAAAGTCACTACCTTATTAAGATGTGAAAAGATGTGAACTCTCAATACCCCATTCAGATGTATAATAACATATTACAGTACAATCCATCTCTTGTGTATTATACTCGGCTAAGCGTTACAGTCAGTGTTGGATATATATTTTGTGAATATTCATAGATATTGTACTCTCAAATTGCAAATTGAGACGTGGGTACTCTATTTTTCTTATCTTCATTTTTAAGTGCTTTGGTTTTATTGTGTTGTGAACAGTTGCTGGGGTGCATCCACAGTTTTATTGTTCTTGTACAATGACAATAAAGTTCTTCTTCTTGTTGTTCAGTTGTCCATAAAGAACATGTAATCTATTTTTTGAAGTCCATGCAAAAAATGATTGCCAATACCTTCATTCATATAATAACATGTTCTGTGGAACAAGCTATTACTTTTGCAGGATACAATCTGGGTCAGAACAAGCTATTATTTTTACATATCTTCTATCAAATGGGTTTAGGAATTAAGGGAAAACATGAAATGTTCATTAAGGGAAGAGGATGTGGATCACTTTTATTTTCTTTTTAGGAAGAATTTGAAGGAAAGGGTCAGGTTTTATTTTCTAGATGTTTATGGACAGTGAATAAGCAGTAATAGATAACTTGCTCATGAACCATTGAGATCTGAACCATTGAGATCTGAAGAAATTGATTCTAATAGTTCCTCAGAACAATTTTTTCTTTATTTGGGCTGGTGGCTTTTTAGTGCAGTTCACCTTTAGGGGTTGGTTTTGTTTGTCCTGATTTTACAACACTACGTGATAGCAATTTCACTATGCATAACTTCCACACATTTTGAGTAGTTTAGCAAACATAAAGGATTACAAAATTACTTCTGAATTCTGAAATTCTGTTTGGAGGCATCATACTTTTTTGCTCCTTTGAGAAGTGATAGCCAAATAAATGTCATTGGAGTTTTAGTATCACAGTAATATTTAGTAAATCATATATTTTGCTTCATGGCTTCCGAGATCCTATGATCTACTTCCAACTGATGTAATACAACACCTTCTTTGTCTTTGTCTGGTTTCTAAAGATAATGAAATTTTGACTGAATTAGATTAGTGGATGGAATTAATTCAGTGTTTACTGGAAATGTGATGTACTTTATGCAGTTTTAATCTTTTTTTAATTTTCTTTCTATGCAAACATCATTCCCCAATCTGATGTCATATCATTCCCCAATCTCATATCATAACTTCCACTTCAACTCTTCGTTATTGCTCAGCCAGTACAATAATTCTGAATGTTCTCTAAATCAGGATTTTGTTTGCTCAATTATATTTATTCAATGTCCTGCAACAGCTCTGGCCATGAAATAACTCTAAGTACAATTAATCCACAATGAATCCAATGAAGCTTTTTTAAAAAAATAAGAATGACCATTGGAATCCTAGGCACTACTTTTGGTATGGAATAAAATCAAACAACAAACATACAAAGAAACCCCAGTTTGGCTATCCACACTTGACAATTTTTTTAGTCAAGGGAAAGCCATCACATATAAAGACATCATAAATGAGGTAGGAGAATTAAAATCAAGACAGGAACTAAAAGATCAAGGAGTAGAATTGGAATGGTGGGCTTATTTACAAGTTCAATCAAGATATAAACAAGATATGAAAAAATGGGGGATCAGTAGACAGCCTATGATATTGGACAAAAAATTACTTGGATCAGAGGACAAACTGATAAGGAAAATCTATAGATGTTTATTGGAGTGTAAGCTGGAGGAAGAGCAGGTAAAAGAAATGATGTTGGCATGAGCAAAAAAATTTGGACATGGTATCGATTTGGACAATTGGCAAACTTTATGGGAGAGAAACAAAAAAATAACATTGGCCACATCGTATAAGGAAAACCTATATAAAAGGTTTTTTAGGTAGCATCTTCCTCCAGAAAAATTGTCTAAAATGTATCAAAATATATCACCTAACTGCTGGAAATGCACCAAAGAATATGATTCATATTATCTCACATGGTGGAGATGTAGAAAAACCCAGGAATTTTGGCAGAGAATTCAGAGGTGGCTTGAGGAAATGTTTGGACATAAAGTGGAATACAAACCAGAATTTTTCCTTTCTGGAATTATATCTGAAAAATACAATAGAGATCTATTAATAATACATGTGATTATGGTAGCAAGACTAACTTTTGTTCAAAAATGGATATATAAATTCTCGATGAAAATGACATAATAAAAAAGATATGGACATGCACTGAGATGGATAAACTAACTTTAGAGATGAAAGGTAAAGAAGAGATAGAATACTATCAAGTATGGGATAAATTCTATGAATGGTGGGAAAAAAGGAAAGATCTAGAATCAAAAGAGAATAGGGTTGGCAGAATGGATGACTAGAATTGGAAACTTTTGCATAAATGTACAGATGTATAAATGTAGATATGTATATAAAATATGTATTATATGCCATAATATGTATGACAAATAGGATTATTGGAACAATCACATCACGCCCAATGTTTTTAATAATTTACTTAATAACATTTTGAAAATATTAAACAAAGAAAAAAAAAGAATGACCATTGGAATCCTAAAGCCAAAACCAACACAAGCAGTGAAGCTCGATAATACTGGATTAAATTTGATTATTTGCAGATGTATATTCAAAGTAAAGGCAAAGGCAGTGTTGCTGGAATGGACATGTCAGATTTTTGTACACATGAACATGCCTATGCACTGCTTTTAATAGACAGGTTTTTTGTGTGTGTCTTGTCTTTTACAGGTACATGGAAAGCCAATGTAGTATAGTGGTTAAGCTTTTGGATTTCGTGAAGAAACCCAGGTTCCAGCTGAAATTCAGTTTCTGCCATGGAAATCTAACCAATGATTTTGACTCAGTTACTCCCTCTCAGTTCAACATATATCATGGTGTTGCCATGGGAGAAGAGTGTGCTAAATCAAGGACAGACAAATCAATCAATTAATCAATCAAATGAATCAATCATTTAGCACAAAAATTGCTAGTATTCCAATTTGGAATTTTTGCAAGTCTGAATCTTTAAGTCTTGTAATCCTACGATAGCATCATTTTGCCATTGTACTGGCTGATGTAACCGATTAACCAATATCAACAAATGTGATTTGATTTTACTACTTCAGATTAAGTTTTTTTTTGGGGGGGGGTTGCTTTTCACGTACTTCTGCATTTAACATCCATTTAAAAAGATTAACTCTTCATGAATCTATAGAACTGTATCTTTGTTGATTTATCTCTTTTGGTACATTGACTTGTTGGTGGATAACTATAATTTGTTCTTCCTCCCAAATTGGTTTCTTTTTAAACAGACATGATTATCTTGTTAGTTTTCAATTCATTAGATCTGACACAGAGCAAATTGACCTCTGTTCAATTGTCCTCTTTCATGGTGTACTGAATTTTAGATCTTCCCATGGTTCATTTCTCCAGTGTTTTCTTATTACCTCGATGCTACATATATAAAAAAAATATAGAGCAGATAAACAGACTCGGGAATAATTACATGGATTCAAAACAATGCATTAATTGCTTATTATTACATGAGCCACTGTTCTGGCAAATATTTGAGTAAGAATGGATCATGGCTTTAGTAGTTATGAAATCAAATATCATCTGAGAATACTGCATTAGTAAAACATCTGCAATAATACTATTAGCTTGATAACAGTTGCTGTAGCTTATTCTAATGTGCAAGCACTATACAAATAGAGTCAGTGTATTTGTGTTATGTTGTGCTAGAAATGGTATATCTTCTGAAATTCTAAATATTTTCTATCATCATTAGGGAGTGTGGGGTGACATAAGATTATTGTGAGGCTAATGAAGCAAATACATCTTATTTAAGATATGTAAGATTTATTCATTGGGATGATGAAAGAAAGATAGGGCATTCATTTTGCATAACTTTTTAAATTAATTATTTTTTGATCCTGCTGGTAAACTAAGGGTGTGGGGAATAATGATATTGTGGCATCACACAAATGTGTTCATTTTTGCAGAAACTATTGTAATTTGAGAAAATAATTAATAATTTCAGGTATGTCCCCAAAGACTTAAAGTATTTTTTTTATTTATGGCCTGAAATTGTAAATCATATTACTAATATCTAGTAACTGCAAAACTTCATCACCTTCATCAGAGCAGGATTTGAAGGCCTTCTGTACCTGTGGCCTGAAAACTGTCTATCCCTATTTTAAAGAAGTTTAAGTAGCAGAAGCCTGAGAATAGGCTTCTGCTACTTCAAAAATTACTGAGGATTGCCATTATAGATTAGACTACAAGCAAAGTGGTTCAATTTTCCATTTCAAATTTGGAGAATATCCATCCAAATCCCTCTCTAGAGTATGAAACACTTACCTTGTAACTGTGGACAAGTATAAATTTTAAAAGCAGATCTTGGATCAGTATTGGAACACATGCTCTGAATGCAAAATGTTCCAAGTTAAATATCTTGGCAACTTCACATCCCATCTCCTCAAATGACATATCTCACGTCATAAATCCAGTCCCATGAAAATTTGATGCAGCACCACTAAAAGAGAATTTTAACAATGAATGGAGAATGGCACTGCTGTGTTCAACAAATCACATTTTCATTCTCAGAATACCTTAAGTGTTTGCCTGGATAAGCAGCAGAAGATAATAGGTTCCTTGTGGTGAACTTTATAAAATAATTAGTATGAATCAAAGGAAATGAGCCATAGAATATTTGGCAACAGAGTCATCCATCATCCAGCAGGCAAATCTGAAGAAAATGTTTGGGAAAAGACTTTTAAAATAATAATTTAAATGTGTTAAAATTGTCTACTACAGGCAGACAAAATATATGATTTTTATATTAAAATGTGTATTTTCTCAGATCATAAATTGGATGTAAGACTGTACTTGATGTACAACAATATACATACAATATATGTTTAAGATTCTGATAAGATTTAAAGTCTAAAGCCATGACAGTGGACACTTTTTAATAGACTCTTCTCTTGAATATTGTCACCATATTATAAAAACAGGTGCAGAGACTCTGGAAAGAGTTCAGAAAAGAGGAATTACAGAAAAGTTCAGAAAAGTTCAGAAAAGAGGAATTAAGGAATTACAAAGATAATTAGGGGGCTGAAGGCTAAAACATATGATGAATTAGGTTTGAGGAATTGGGCTGAAGGCTAAAACATATGCAGGAATTAAGTTTGTCTTAGCTAGTAAGAAGAAGGACTAGGAAAGACATAATAGCAATGTTCCGATATTTGAGGGGCTTACAAAAAAGAGGTATTTGAGGGGCTTACCTATTTTCAAAGCACCAGAGGACAAGACAAGAAAGAATGGATGGAAACTTATCAAGGAGAGAACCAATCTAGCACTAAGGAAAACTTTCTAATAGTTACCACAATGAACCAATGGAAGGGTTTTTATTCAGAAGTTGTGAGTGCTCCATCACTGAAAGCTTTTAAGAAGAGACTAGACAGCCACCTGCCTGCTTTAAAAGGGGTTTGACTTGAAGGCCTCCAAGCTCCTTTCCAACTCTGTTATTCTGAACTGCATATTCAATAAAGGAACAGGCAGCCTCTTTCTTTCTTTATTTCTTCCTATCTTTCTTTCTTTCTCTCTTTATCTTTCTTGTTGCTAAGTTTTCATGAATAAATTAAAAGAATTGTCACAGAGAAGATTAATGTTACACTCATCAATGCCAGCATCAAAATAATATTTGGGTCAGTGTTAACAAAGACAGTTGGAATCTAATATTAGTTGGAAATTATGTTTAAATGAAGTTCACTAAATCATATTCATTAGCCCAGAACTGATAACATGTGCAAATGAAAATTCATGCAAGTTCAAGTCAAAGACAAAAATAATTATTTAATAAAATGATTTGTCTGCTTTGCTATCATCATTTTCCCTCATGAAGAGAAGACATCTTATTTTAATTGCTTTTTGGACTGTTGGCTGCAATTGAAAAGTGAATGTTGCTTATGCTTGCTTGGTCTCAAAAGCTTTCTGTTCTGTATGGAACTTCGTAGGTTCCAAGTACTTCATTCTGATTGGCCGAAAAGGCTACTTACGGATTGGTTCACTAGGAACCAATCCGGGAAGCCGCCAAATGGCAGGAAGAGTTAAATAACTGTCATTGGCCAAAGCCGGCAGGCTAGCCGCTATATAAAGGGCTGCCGCAGCTTGGGCTATGTTCCGTTTCTTTACCTAGAGTTTTGAAATAAAGAGTTGTTTGGAACCCAGTCTCCCGCGCTTCTTTCCGGATGGAACACTGGCACCGAAGGTGGGATCGTCGTAGAAGCAGAGACTGAAGCATGCGGTGATCTGAACCGAGTGAAATAGATGGTTGGTAACAACGCACTGCCCGCACCCTTCAATCCAGATGTAGAGGATTGGAATCATATATCGATTGCTTTCTTATGTTCTTAGAAAGCAATGAGATGGAAGAAATCTTGGAACAAAGGAAGAGGGCTGTCTTCCTTACACACTGCGGACTGGACGTATTCAAAATGGCGAAGGCTCTGGCGAAACCCATTGATGATGTACTGGTCTCAGCAAAAAACGCCAACTAGCTAGAGACCAGGTTAAGAGAAGTCTTAACTCACTTTAGAAAATCAGGCCTAAAAGTCAAGAAGGAGAAATGTGAACTGGCCACTAACCAGGTCGAATTCTTGGGCTATTTAATTATTGTGAACTGGCCACTAACCAGGTTGAATTCTTGGGCTATTTAAAGCCATTCACCCAACTGAAAAGAAGGTGAAGGCTATCAAAGACGCCCCCAGACCAAGAAACGAAACAATCTCCAGGAGTTCCTTGGCCTCATAAACTTTTACAATGTGTTCCTGCCCCAGAAGGCGACAATAGCAGAACCCCTACATCGACTGCTAGATAAAAAAACCATTTGGACTTGGGGCCACTGGGAACAGAAAGCTTTCCAAGGTAATAAGTACCTATTAATGTCAGACACCGTTCTTATCCAGTTTAGCAACACCCTGCCGCTGACGGTCACAGCGATGCTTCACCTTTTGGGGTCGGCACCATCCTGAGTCACCAGATTCCAGACGGCAGAGAGGCACCGGTTGCCTTTTACTCAAAGATGCTCTCCAAAGCGGAATGCAATTACAGCCAACTTGATCATGAAGCCCTGGCAATCATCGCCGGGGTCAAATGATTCCATGAATACCTTTACGGTAGACCCTTTTCTCTCATAACTGACCACAAGCCTCTCCTTGGAATCCTGGTGGGAAATAAGCCAACCCCAAACATTCTGTCTCCTAGAATGATGAGGTGGTCTGAATTCCTCACTGCCTACTCCTACACGCTACTCCACAGACCCGGCAAAGCCATCTCGCATGCCGACGCTCTGAGCCATTCCCCGTTGCCCGCCACAGAAGATGACCCTGCTCCAACTACCTCCACATTCCAACTGGAGACCTGCCCAGAGCTACTGCTGACTGCAGCTGACATCGTGAGTGCCACAGCCAAAGACCCTTTGACAGCGCGTATACTGAACTGGGTAGGTAAAGGCTGGCTGGAGGAAAATTAAAAAACGGAGGCTTTTAAACCTTTCCATGCCAGACAGACCGAGCTGTCTATCAAAAGGGGTGCATCTTATGGGGTGACAGGGTGGTAATCCCAAGCAGCCTCCAAGAAACCGTCCTAGGCATGTTGCATGAGGGTCACCCGGGCATAGTCAAGATGAAAGCCCTGGCCAGGAGTTACGTCTGGTGGCCAGGACTGAACAAAGACATAGAATGCTGGGTTGCAACATGCCACACCTGTCAGAAAGCAAGGCCTACCCTCCCACAGGCACCTATATGAGACTAGGAAACTCCCCGGGGCCCTTGGTCTAGGGTGCACATTGACTTCGCAAGGCCAATGAAGGGGAACACCTTTTTGATTGTTGTCGATGCATATTCGAACTGGTTGGAAATCATCCTCATGGCTTCCACAACCACCGAGGCTGTCATGAAACAGCTCGACAAACTATTTGTGATGCACGGGCTACCAGATGCACTGGTTTTGGACAACAGGCCTCAGTTTACCGCCTTGCAGTTCGAAT
Source organism: Laticauda colubrina (assembly GCA_015471245.1). Taxonomy (NCBI): domain Eukaryota; kingdom Metazoa; phylum Chordata; class Lepidosauria; order Squamata; family Elapidae; genus Laticauda; species Laticauda colubrina. Next base: position 3,650,288 of record BLBF01000039.1, read on the forward strand.
AATACCTGGCTGCCCAGGGTGTCCGTCACGCATTAAGCGTGCCGGCCCATCCGGCAGGAGAATGAAGCGAGGCCTTCCTGGAAGGTGGCAGCCAGGTCAGCTCAACCAACCCAGTCAAACCAGGAGGGAGCGGCAGAGCCATCTCAACCATCCCGAGAGACTCAGGCGGGAGCGGCATGGCTGACTCACCCTTCCAGGAGGTTCCATGGAGAAGATCGAGAGAGGCAGCGATTGTAACTGAACTGCTTGAAGACCAAAACAAGACTGAGACACACAGGTCAACTAGAACTAGGAAAAGGCCCACTTACCTGCACAACTACATCACCCACGTTGGACTGAACTAAAGGGGGAGGGGTGTTCTGTATGAAACTTGGTAGGTTCCAAGTACTTCATTCTGACTGGCCGAAAAGGCTACTTATGGATTGGTTCATTAGGAACCAATCCGGGAAGCCGCCAAATGGTGGGAAGAGTTAAATAACTGTCATTGGCCAAAGCTGGCAGGCTAGCTGCTATATAAAGGACTGCCGCGGCTTGGGCTATGATCCGTTTCTTTACCTAGAGTTTTGAAATAAAGAGTTGTCGTTTGGAACCCAGTCTCCCACGCTTCTTTCCTGATGGAACACTTTCAACACTCATGTTTTAGTTAACAATTTTAAAAAGAAACTTGTTAACTGATTCTCTTGATATTTTTATAATAAGAAATGTAAAACAACACTTCTTTCACTTAATTTTTCTGGACATGTAGCGCTAGCACAGTGTAGATGCTAGTGCTAAGATGTTAACGCAAAAATGTGCAAAACTGGAGGTTCTTTTAGTAGCAAAATCATTGAGATCACATTGTTATATTCTGTTTTCCCAGTTAGAAACTTTTTCATACATATCGTACATCATCAGAAATGCATAACTTAGGTTGAGGTAGAAAATATTTCCCTTTTTTGTCTCACTAAAAGTGAATCTGGGGGAGTCTGAGAATACCAGTGTGAGTTCTCCTGACTTGGATTTTCAGAGCTAAGTCAGAAGGCATGAATCTCAGCTATAAATGCTACTTACACTTTAAGCCACAGTGGAAATTAGAAAATGTCATGGGACACTGTTATTTGTATCAGATGCAAGAAATCTTGTAGGGAAATGCGGTTTTGAAATTTCTTAACCACATCTCAAATTCTAATGCTTTTCAAATACAGTCATTCTGTGTCAGTAAAATACCTTGTTGTACACAATTTGTTGTTTACCTAATTGTGTGTTAAAGCAGCCACTGTCAACATTCTTCGAATCAGAATTTTGACCAGGCAGCTGAATCTCTATCAAGAGAATGAATGGAAGGACACATTTCCAAATGCATATTATCACCAAAATCGTAAGTAAGTAACCTGAGGCCCCAGGGCCACATAAGATCTAGATCTCTTTTAAGTTTTCTGCAACTATAAGGCAGGAAAAACATAACAATAGCAATACTCCAATGCAATTTTTACACAGTAAAATAAAAACAAACCAAACTCTCTAACCTTTAAGTCCATGGACTGCCCCTTGTAACATATTTCTGCATCAAGTACATACACAGAACAGCCTTGTCCGTATTGTTCATGTGTAAGGATGAAGAACACATTGCAAAATTGACTCTGCTGCTTGATTTTTAGTAATCGGCTTTTGTTCAGCATTTAAGTTTATACATAAAGGTAACTTAGTAGTACACTATAAATGTTAACTTTGTCTCAGGCACAGAATATGAATTTTGACTACTCAAGTAAGTACCTAAGATGGTACTTACTATCCTTTTTATTATACATACACTGTGTTTTGGCATTTCTATTAACATTCCCATATATCATACATATTATCTTTGGCAGAACACACTAAGCAGTTCTTTGGTTTCTTTAAATGTTGCCAGTATTTATACTGTCCTTCAAAGGTGGTATTAACAAAACTATTAATAAAGGAATTAATGCGCCAAATTCTAGTGTAAACCAGGATGATTGGATTGTTCAAGTACTTGATAAAAGCATTTATCAATATTTTCTATTTGACTTAGGAAGTAAATTGTCAATTTGAATTTTTATGTAAAATTAAAATCTTTGGGTAGACTAGGGTGGTTACTTTGTGGTTTACCACTGCAGATGGCAGGAACAAGCTAACTTTGGGAAATCTTGAAAAACTAAGTAACATAACATTGATATGTATTTTTTCTGGGATAAAGACCATCACCAGGCATGATAGTTCATTGGTCAACTTTTGCAAAATTATGGGACAAATGGAGACCATCTTAAATTCATGGAAATGTCAAAAATGTAACCATTCACTTCCTTAAGCTGCTGGAGATTGTATCCAATTCTATTCAGGTGAACTTCAGTAAGAAAAAAATATCTTCAGGAAAAAAATATCTTCAGGAAAAAAATTATTAGAGTCTGAACTGAATATTAGGCTGAAGTGCAACTTTATTTGTATGAATTTGGAGCATAGGAAAACACTGAATTAATCCAGAAAGAATAAACCATAGGTTTATCAAATGTTTCATTCTGTCCTAAGATGTAAACAAATTGGTATATTTAAAAATGCACCAAGATGTAAGAGAACACTAATGGACTATGATAATAATTATTAAAATAGTATAGGGACAAGTTACCAGCATCATAAAATTAAATGACATTATATTTCCATGAAATCTGCCTCCCATAGTTTGAGCCGTCTGCAAATATGCAGAGGGTGCCTTTTTATTTCTAGCAATACATATTAAAGGTTAAACTCAGCAGTCTAAAATTTAAAGTTAAAAAAACACATCTCTATTTTACTCCAGTGAAACCAAACACCTAATGAAAAATGGTTGCAAATAGGAAGAAGACATCCAACCTAAATCTTAAGCTAACAATAGCGAAAAAAATTTCTTTTTTTCTGAAATAACATTATTGAGGTGTGGGGGTTGCAGTTAAGTAATATTTTCAGAATAACTTAGCATCAAGACTTAGCAGGATAGAATCAATTAGCGCATAATTGCCTTTATTCTGTGATGGAGGAAAAGTGAGATCTAATGCCTTTAGATCGTAAAATCTTTAGAACAAAAATCATAAAATATAATTTTAAGAGTTTAGTTCTTTCTTTCACAGCCATAAGTTTGCTTTTAAAGAAATCCTCTCTCAAGCTTTGATTTGTATTTCACAAGAAAGCCAATTATCCACAATGAGTCCCTCTTGAGAAGCAAATAACAGTTTCAGAAACTTTTCTCTTTGCCAGAACCATGGCAAAAAAAAGAGACTAATGTCCCAGTTGACTAGGGGCCCACCCAGAAAGCAGAGTTTCTGCTTGCCCTATCCCATACTTGAATGCCATAGCTTAAGAAACAAGCTCTTTTCAATCAAAACAAGGAATAGAAAGTTCACCTGAACAGACATGGATAAAGCAATTCAGTGGTCAATAGACCTGCTTCTTCATTACCTACACCCGATTATCAAGATGATCATGCTTCCATATCACTGTTTATGTGACATAAAGATTATTTGACTTAATGCAAGTAATGTAACATCCATTTTTTCCCTCTCAATTATTTCCAGTTAAGTTTTAAAAAAAGGATAGGAAAAAGCTAAGAATGTGTTAGGGATGTTTTTAAACTTTATTTTGAAGCCTGGTCCAACTTTAATATCTATTAAGTGAACTGGGACAACCAACAGTGAATATTTATTTAGATAGATTTGATCTGAACTGTATATTGTTTCTTAAATAATACATCTTCCACATACCACAGATGACTGCATCTATCTTCTTGGTTGATCTTGAAAAAAATTAAAGCAAGTCTGATGTGGTGAATATTTGAATTGGAGACTATTACAAAAAAACAGAAATGTAAAGTTGATTGGGAAGAGGGAGTGGGGATATATAAAATATAATAGGCAATTCTATGTTGTTTCCTAGAAAATGTTAATTTGACTCAGAATAGATTTTTACTTTTTTCTGTTTGTTTTATTTTTAAAAATTAAAAATTTAAAAATGAGGCAACTAGGAGATCATTTTTTTTTTGTTATCTGTGAAACTTAAATAAGACAAGTAAAACGTGGCTATGTTTCTCTTTTTTTCAAATATGATTGTTAACCCAAACAAAATTTGTCTCATGATATTGCTGGGTCATCTACATTAAGAATCCTAACTATGACAATGTCTGCTTGCCATTCAAAGCATTTAATTATATTCTAGAGAGAGAATCTGCAAATAGTAAATGCATTGTGTTCGATTCACAATTACTAGCAAAAATCTACAAAGAAGAGGTTTATATAATTGTTTCTGATGGATGCTAGGAAAAGTTAGAAATATTGAACAAGAGAAAGAAATTTTCTCATCATTACCTTAAGCAAAGATTGCTCATTCTTCAAAACATACTTTTAGATTTTTACTTTTAATTAAGTTTTAACTGCTGTTTATGGAAATTTTCATCTAAATCAGTATCAAACATATCCTAAAGACATTCATACATAACCACTAATTCACTGCGTTTGACAATCCTACTGCTTGGAGCACTGTCAGCAAAATAGCTGATTATACTAGATTTGGTTGTGGCTCATTTGCAATTTCCGATTAAACTGCTTTTATTGTACTGGATTGTAATTCCAATCAGAATTAGCCAGGTGCTAGAACATAACCAACATTTATCATAGAATGAGGCATGAAAGAGATTGGGCCAAATATCTAAATGGGACTAACCTTTAATCTGTTATTAAGATTAGTACAAGACCAAAACAAATGCAAATTGGAATAAATTTTTAGATTTGGGGATTTTATTTGACAAGTTTTTAAGGAAAAAATGCAATCCAATATTTGAATAGCATATATATATATATATATATATATATATATATATTTATTTATATATA
>BLBF01000039.1:3660140-3734312 GCA_015471245.1 Laticauda colubrina
ATATAGATATAGATATAGATATAGATATAGATATAGATATAGATATATTTGTGCTGTTTAGCTTCCTTCGGGTATTATCCCACGTCACTGTAGTGCTGTTAAAGTTGTAGCAACATTTCAGCAGAATCCCATCTGCCATCATCAGGCTTCTGTATGGATGTGGGTCTCACAGCTCCTGGTTTATATATATATATATGATTAATGTAAAATGATACATGCCTCTAACTTAAATGCTGGTATAATCTCTACTATTTATGCTTAAACAATGCAGATTTATTTCTGTGCACAGCAAACTAAATCAGGATCTAATGAAATAAAAATCCTTGGTTCCAATAAATCCTGTAAGATTAATATTAGCAATTAATTATTATATAAAACTAATCACAAAGTGTTATGGTGCATCAAGCAGAGTAGTCAGGATTTCAAATGTTGTTCTTAGGTTAATTAGAAAGCTCTGTTAAATGTGAACTATAAGAGTTGTCTTCATTTTTTTTCCTCTCTGAAGATTCGATTACATTATGCTGCTCATAAGGTAAAAATATTTTTTTAGGTACTCATGAAACTCTGGATCACCTCCAGAAGCATTTTGATGAAAACTTTATTATTCTTTGCATGGGATTCTAGTTTCTTCACACTTTAAAATATTGTAACTTTTGTTCAATATTCAAGGACCCTTTTAAGCAGGTCCCATAGTAAAATCAGAACATCACCTATGAATGGATTCAGAGATGGTATTCAGCAGGTTCTGACCAGTTTTGGAAAACCAGTAGCAGAAATTTTGAATAGTTTAGAGAACCGGCAAATACCACCTCAGACTGGAGATTTTTTTCCTTCTCCTGTCATGCCCACCAAGCCACACACATAGAACCAGTAGTAAAAAAATTTGAATCCCACAACTGAATGGATTGCATATTGATTTTGTATGGACAAATAAAGTGAACTCATTTATCCAAAACATAGTAGGTTAAAAGATGATAGTTATAGCACAATTTTAGAAATTTACAAACACTTGAATAATATTTGCATTAGTAAGTATATGCTGAACAGAATTGTAATTGTTTACTGTTAAGATGATATATCATACTATGTTTTTGCTTTTTATTATTTTAAAAAACTATATGTTATATTGTTAGATTATTTTAAAAGCTATATAAAGTAAAATTTAAAAAAATCAGAATTTGATCATGTTTGAGATTTTTGCATTTACACATGCGTAAGGGATAATTTCATGATTCAGTGATTGGAGTAGTTGCAGTCTCTGCCATTGCCCAGCCCAATGTTGACTTGAAGAACAAATGCAAACCAGGGCTGTAGACCAGTGGTGGTATGCTACCGGTTCATCCCAGTTCTGCCGAGCCAGTAGTGGCAATGAGTAACAGAGACCGAACTAGTTCTCTCCTATGCTTTATAGTTGGGCCCACAGGCCTGCCCGGGCTCCCATACTCATCTTTATCTTCTGCTTTTGAAGTGCGGCTGCTTTGCATGGCATAGAAGAGTGTTGCGGAGCAGCTGCTGATGCGACCAGGAGAGTGCAGACTTATAGGAGGTGAGTTGAAATGCCTCTGCGACTGCACAAAGTGCATGTTTGGTGTGTGTGTGCACACAAAGAATGTGCATATGCGCAAAGCATGCCCACCATGCCACGCCCACCTAACCGGTGGGAAAAGCTTTCGAATCCCACCACTACTATAGACATTTTTAAATTCAAAATCCCACATAACATCCACAGTCTTAACAGCTTAGGTTATACTATTATACAGCATATTTGCAATGAAGTGGATTCCTGTATTAGGAGTAGAAATAGAACTAAGCTGAACACTGTTATCTTAAACTCGGTAGTATATAACTGAATAATTTCAAATGTAATAAAATTAGTTAGCTTTGTAATTCTGCAATACAAAACTACCTTGAGATCTAATCCAATCTTTAAGACCCAAACTATATATATTGTTAAAAGTCTTTTTAATTGGTTGAATTGAACAAAATGAAAAGAATTGCACCTTAATTATTTGGTAATTAATAGCCGTGATAACAACCCTAATAAATACAGAAAAAAGTCATTCTGAGCTGAGAACTTTCCTTGTGTTTATGCCAATCCATATTCTAACTGAACTTGAATCTTATTATAAAGTTTATTCAATGCTACATCATTGTGGTTGATGTTCCAAAACATGTACAAGAAAATGCTGAAATCTTTTAAATTTGTTTCTATGAATGTTCTGGGTGACATGATAGAGAATTGTAAAATGATCCATGGAAAATGTGAACAGAGAAACATTTTTCCATAACTTGGTGTTATTTAATAAAAAGAGCTTCCAAGTTTATTGGCTGTGCAAATAGCCTTTGCTATCCTTCAGCAATGGGAATGAGAAGAGCCTTCATGCCATTTGATTTTCTAAAAATATCTGATTGGTTTCTGTGAAAAGCAGAAAAGTCAGTGCTTCTTATTCGCATATACTTACTGTATATTATCGAGGAATAGAAATGGAGAGATTTTTGCCTGAGAGCTTTTATAAGGAGGATTTCAAATTTAGAATTGGAAGGCCACAAGTACATTAGAAAAAATTCAGAAATTAAAGTTTGGAACTTCTTCCAATCCTTTTCATATATAGATAGTAAATGGTTTGAGCCCAATACATATCCCTTACCAAGCTATGTGGAGTATGCTCCCATGTAGGACATTCCTGAATATTGTTTTGGACCTAGTTCTATCAAATATGAAGGCAATAGGTAAATTATTAACCACAGCAGTCTGAACTTGTGAAATCAAATGGTCTGAAAACGCCCAATTCCTCAGAAAATGGCCAAAAAAGGCCTGAAAAATGGTCTGAAATGGCCCATAAAACAGCCTGAAAACAACCTGAAAATGGCCTAAAATAGCCAAAAAACAGGCCAAAATATGGGTGGGGCCAGCCAGTAGTGGAATTAGCCCCAACCAGCTGAATCCTTCCTCTGCCTTTGAGGTGACTGCCCCGGAGGCAAGGCTGGGTGCGATGAATGATATCACCCACCCAGTCACATGACCAACCATTCCACCTGACTGGGAATGGTCCACAACCGTTCCCAGTCAGAGAACTAGTTGTTAAGTTATTCCAATCCCAGCACTGCTTCAGTCCCATCATCATCTTTGTTGCTCTTCTCTGCACTCTTTCTAGAGTCTCAACATCTTTTAAACATAGTGGTGACCAAAACTGGATGAATTATTCCAAGCGTGGCCTTACTAAGACATTATAAAGTGGTACTGTAAAGTAATCAGTCCTCTCTGTATCCCTGTATCTGTATCATGGGTGACAGAAAACTACAGGAGAAAAATCCAGCTTCATGCAGCATATTTGCAACATTAATGAATTTTAGTGATAATATAATAAATAATATATATATATATATATATATATATATATATATATATATATATATATGTGTGTGTGTGTGTGTGTGTGTGTGTGTGTGTGTGTGTGTGTGTGTGGTGTGTGGTGTGTGTGTGCATGCTGTTTAGCTTCCTTCGGGTATTATCCCATGTCATTGTAGTGCTTTTAAAGTTATTTTAAAGTCAATTATGCCATAGCACCTAAAAAAATCCCCACAGAATCCATCATATGTGCAGTAGAATCCAGCCTAACCAAATTAAATACAGATGAAGCTGACAGAATAAGACACCAGGTTACTAACATCTTATGCACAACCAAACCACCGAAAAATAACTTGCAAAAAGATGAATTCAGAGCGCTACAAACTCTGAAAAATGATAACAGTATAATAATACTCCCAGCAGACAAAGGGAATGCCACAGTCGTAATGGATAGAAAAGACTACGAAAAAAAATTGACACACCTACTCCAAGACTCCACATACAAACCTATAAACACAGACCCAACCACATATCTGGAAAAATTAATCAAGAAGAAAATTATAACCACCTACATAAGCAAAGAAATCCAACAGATGATCATCCCAAGAGAAAAATCTTCTAGATGCCCCAAATTATACAGCCTCCCAAAAATACACAAAGAAGGCATACCGCTAAGACCCATAGTCAGATCCAAAGGAGCACCATTACAAAACCTAGCTAAACACTTAGCAAAACAACTACAGCCCCATGCTGAAACCACAGCTTCATATGTACAAAACTCATATCACTTCTAAGAAATGATCAAAGATCTACACTTGGAACAAGAAGATCTGTTTGTAAGTTTCGACATTGTTTCACAATTCACTCAAGTCCCAATAAAAGAAACTCTTGAAATCATCAAAAATAAATATCAACCAGCTAAAGACCTCATGGAACTAACAGAACACTGCCTAAGCAACACATATTTCATATACAAAGGACAAAGATACAAGCAAATTGAAGGAGCCCCTATGGGATCACCACTGTCACCCATCATTGCAAACCTGTTCATGGAAGAATTCGAATCCAGAGCCCTGGCTAATGCCACCCACAAACCCAAACTATGCCTAAGATACATCGATGACACATTTGTGATTTGGCCCCATGGAAAAGAAAACCTAAACAATTTCCTAACACACCTAAACAACACACACCCCAAAATCAAGTTCACCATGGAAATGGAAATAAACAAACAACTACCATTCCTAGATGTACTAATCTACAAAAGAACAGATGGCACACTGGGACACACCGTATACCAGAAAAAAACACACACCAACTGCTACCTCAATGCCCAATCCCACCACCACCCAGCACAGATAAATTCCGTGGCCAAAACACTAATTACCAGAACCAAACGCCTGGCAGACAAGACACATATAAAGACTGAACTATGCACACTGACTAAAGTATTGACAGCCAACAGCTTCCACAAAAACAAAATCACCAGCTTGATCCACAAAAACACACCAAGACATAACAGAGACCTAGAAGATCAACAGACCTATGGAGCAGCTATCCTGCCCTACATAAGAGGTACCACAGATAAAATCAGTAAGATACTACACAGGCATCACATCAAGACTGCCTTCAAAACAGACAAAAAAATAGCAGCCATCCTTAAAAACCCCAAAGACAAAATTGACCTGGAAAACCAAGGCATATACGAAGTTTCCTGTGCATCATGCCCGGCCACATACATTGGACAGACCAATAGAAGAATAAGTACCCACCTGGATGAACACAAAAATGCAGTAAAAAAGCTGGAACACACCTCCTCACTAGTCCAACACATAAAAACCACAGGTCACAACATCAACTTCAATGGCACTAAAACCCAAGCCACTATAGAAAACCCCAACCACAGAATCATCAGAGAAGCCATAGAGATTGAAAAAAGACCTGAAAGCATGAATAGAAGAGATGATTCCAGCAGACTCTCAATCATTTGGAAGCCTGCACTCTCAAACAGAAAGATCTCCACACCACAAGCCAGGCAAACACCTGGGCACAAACAGACTCCCTCTGATACCTCCAGCTCAAACACCCCCCCACCAGGCACCCAGATGAAACCTGGCTTCCTAATAGATAATAGCCGTCCTTTCACGCAAAGCCAAGCTGCACTGAAAGCCTCCAGTGCAGGAGAAGAGTGTTGCCAGCCAATCAAAGCCACAAAACAGACAGAAGAAACCAGAAACACCAATCAAACAAACTCCAAGTCCAATAAAAACAGACCAAGACTCCCAACCAATCAGGATCTAGGAAAAAAACATCCTGCCACAATAATAGGCTAGCCTCAAATTTAAAACCAACAGCTGTGAGACCCTGACCCACATACAAACTCTATACAGAAGCCTGATGATGACAGATGAGATTCTGCTGAAACGTTGCTCCAACTTTAAAAGCACTACAATGACGTGGGATAATACTTGTTTGTTTTTTTAAATTTTCGTGGGTACTTACATGTGTGCTGTTCAGCTTCCTTCGGGTATTATCCCCAAGTCATTGTAGTGCTTTTAAAGTTGTAGCAACGTTTCAGCAGAATCTCATCTGCCATCATCAGGCTTCTGTATGGAGTTCGTATGTGGGTCAGGCGATCACAGCCGTTAGTTTCAAATTTGAGGCTAGCCTACTGTTGTACCAGGATGGTTTTTTTCGACATCCTGATTGGTTGGGAGTCTTGGTCTGTGTTTATTGTTCTTGGAGTTTGTTTGATTGGTGTTTCTGGTTTCTTCTGTCTGTTTTGTGGCTTTGATTGACCCAGCACAGATAAATTCCGTGGCCAAAACACTAATCACCAGAACCAAATGCCTGGCAGACAAGACACATATAAAGATTGAACTATGCACCCTGACTAAAGTACTGAGAGCCAACGGCTTCCACAAAAACAAAATCACTAGCTTGATCCACAAAAACATACTAAGACATAATAGAGACCTAGAAGATCAACAGTTTGTGTTCCAGCATAACTCTTGAACTCCTGGAGCAATTTTAACTAAACTTGGTACACAGATCATTTACTCTCTGGAAAGAAATACTGTGGGGCTGATACAGCCTTAACACCTTGGGAGGGTTGTTCTTGTAAGATACAGCCTACAGCATGGGTGGAGTTGCCATGGTGATGGCTTCACACTATTCCACAAGGGTGCTCCCTCATGTAAGTGGAGGGGAAATCCAATCTTAGATATTGTTTGGTCTGGATATTTTCAACAAGGCTTTGATTATTCTTGAGGACAAATGTATGATCATTTGGGGTTACAGAGAAAATATTTTTAACTCATTTCATTTCTGCCAAAATCAGGGCTGAGGAAGAAGTTACTCTTGCCATCGCCTCTTCAGGAAATGCGGAGACGTTAATGGAGGGAGGGAGGATAGCTCATTCCCCACTTACGTTTCCGCTTGGCATCACCATTCCTGTCTAATACAGGATTGGGATAAATAAATATCCAGGCAATGCCACATTTAATAAGGCCGTGTTAGCAGCTAGTAAACAATAAATAAAACATTGGTATTTGGTGCATGATAAGAATAAGAGAGCAGTGTGATTAGGAAATAGAAATGTCAAGTCTAATAAGATGTTGCTACAATACGCTTTGAGGCTATGGGATCGTAAACATTTTTGAATATTTAACTGTTGATCATCCATTGGTTCATTCAGACTTCCCAAGAAAAAAGACTTGAGCCATATTAGTTACCTGAAATAATCTGATTTTTCTAAAATATCAAACTATTTGTGTATAAAAATCACTAATTCTAAATGTCTTAATAAGATGAGCTACAACAGTTAATTACATATATGTATCAAGAAGCATTTGATAATTCATTTTCTGTTGTTTAAAACCCCCCCTTCCACCTCCCCCCACCAGAAAATCCACACAACCTGGCCCTCAAAGAGAAACAACACACACAAAAAGCACATTTAACCACTATTTTTATCCTGACCTTATTATTTTTATATATAACTCAAATCAGTGAAATATATAATACTCTATCCTCTTCCTATTTTCCCCATAACAACAGTCCTGTGAGGTGGGTTGACCTGAAAGAGAATGACTGGGTCAAAGTCATCTAACCAACTTTCATGACTAAGGTAGAACTAGAACACAGTCTCCAGGTTTCTATTCTGATGTCTTAATCATTAGCCCAAGCTAACATTACTGATTGCTAATATTGTAAACTAATAGTATTGGAAAAACTAATAGCATTACTGGTCCACATGCTGTGCGAATCAAAGAAAACCATAAGTCAAATAAGAATTCTGGCATGGTGGGATGAATAGTCTATGTCTTTTTACTGTCATATTGGGGACTGTCATATTATGTAACTATTGATTTCATTTCAGTGAGGTTAAGGAGAGAAACTTCCAAGCAGAAAGAAAAAATAGAAGTAACTGCAGAATTTTTTTCTCCTTTTTTGAGAGGTGGAGAAGGAAGTTTGTTTTTAAAAAATGGATTTACCCCAAAGAACATGGCTAGATTCAGATAGGGTTCTAAGTATGGTTTGTATAACTTTAGTTTAATATCTTGTGTGAACCCACTCACTATAATAAAAGTGTAATTTGTGACTTAACATGATACATAAACACAACCAGTATGGTTTATTCAGCAATCTCTTGTTAAACAAACAATAATTCAGCATGACATGTAACCACAACATTTGTCTGTAAATAGCTCTCCCGGTTTCAGTGTTTGTTGATTAGCATGCATACATACTGCCTGTGAGCAATGCATAACAGTGACACTTCCTGATATAATTAGCTTTGTGGAACCACAAAAATGAAAATCTATTGACTTAGCAGATATGGCAGTACTATTTCATATTCTTCATGGAGAAAGCCAGAAAGGAAAGGAAATTGAAATTTGCCTTGTACTGACAACTTTTAGAAGATTTTTCTAAGAATCTGGAGCATTCACAGTGCTGGGTACCATAAACAACCAACTTCAAAATGGGTGAGTTTGGACCATTCCCTTTCTCTCAGACCAATCCATCTCATATGATTGTTGTGCTGTGGAGAAAATAGAAAAAGGAAACATTATCATGTATGTTTGCTGCCTTGAGTTACTTAGAAATTTAGAAAGGCAGGATAAAATATAAATGTGGGATATCTGTAATCTAATTTATATGGAGTAAAGGCTACCTGGATCCAAGACCACTTTTAAATCAAGTTTAAACAAGCTGTATATTATCTTTTTAGTGATAATTTGGTTAAATTCTTTACTGATCTGTGATGTTCCTTCCAAACACTATAAAAATTTATTTTTTATGTGAGAGAAGTGAAAATAAATTTGTCATTCAGGAGGAAAAAAGAGTACCAAATAAAACTGTAAAATCTGTTCTCAATCCTCAGGCTAATTAGTTTGTTTAATTAAACTGTCTAATTGGTGACTGTCTTGCTGTGAACAAGAATGAAGGTGTCAAAGGCACTGAATTATAATGCATTGCTGATTAGACTTCTATTTTTTTCTACAAAATCAGAAAATTATACATGTTCAACCAACTCTGAAATTATATATACAAATACATATATGTGCAATTGTGTCACCTCTCAATTATTGCCATCATATTTTCAAGGAGCTTCAAAATATTTGTGTTTCTGCACATTTGTGAAGCAATGAGATAAAAAGAATGCAGTTCAGTGAAAAATAATATTTCTTTAGGGGTTAGGTTTTAGTCATTTAGAAACAAAATATTTTGTTGAAAAATTACCTTGCTTCCCCCCTTTTCTCTCTCTCCTTTCCTCTCCCCCCTCTGATGTCTGTTCATTTTTTGAATATCTGATATGATTCTAACCACTTTATTTAAAAAAATGAAGTTAAACCCAAAGATTCAAAACTGAAATTCATGAAGTATTAAAAACTTTAGTAGTAAAGGTTTTAGTAGTAAAAAAATACAGTAGAAACTAGTTTTTTCTATTATCTTCTACTTAAGATTATACATGAAATTCTTAAGGCCAGTTGTAAATAAACTACATTTCAAAGTTTTAAATGCCATAAGGGAGCCAATTTTGTCTAGTGATTAATGGCACTAGGCTAAAATTTGGGGGTCTGTGAGTTGTAGTATCACCTCACAAAGCCAGCTCACTTACCTTGGGCTGCCATTCTCCCAAGCCATGGGAAGAAAACAATAGCATTTTTGAAAAAATTGCCAAGAAAACCATAGAAACTAGTTCAGGCTAGTCTACACTGTCTGAAAGACACACATACTCACACACACATGCACACAAAATAGAACATTCAGAATACCAACCTTAGCACAATATCCTCTTAGATGCATGATATGAGTTCAAGGTCAGGAGAATCCTGGTCCTTTAAAAAAAAAAAACCTAACCCTAATCTCCACAAGATACATGGTATTAAAAGTTGATTATGTCATTTTCAATCAATATATATATATATATTCCCAAATTATTAAGCTAACTGAACTTAATAAGGCTGTAAACCAACACCTGGGAGAAAACTTGTTTTAAGATGGAAATGAAAATGAAATTGTTTTATTGTAGCCATGAATAGAGTTTAGTAATATACACTCAAACATTTTTTCAATGAAACTTAAACAATTCTTTAAATGTACATATGAAGAATAGCTGTGTTTTGAAAAATACACATTAGAAAAAGTTATTTATAAACTCCATACAATTCAGAAAATTGTATCCAACATTATATATATTTGGGAAGTTACAAAATATCAAGGTGGGTTTTTCTAGTTTTAGTACAATCAATAAATCCAAATAAGATTATTTTATAAAAGTGACTAATAGTGGTTCAAATGCCATTGTTAGTTACTCAGTACTATGTTCTTCTAAAAAATATATTTATGTGTTTATTCAAATCAAAGGTACTTATTAGAATTTCAGGGAGGGGGAGTATAGGGGGGAATTATACTATTATTTTTGTCCTAATCTCAGTGCAGTGTTGCTCCTGTTCCAGGATGTACATAGACAGAACATATTCTACAGGATTTAAACCCTTAATCATGAACTGAATTCATGGACCACTGCCATTCATATTAGTATATACACTGCATTAACTTTAGAAGCTACCCTATTCCTAGTGCTCAGTAGTGTTGTAAAAAGGGATCCATAATTTATTAGAATGACATGTATAGATCAACTTCTCTTAAGCATTTGAAGAAAGATTATATATGATTTCTGAATCCCTCTGGAAATAAAGACAATTCTCATTTTTCCTATTCTGCTTTTCCACAATTCAGTTCTCTGTAGAATAAGATCTGCTACATTTATCTGATAAGTTCACTAAAGATGAAACTAGCCTCATACTACCTCCTGGTGATTAATATGATACTAAATATCACATAAGATATACACTCTGTAAAACAGAGAAACCCTTCCTTCCAAGAAATACCATGTTGAAGTACCCATAACAAAGACGTGAAGAGAGCTAAAGGTTTCATACATTTTTCTAATAAAAATATAAAAGACCATATAATTATTATTATATAGAAAAGTAAATATTTATTCATTTATTCAGTTTGTATAGCCTCCCAACTAAATGAAGTGATTCTAGGTGGCTTATAATTCTGAAATTATAAAACAAATAACAAAATAATAGAATAAAATAAATTACTAGAATTGTTAAAGAAAAGAAATAAACTATGCATGCCATCTCTATATCCCCATTAATTGCATATACAAGGAAATAACAATGGGCACAACTGCTATCTGGATATAGAAATGTACATTACATTTATGTTTTATCATGAACAGTAACACCATATTAGCTGATGCTTACACTAGATCCAATAGGTTAACTTTCATACTGTGATGATCGAATCAGATTAACAAACCAGTTTACAGACTACATGATGTAAATGCTGTTACAATTTATCCTTAAGTACATCATCCTAATTCTAACTATTGTTAAACCTTGTTTTGCAATGGCAAGATTTATATACTACCATATTGCTTTATGCTTGAATTCTTTAGGGGCCCCTTAAATGGCAAAACAAAGCAGATGGAGAAAAATTGGGCTATTTCCCTGATTTTTATTTTTATTTTATTTTTGTAGTAAAGATAAAGTAGATTAATCAACAGCAGTAGTGAAATAAACACTGATTCTAGGTTAACTGATTTTTGTATATGAATCAAAATCAAAATACCCAAGCTTGTATTTTGACCATGGCAAAAAATTGGTAAGGAAATCTATCTGTCTAACAGAAATGCAGGCCATTTTTTTTCCATTTGGAGAATTCCTGGAGTTCATTTTCTTAGTTATGGCTCAAACTCATGGAGAGGAATACTGTAAGTTCTTCAACGGTTATCTCAATCTATATATAAATATAAGAATTATGTTTATCTCTTTGCCCTGATCTGCTTTCAAACTGCTTTGCCTTGAGTTTGATGCCAAGCTGATTATCATACTTTCAAACAAGCTGCCTAAGGAATGGTACAACCCTAACGATACTAATATGAATTGAATTTGGTACAGTCCTTCAGCATTAAATAGTTCACTGCTAAATAAATCTCTCCTGACAGTTTGAAGATTCAACATGAATTGTGAAAACTCTCTATTCTTTAGATGTTGTGGTTATAAGCATTATAATGATATTCTACTCTTTTCCTCACAACTTTGTGAACTGGCTTTCATAGCTAAGGCAGGGCTTGAACTCACAGTCTCAGGCATTGTAGCCTGGTGCTTTAACCACTAGATCAGGGATGTCAAATTCAATTTCATTGAGGGTCACATCAGGGTTATGTTTGAATTGGGGAGTGAGTGGGTGTGGCTGGGTGGGTGTGGCCAGTTCAATATCCTGCAGCTCTCGCATGGCCCTCCCGAGTTCTGTTTTCAGCTGCAACAGCCTCCTGCAGCCCCATGCCAATAGAAACAGACCCTGGGAGGGCTGCACACAACCCTCCTGAGCTCTGTTTTCACTGGGACAGGGCCATTGCAGCCAAAAACAATGCTTTGGAGGGCCACATGCAGCCCTCCTGAACTCCATTTTTGCTGGCAGAGGCACCACGGGCCAGTCCTTCACTATTTCCAGGCCAGCTCCAGGGACCAGATCTAAGCACCCTACAGGCTAGATCTGGCCCACGGGCCTTTAGCTTGACAACCCTACACTAGATTAATCCAATCTATACAAGTATTGATATGCAAGTCAAGATTTATCAAGGTTTTAATGTTAAAAAACCTTACCTTATCAAGGTTTTAATGTTTATATGTTTGTAGGGCTTATATTTGGTTGTGATGCAGTCTAAATTTACAAGATTTGAGATGCAGCCTGAATGTTGAAAAAAAAATGGGGAAAATGTATTTGTAACTAAATGAATAGAATCTTGCTATTTGATACTTATAATTTCTATTCCATTTAGCAACAATAATATAAACAACTCATATATAATTTGGGGTTTTTCAGTGTAACAAATTTCAATCCAAAACAAGCTCTTCTATATTATTTCAATGTCAAATATTTCCCGAGAAAGGCAATATTTTCAAGTATGCCATTTGTGAATGTCAAAAAGAATAGGGTTTCAGCAGATTTGTCATAGCTGCTCGTTTGATAGCTCCTTTGGTAATCATTTTGTAGAAATGTTCCTATTTTGGATCATATTTTTAGCAGCTATTTCAGTTACAGAATATTACAGTCATCTACTTCACGCAGTATATTCTTCATTGGACCATATTCTGATTAAAAGATTAGGTTTTGTTAGGTGAATTAAACTAATCTCTAAACTAAATTAAACTAAATTCTGAGGACTCAATCCCATACAGTGATGGAAACATTTGTGAGTTGTGGTTTGGTGATTATTTTTTTTTCCTCTGCTCAGCAAGAATGAATTCAGATTGATCAAAAGTCAATGTAATCCTATGAAGCATTTAGAAATTGAGCTGTTGCCGGTTTATATAGTTGCTTACTAGAGAACTGTGCAAATGCCTCAAGCCTGTTCATTTTTGATTTCTAATATGCTTTCACATCAGGATGATTTTCTATTACTTCCTTTCTGTAATAACACAAGTTCACAGCTGCAGGTTAATATTAAAGCAGGCTTCAACTGAATATTCTGCCCTGCTTTGCTTGTATAGCCAAGAATGAGGGATGGACTCTTTAAGAAAGTCATTTCTTTTTAATGGATTTTTTTCATACTGTGTGGTTTCCTTATTACACACAAAAAAAGTTTATAAAGCCAATACATAGTTTATGACCCAAAGCAGGAATATTGGAATATTTCCAATGCAAATCCACTTAAAAGAGGCTTTTTAAGAGTCAAGGTTTTATTTAAAAAACTTTAATAATTTACACAATATTTATTTTGTGCAAACACTTCATTATTACCATATTGTGTGAATTTGCCTGAACTGTAAATTTCCTGTGCTTGTGTCATTTAAAATTTTGTCACTTTAATTCAGTCTTTTTACTCATGCAGTATCTAAAACAAAGCTAGTCAACCTTGGTAACTTTAAGACTTGTGGTCTCCAACTTTCAAAATTATCCAGCCAGTATCAAATACAATGGAAACACTGGTTTAGAATGAGTCAATATTTGAAAATGCACTATGTAACACTATCTTTGAAAATGTTTGCTCAATTCAGCTTAACAATCTATTTAGCCTTTGGATGGTCAGAGTTTATGGACTGGATGTTCCTAGAAAGCTAATATTTAATTATATAATAGAAGCATTATTAAAACTGTCCTTGTTATAAGAAATTATGTATAAATTGCTTGGCTCTTGTTCCTTTTTTGCCTACTATTGCTGTTAGAATCTCATATCTGGAAAGTTTTTGCCAGCCACAAATGTAATCAATTGGTGTAATATCCTTTTTGTAACAATGGCATAGATACAAAGGTTTACAGAGACAAATGTCAATCCTTACCTGATAACCCTAATTCTAACCCATTTCATGGAAAAAACATATGAGGTGGCCAAAATAAGCTGACAATATTTTTTATGCACAAAACTCATAGGTGGGCAAAAACTTTTGGAGAACAGAAAGAAACAAGAGCTGATCACCTTTCCTAATCTGATTCTGTCCATGTATATTGGAACTTAATATTCACAATTCCCTCTTGATGTATGATGACATATTTGGAAGGCTGCCAGTCAGGGAACTTTGCCACATATCTTAGCAATTTATACTGTGGATAGAATAGAATAGAATAGAATAGAATAGAATAGAATAGAATAGAATAGAACAGAACAGAACAGAATAGAATAGAACAGAATTCTTTATTGGCCAGGCGTGATTGGACACAAATGATCTCATTATACATAAAAGAAAAAGATACATTTGTCAAGAGTCAAGAATCAACAGGTACAACACTTAATAATAGTCACAGGGTACAATAAGCAATCAAATCATACTAGGAAACAGTCAGTACAGATCATAAGGATACAAAGTTACAGTCATACAGTCACAAGTGGAATGGGATGGATGATAAGGAGTGATGGGAAGATTAATAATAATAGTAGTGCAGATTTTGTAAATAGTTGGACAGTATTGAGGGAATTATTTGTTTAGCAGAGTGATGGTGTTTGGGAAAAAACTGTTCTTGTGTCTAGTTGTTCTGGTGTGCAGTACTTACTCTATAGCATTGTTTTGAGAGAAGGAGATGAAACAGTTTATGTCCAGGATGTGAGGGGTCTGCAAATATGTTCACAGCCCTCTTTTTGACTCATGCAGTATACCGGTCCTCAATAGAAGGGAGGTTGGTAGTAATTGTTTTTTTCTGCAGTCCTAATTATCCTCTGAAGTTTGTGTCTATCCTGTTGGGCTGCAGAACCAAACCAGACAGTTAAGGCCCTGTCACACTGGCCGACGGATGCAAAACGTTTGTAAAAAGAACACAGCGGATGAGAAAAATGTTCCATCCGTTGTTATCCGCTCTCAAAAGGGGCAAGAATTTGCATAATCAGAGTGGACAACACGGAAAGGAACGGACGGGGGGAGGACGCAGGGCGGATGGAAAGCGGATGCTCCCACAGAAGCCCAGCGGATGGAAGCGGATGAGAGTGGATGACACATCCGCAAGGCTTCCGGGGGAGCGCAGCAAAACGGACGCAGAACGGATACAGTGGATGCAGAGCGGACGCCGAGCAGATGAAGCGGATGCACAGCGGAAGCCTAGCGGATGAAGCGGATGCAGAGCAGAAGCCTAGCGGAAGCCTAGCAGATGCATAGCGGATGCCTAGCGGATACCTAACATTCACTGCGCATGCGGGGAGGATGCATTGCGTCAGCCCCATGGATATAAAGGGAAGCAGCTCCCAAGTAGGCCAACATTCAGAGGAAAGACCTGCTTCCAGACACATCGACTGCCTGCCAGCCTGCCTGCCAGCCTGCCTGCCAGCCTGCCTGCCTACCAGCCAGCCTGCCTGCCTGCCTGCCAGCCTTGCTGCCAGCCTGCCTGCAAGCCTGCCTGCCTGCCAGCCTGCCTGCCAGCCAGCAACCCCACAACCATGGGGAAGAAGAGAAAGCCTCAGCCATCTGTTGCCAGCCCTGGCAAGAGGGACAGGGCCACCCTCCCACCCCCTGGCCATCACTCTGCTTCTGCTGGGGCTTCTGCAGCACGGGCTCACTCTTCTGGGGCTGGGGCTTCTGCTGCTTCTGCTTCTGGAGGAGCTGATGCTGCTGCTTATGGCGGTGGTGCTTCTGCTCGTGCTTACTCTGCTGATGCTGCTTATGGCGGTGGTGCTTCTGCTGGTGCTTACTCTGCTGATGCTGCTTCTGGCGGTGGTGCTTCTGCTGGTGCTTACTCTGCTGAAGCTGCTCCTCCTCCTGTTGGTCCTGCTGGTGCTCCTGCTCCTACTGGTACTCCTGGTCCTGCTGGTGCTCCTGGTCCTGCTGGTGCTGCTGCTGGTCCTGCTGCTGCTGCTGCTGCTGCTGCTGCTGGTGGTGGTGTGGAGGAGCAGCCCCTACAACCTCGAAGCCCCTCTGATGAGGGCCCATGTGGTCCTGCCAAAGGGAGGAAGAGGCAGCCGCAGGAAGGGGAGAGGAGGCAGTACAGCATCGAGGAGGAACATGAGGATGAGGTGCTGGAGTGGCTGAGAGAGAATGAGTATCTATGGCAGAAGGGACACAGGCTCTATAGGGACACCAAAAGGAAGCAGGCTGCTTGGAGAGAGAAGGCGGAGACCTGGGCTACACTTCGGAAGTGCTCCTCAGCTGGTGGAAGCACATGCACATCTGGTACGGGAAGCTGCACCTCAAGAAATCTGACCAGGCCGCGGTCAACCTGACGGACAGAGAGACCTACGTCATGGCCAAGTGCAGCTTCCTGGAGGGTGAGATCCGCCACTGAGGAGCAGCCCCTCTCACAACCCTCTCTCTCAGGCAGCCTGCTGAGAGCCAGTCCTCTTCCGGCAGAGAGTCAGCTCCTGTCTCCAGGCAGGTGTCTGTGGAGCGTGCCATGACGGAGAACCCACCGAAAGCTGTTCTAACCGTGGCGGAGCACGTGGAGGACCCCCTGGTGCAGTGGGAGAAAGGAGATGGCACTTCCACCACAGTCCAACCCGCATCCACCCTCAGCTGGTGAAGGACCGGATCACCGAGCTGCTTCACAACCCTCCAGACCCAGAGGAACCTGCTCCCACCCAGTCCAGGTCTGCTCCTCCACCCCAGGTGATGTCCCTCCCATTCCAAGGCTTTCCACAGGCCCTCACCTACCAGGGCTATGGCTACCAGGAGGTCCAGCAGCACAGGCAGCAGCCCTTCCCAGTCCAGACACAGGTTCATCGGACGCCACCATTGCCAATGGTTAACTGATGCCACCGATGCCACCCACGCCACTGCTGCCACCGATGCCACCGATGCCACCCATGCCACCGATGCCACCCACGCCAGTCCTCACCCAGCTGCAGACCAGACATCCCCACTACACTACTCCTTCCTCCACCCCACAGCCAAGTCCGGCCTCAGTACATCTGTCGTCGGTACCAGGGCTGACACCCCATGGCATGGACGAAGGAGCTCTCAACATCACGGGGCTGAGCCAGCTGTCTGAGAGCTTCCTCAACACGCCGTCCCCTGTTGTCCTCTCGGGGCCAGGCACCCCAGTGGCGCTTCAGACCAGCACTCCAGCAGCAGCCACCTCCACAGCACCTGGACCCTTCACCCCTGAGACTGGGCACACCTCTGAGTGACAGAGAAGAGTGCAGAGACTGGGTGGCTACCTGTAGACTTTATTTGGACACTTGACTTGGGTCATTTTTCTTTTACAGCTTGTTACTAATAAAGATTATCTTTGATTCACACACTTGCTTCATATATTTTTGTAAATAAAGTCTTGATGGAAACTTTTATAAATGGTTTAAGCTTTTGCATGCTTGTGGGATGGGTAAGGATAGAAATGGGATGGACAGGGATACCTTTGGGATGGGTAATAGCTGTGGGATGGGCAGGGATACCTTTGGGATAGGTTAAGATAGCTGTGGGATGGGCAGGGATACCTTTGGGATGGGTTAAGATAGCTGTGGGATGGGCAGGGATACCTTTGCGATTGGTTATGATAGCTGTGGGATAGATGTATGGTCCATCCTCCCAGCTGCCACACAAATAGCCCTTTATTATCAAGAACAATTTATTCATTGATCCACACATTTGAACATAAACACAACTCTTTTTTAAATGCCCTGTTCATTGTAGGCCTACCCAACATACATGGCCCAATCTCATCAGTGTGATGAGACAGGCTGAAGGAAGCATCCGTTAATCATCTATCATCCTGTCTTGCCACTCCACTGCTCCAGCTGGGGAGTTGCACCAGTGATTCCGGAGGTTGTGCTGCTTCTTCCCTTCATGTGAGGCTCTGTTGGAGCCTTGCACATCCTCAGTGTCGATCAGGTTTCACCCTTGCCTCCATTCCCCAGGCTCCATGTCCCCATTGGCTTGTTGGAGGTCCACGAGCCTGTTCTGCAAGACTGGGTAGTGGGTGCGCATGAGATTGTGCAGGATGCAGCAAGCTTCCACGATGTTCCTCACGGTCTCTGGGCGATGCTGCATGGTGGTGAGAAGTACCTGGAACTTGTTGGCCAGGATGCCAAAGGCATTCTCCACCACCCGTCTTGCCCTGGACAGCCTGTAGTTGAAGATCCTCTCTTCACGGGTGAGGAGTCTGGAAGTGTAGGGCTTCATGAGGTAGGTTCTGAGGGAGAAAGCGTCATCGATGTATATGAACTTGTAGTCAGCATCGACCATGGCGAAGAGGATGATGCTGAAGAAGCCCTTGTAGTTGAAACAAGTGGACCCCGACTTGGCTGGCGCTTTGCAGGCCACGTGCTTGCCATCTATGGCTCCAACGGTGTGGGGGAAGTTCCACTTCTGATACCACTGCTCTGCAACTTTCTTCCAGCCTTCTTCAGTGGAGGGGCACTGGAGGAGCTCCTCCAGGTATTCTTCGATGATGGCCTGCACCACTTCTCTGACCACAATGCTGATGGTGTTGTGTGGCACCCTCCAGCCGTACTGCCTGCTCCTGTAGGTGGTCCCTGAGGCCAGGTGGCACAGAGTCAGTGCCACCTTGAGCCCAGGGTCCAGGCTGGGCTGGAAGTTGGTGCTCTGCTTGGTCAACCTGGGTGTCAGCCACTCCACAACTTCATCAAACATGGCTGGAGGCATCCTCATGAAGTTCTGGAATGCACGAGGGTCTTCTTTCCTCAGCTCCACCATCAGCTTGTTGTACAGTCCGTACTCTGCTTTTCTCCCGATCCATCTTCGGACCCAGACGCTTCTTGGCCACCTCCTTTTCTTCCCGTAGAAGAGTTGAAAGAACCTGTAGATGGCTTCACACTGTTGCAGAATGATGGTGGCTACCAAAAGGACTGTGTTACGATCCATGGTGGACATGACTGGATGCTGTGGAAGAGCAAGAGCCAGATGAAGGCTGCAGAGGTCTGCACAGCAGGGCTGCTGGACTGAAAGTGAGATCCAGGTGAGTTGCTCCCCCTTTTTATAGGCAATATAGGTTTTCCACTATGTGTCCTTTTGCATCCTCTAGGCATCCTCTAGACATCCTTAATATCTGAGATAGGTCCCCTCTGCGAACTCTTTTTCCGTTTTAAATGCTTTGTTTGTGAGCTGCATCCGCTTTCATCCTTTCTCCCTCCGTGCTACTAACGCTGCGTGTCCATTCCGCATCCGTTCCGCTTCCTCCCTGTGTCCGCTTTCCGCTGGAACAGATTTGAGTTGCGCGGATGCGCAGCAGATGCCTAGCAAATGTAGCGGATGCGTAACGGATAATGACAGATGCAGAACGGATGTTCCCCATATGCGTTGCGGATGAAGAATGGACGCGTTGGATACATTTTCCGCTCAAAAAGTTTTGAGCAACTCAAAACTTTTTGAGCAGATTGAACCTCAGTAGACGGATGCTGGATGGATAGAGAGGATGAAAAACGGACTCAGTGATTACAGAATGGATGCATCGCGTTAACCAACGAATGGCAAGTGTTTCTCTCCATTTTACATCCTCTTTCCATCCGTTGGTGCAGTGTGACATGGGCTTTATAGAGGTGCAGATAACAGACTCAATAATTCCTCTGTAGAACTGTATCAGCAGCTCCATGGGCAGTTTGAGCTTCCTGAGTTGACGCAGAAAGAACATTCTTTTTTGTGCTTTTTTGATGACGTTTTTCATATTAGGTGTCCATTTTAGGTCATGTGATATAATAGAACCTAGAAATTGGTAGCCAATTGACAATCACATCAATTTCTGGGTTTGACTGCAAAGAATGTTACCAGCCCCTTAATCCAACCTTCCAACTCTCCTTGACTGATTTAACAAACTAAACTTGATTTGATAGGGTTGGTACTTAAATGGAAGACTGTTAAGAATACCAAGGCGGTAGGCCAGACCATTAAGTTTTTTTTTAAATCCTGAAAGTTATATTGGCAAACTACTTCTATATTGCACCAATCTTCATTGGGAATTGATGGATACTTTTTACTATTCCAAAATCCTAACTGGATGCCTTCAAAATATACTGTACTTCAAATCCCAAAATTTCAAGCATTGTAAAGTTGATCGTGAAACCTGAAAACCAGAAAACCTGGCAGAATCATATTGTGAAAATTATTTTTAACTCTTGTTCCTGCCCCACACAGTTTCTTATGAATCTCATATCTGAATCCCAATAATCATACTCTTGTATTACTTTACCAATACAAGAATATGCTTGTATTTACAAATTATTTACAAATATTTGCATGTCAACTATACCTATGACTCTAGGAAGTTTTATTCCCCACACCATACCATCTTTACAAAGACTAACCATTTATTTCCATTGGGATTTTTATTATATTATATTTATTATTTTATTTCATTTCATTCACTTCATCTCACCTCACCTTACTTTATCTTATTATTATATATTCCCAGACCAGAAACCTGCACATACTTATTTGGTAATCAGGCCAATTAATAAAATGGACTTGCTTCTGAGTAATTCTCAGGTTATTTAATTGGCAGTTTGTAAGGCCAAAGCTAATGAAGTCAAAGGATTTGGGCTGGCTTTCATGGATAAAATAAAACAGAAAGGTTTCTGTAATGGAAAATGTAAGTTAACTTTGCATTAAAATGAGGCTGCTCCTTTGCCTCATATTTGCTTGCACTTTTCATATGTAAATAGTAAAAATAAACAATAAAAATGAATGTGATTTTCCAGATTTGATTTAATCCCATATGATCCCCCTATATTCTGAATGGTAATCTGGATCAGATTATGGTAATCTAGATCAGAATAGGATTTTAAAACTGAGGAAAAACATCAATAGCCTGTGCTATGCTAATTATATTATCCTGATAGCTGAAAATGCAAAGAACTGAAAAGCTCAAGTTAATAAAAGTCAAAGAACACAGTGGAAAATTGGGTTTAAAGTAAATATAAAGAAGAACAAACTATAACAATAGGCAGAACAATCAATCAAAGTGATGGATAACTTCTGCCTTTTATAATCAACCACCAACCGTAAAGGAATGAGCCATTAAGATATAAGCCACAGGCTAATATTTGGTAGTATTAGTCCTTTAGGCCTTGCATAAGAAATTCAAATGCCATGAAGTATAATGCCTACAATGCTCAGAATTATGTAACCAATAGAATTTCAAGTGATAATCTATGGATGTAATTTATCATTTTTATAAGTGTTTTCAGTTTCAGCTCTCCAAGTTGTAAGTTGTTTGATCTTATCCCAAAGTAGAGGGTGGATTTTGCTGCTCAATTCACTCAGGTCCCAATAAAAGAAACTCTTGAAATCATCAAAAATAAATACCAACCAGCTAAAGACCTCATGGAACTAACAGAACACTGCCTAACCAACACATATTTCATATACAAAGGACAAAGATACAAGCAAATTGAAGGAGCCCCTATGGGATCACCACTGTCACCCGTCATTGCAAACCTGTTCATGGAAGAATTCGAATCCAGAGCCCTGGCTAATGCCACCCACAAACCCAAACTATGTTTGCCTGACTTGTGGCATGGAGATCCACAAGCCAGGCAAACACCTGGGCAAAAACAGACTCCCTCTGATAGCTCCAACTCAAACACCCCCCCACCAGGCACCCAGGTGAAACCCAGCTTGCTAATGAATAGCAGCTTGCTAATGAAGAGCAGCCGTCCCTTCACACGGAGCCAAGCTGCACTAAAAGCCTCCAACACAAGAACAGAGTGTTGCCAGCCAATCAAAGCCACAAAACAGACAGAAGAAACCAGAAACACCAATCAATCAAACTCCAAGTCCAATGAACACAGGTCCAGGCTCCCAACCAATCAGAATGGACCAGCCTCAATTTTAAAACCAGGAGCTGTAAGACCCATATCCATACAGAAGCCTGATGATGGCAGATGAGATTCTGCTGAAACGTTGCTACAACTTTAACAGAACTACAATGACGTGGGATAATACCCAAAGGATGCTAAACAGCACACATGTAAGTACCCGCGAAAGCCTAAGAAAACAAATATCTGATCTCTACGGGGAGGAAATAAACAGCCAGATCAAAAGCTATATATATATGTATGTATGTGTGTGTGTGTGTGTGTGTGTGTGTGTGTGTGTATGCTTATACCTATTATATTGTAAGTGATTGACAAATCTACATAAATAAAAATAAATAAATAAAAGATAAAATAAAATAAAATAAAATAAAATAAAAGTATGCAATCAGCTCTCCCACCTGCCCCTGCACTTTTTTCTTTTTTATCCTATCAGCTGATTGCACTAAAGGTCTCAGAGGGTGTGGGAAAAGCTGCAGGCCGACATTAGACAAAGCACTCCAAGCTTGCCAAAGCACACAACCACCAAACCAGCATTAAAACAATTTGAATCCCATCACTGAAGAATATCCCCAAAACTATCAACAGATTACTACAACTACATGGAATCAGCATAGTACACAAACCAATTAAAGCCTTTCAAAACATCCTTAGCAGACCAAAAGACCCAACAGCCCCAGAAGAAAAAACAGGAGTCATCTACAACATGCAACAACCAATATGTAAGAGAAACAGTCAGAAGACTTGCAGAACACATCCACAAACACCAACTAGTAGTTGGTGACATGACATGATGAAAATTCTTTAATTTCACAACATATAGACAGATTTAACCATAGTTTCAATTTAGAAAATGTGACCATCCTAAACCAAGCCAAGTCCAAAAATACCAAGTAATTGCTAGACGCTTGGCACTCTAAAAAATCATCCACCAATAGACATA
Organism: Laticauda colubrina; assembly: GCA_015471245.1. Taxonomy (NCBI): domain Eukaryota; kingdom Metazoa; phylum Chordata; class Lepidosauria; order Squamata; family Elapidae; genus Laticauda; species Laticauda colubrina. The sequence goes on from BLBF01000039.1 coordinate 3,683,205, forward strand.
TAGACATTAACAACATCTATAGACTATGCAAAAGAGACTATCGCCAGAGGTGGGATTCTACCAATTCAGCCTGGTTCTGCCAAACCAGTCGCTCTGAAGATCAGCTGAGAGGGAACCGGTTCTCTCTGACAATCTTCAAAGTGCATGCTCACTGAACCGGTTATTACACTATCCCATGGGATCTCATCACATCTAAAATTTGGGAAAGATGTCATGAATGCTTTTGGGAAAATGGCTGGCTTCAGAAAAGATTTTTGCCCTATCACAAAATGGTTGCTATGAGAGATTAACCTAAATAAAAAAACCTCTATTTAGCAGAATGCTACATATTATCTTCTCTTGCCTCTTTCTAATTGTATACTCTTTCTTGCTTCTAATACCTCTGCCTATATTCTGAGCAAGTACATAAACTTAATGAACTAAGTAATCTTTGTTTGCATTGTATTGTCCTAGTCCAGATTATTGATTTGATTTGACTTTGGCAACCCCAACTCCAGAGACACTCTGGAAGACTCACAGTCTAAAAAACAAATTATAAATACAATCAAATAATGTAAAAAGCCAATAAAGAAATAACAACATGGTAACGACCTAACATATATACAGCATATGTTAAACACCTCTAACAAGAGGGATTACATCCAATGCCTGAGACAATAGAAGAACTACAGACAAACAATAAGATCACTATTTTATACTATATTACTCTGCAGGTGGATGTGTGTGGGTATGTGTAAAATATGTCAGAAGCTCAGTATTTGCAATAATTTATTATAATTGTTATCTTGCATTTTTCTTCTAAAATGGGAAAGTGTGTCTCTCCAGCTATTACCAAAGTAGAAATTCTACAGTTCCAGCTTACTTCATAAGGAGGCTGGAAATTGTAGTACCCAGTCCTTCTTCCAGTTTTTTTTCCTCCATGCTGCAGAAGCAAGACCAAGCATATGGCAAGCTGTTGCAAAGAAATACAGTCTCACATTTTGAACTATCAATTTGCCAATGGGTTGTCAGAACATTAACTACAGTATAATCAGAAATCTTTTGAGATCACATGAGAGTATTGTTCTCATTGCTTGACTAGGACTGAGCCACAATCAAAAAAGGAAGGGTTGGTACATAACTGCAAATTCTGTATGGGAAGCAAGCTGCAGTAGTATGAAGGAGCTGGTATCAATTGATTCCATTACTATAAAAGGCTAATAAAAATTACAAAATCATACATGCAAACAGCTACTAAGTCAGGTAGTAAATGTGGCAAAAACAGAAAATGGTGACTGTAATTGTATCTCAGTATAAATTGGTTATAATTTATTTATTCTCTTTAGGCATGTATGGAATAAATATGACAAGTCCAGAGGTGTAACTAGCCATGACCAGCCCTGTCTTACCCCCACTCCATTTTCTCACTGGCCAGCTTGTTGGAATGGATGGCTTGCTTGGAAGAACTGGACTATTGGTTTCTTACATTTGTTAACCAAACCTATAAGTCCACATCAGTCAATGTTTTTTTTCTGTAAAGCAATGCTACACTGAAAATTGCTTTGAAGTTTATCATGCCAAATGAGGTAGGCTTATATTCTTTTTCTACCTTATTCTCAGAGTAGTTGGTGATTAATCACCATGCTGCCTATGGAATTCTGGAAGTTGAAGTCCATACATCTTAAAGTTGCCAAGGTTGGACGCCCTTGTTCTGGGATTTTGTTCCCATCTGGAACATTGTTCACAAAAACTTCATATTCATTTATCAGCACTGTACTACTACTACTTGCATTGATGGTATTACCAAAAGTGCTTGGGTAATGAAACAATTGTAAGCAAACAACCAAGTTCAGGGATCATCAAGAATTTGTCAGTTCAGCCCTGAGCTACATATGTTCTTGTTTATTATTAAAACCATAGTACCATGTGCTCTATGACTGTATTCTATACTTTTCTACTGGTTATGCATTCAAATAATAAAATATGTTATAAATCAAGCATTGTTGAAGATAGATAGCTAATCAGTGTACATGTGTGTTTATAAACATCTCTTCTCATTTAGTTTACCTTTATTATTTTCCACTGTAGAAAATGAAGAATAATGTTTCTTCCCTTTTTAAATTCTAAAATAATAGGATAGAAAGGAATAAATAGGCATCTAACTATTGCATATGCTCTAAACTAGGACTAATCTGTTTGAATCAGCTTGATTTGTTTCATAACTTTGCTGAATCCAAAATATCTCATTAGGAAATATTTATTGTCTACTTAATATAGTTATATTGTACTCACTACAATACTACTTACAGTATAAAAATAAAAATCTGATATTATTTTAGAATGATAAAACCATTCTATTCATATTTTCAAAAAATCATTTTCTTTGTTCCATTTGTTAATATATCTATCCATCATGTTTTATTTTTCTCAATTTCATTGTTCATCTACTTAATGCATTTTGATATTTTCTCTATAGTAGATAGAATCCCTTTAGATAACTGAACTTTTTAGCATCTTGAATTATTAATATTTAGCTAAGACATGTAGCTATTATATGGTGCATTACACTGAATAATTACACCTTATTATGGTGTAAATTTATCATGTGAGAGATTCTTAATCTATAGCACATCTCCACTGTATTGTCCTTACTTAAATATTTTGTTTCTTTGCCTTCAGCCATTATTCTAAGCTGTTATTTTGTTTTGCTCTCTGTCAGCCATTGTGCAATATTTATTTCTAGTCCCTCATTAAAAAGTTCAACTCAAACTATGCAGGTTTTTCTGTTCCTACAATTTTTATAATGATGTAATATAAATTTCTGCTTGTATGCTATAGTTGGCTAGAATTTATCCTAAGATTTTTTTTTAATTGATGTTATGTTTTTTGATTCTTTTTAAACTGAAGGGATTTTTTTTAAAAAAAAATCTAATGCTTAATGATTGTGTGTGCATTTATTTAATGTTATTCTCACTGTATTTAATAGGCAATGATAAGGTAAAACTGCATGTTTAGTCAAATCTATTAATCTAGAATGTAGGATGGAGGACATGAGTAGCTGAACTGGAAGATGGGATTAAATGTGTCATCAGCTTGGAATCATTGCATTGCCACAAAAGACCTAAGCCCAATCCTCCATGAAATCTGTTCACCCTTATCTAATGCCAAATTAGTTTTGACCATTAGTTGACTAGATTATAATGTACAGGTAGAAATAACAAACTCTTCAACACTTCACTGAATGTTCTTTGCATCTGACATAATCCAGTATGTCCCTAACAGGAAGAACTCTCTTTCTGCTATACTTCTATACATCTATAATCTCATCCTCCTTCTTTCTCATCCAGCACCTATTCAGAAATTTGCTATAGATGACTAGTTGTTACAGATGTGTGAATAATTCACAAATGTTTACCTATCATAAAATTGGAGAGTTTGGTGAGAGATGAAATGGTTAGGTTCAGATTACCCGAGATAATATTTCTCTGCATGGTCCTCATTACTTATTAAGATCCTCAAAAGTATCAATCTTCAGGTTTTATAGTTTCACTTAGTCATCTCAATCCTTGCCCCTCAAAACTTACTTTGTATAGATTCCAGGATTCTCTATTCTTTAGAAAACTTCAAGACTGTCATTGAGAGCTAACTTAATGATATTGAGAAGTTTCAAATAGTTTGCAAGTGAACTGTATGCAGTTTAAATGGTTTACAATTTAATATACATTGCCCTGAACCATTTTGTAAAGGTGGCATGAAGACAAATTAATCTATATACTAGTAAAAACTCATGTCAGTTTGATATTTTGCAACCTTCAATTGAGTGAAATGTTGCATCATAGGCAAATCATTGCCAACAAAAGTACCGCAAATGGGCTAACATACAGAATTCCAGAACCCATGAAGATGTCCAAATTGGCAGTTTTAAGCTGCTTATTGGCCTAGGGACTTTTGTCATGCATTTCTGCCCACAAGGCACTCATAAATGTCTTGCTTTTAGGGTTACACCATTATTCCAGACATCTATAATATTCCTGGCTTCCCATATTTCAGTCTAACAAAGAAATCATGACTGACTTTCCTCAAAGAATTTTTTTCTTGTGCGCCCACACATGTGCCAAACAGTGGGATACATGTGGAACATAGAACAACGTAAGTATCTTCTACCACCTTCAACAGGAAATGAAATTTAAAATGTCACCAAGATTAATCACAAGTCTTAAAGTTACTAGATAATGCCTCAGATAATAAAAATACAACAAATTTCAGTATGAATTGCAGATGAGGTTTATTTTAACCAGTATCCTCATCTGTGGTTTTAAGATGCTAGCCATGAAAAAGGACAATCAAATTTGGCCCTGATCTGTGTGCATTGCAGCTATTTTCTTTACTATTTTCATAAAATCTTGTAGATACCTTTATATTTTGACATTCTCTCCCAAAGTTTTTAAAATGTACACCCATCACTTTAAAAATGAAAACATACTAAAATCAACTGTTTTAAAAAGATGGCTTTCATCTATCAACATATTTCTTAGGTAGATGACAGGACTTAGCTAACTCAAAAGGTTAAATTCAGGTTAATGGTCAATACCATTACCATTACTGTTACAAAATACTAGGAGTAACATTTTAAATAAAACTATCATAAAAGCAATGTCAAGTCACAATTATGTGGTTCCCATCTTCCCCCAATACTACATATGGACATTTCCATGAAGTTTCCAAAATCAGGCTAAGCTACATAGATTTTTTTCATTAAACAAGATAATAAATAATTAAAGAACAGCCTAGAATTCCAGATAAATCAGAACTTTGTTCCAAACATGCAACAGAAAAATCATTTGTACGTTGGGTATAGGTAATTATTCTCTCTCTATCCTCTGAATCCTATTCCCTAGGATAGATTTCTAAAATTATAATTATTTGTGCAATAATGGTTACTTCCTTTGATAAGTAGCCTTCCATAAAATGGTTATAAAATCATGTATGTGTGATCATTGTAAATTCTATTTTGATAAACAACCCTTAATTTTCAAAGAAACAATTTGAAAAAAATATATACTTGAGTTGTTATTAAGGAAATAGAGTTGATTGACCACATGAGTTTGCATTGATCGGTTTTCTTTCAAAAGCATCTTTCATTAAAAAGACAATAAGTATTTTATAAAAATTCCCCCTGTCCTGTCTAGTACTGAGACATCCCTTATACATAGCACTCTATCATTTAAAAGAAAAAAACCATAAAAATCAATATCAAACAGTGAGAATGCAACATAGAAAGAATCTCTCTTTGTTATTTAAATAAATAAATACCACAGACCTATATTCAGAATTATCTTGATATTCAATAATGCTTAGTCATGCAATTTAACTCTAGATGGATCTAATGAACAATGTTTTCCTGTTTTTATTATTTAATTTGTGGAGATGTTATTGTAACTGCCCAGAGTTATCCTGTGGTAAGATGGAAAGCTAAATAAGTAAATAAGTCAGTAAGTGAGTAACTAAGTAAGTAAGTAAGTAAACAAATAATATTCTGGAGACGTTGGGTGAGACAGAACTTGATAGCTACAAACAAAATACATGAGGAAAAAACTGCAAAATATGTCTAACTATAAACGAGGCTCTTTATTTCACTAATTAATCTTTCCTTTAATTGGAACACTTTTATGGATGAAAATTCATGAAGGATTGTAATTAAATACAGTTTCTCCCCTTTTAATTAATGCTGGATTTCCTTTTTCATATACTAAAGTTATTTTATATTTCTTCCTGAGTTGCAGTGAAATGTTTTGTTAAATTGTAATGTGGCATACAGATACCTACTTTTTTTAAACAACTAAATAATATTTAAAAGAAGTGATCAGAAATATAAACAGGATCTTGTTAAACAATTCCAGTTTTTGTGAGAGAAACTGCATAAATACTCCTAAAATCACTAGGCTTTAAGAGTGAACTAGTTAAATTGCATTCTTCATGATCCATAAAAGAGTAAAAAATCCCACACTATTCATTCTGGAACATATGACAGAAAAGTACAGAAAAATATCAGAAAAACAAACAAAATTAAGCCAAGCAGAAATGGCCTAAAATCTCATTAGGGAAGTTAAACTGACAAGGAATAGATCATTGTTCTGGAACTAAATTGAAGCAATAAAAGATTATATAAATACACAAATGGCAGAGATCAATGAATGATGGAAATGGAACATGAAGAGGTAACAATGGAACTAAAACTCAGGAACAAGATCAAATGTTAAGATCAAATTAATTCTTGTCTGCTGTGGTAAACAAGGAAAAATAAAATTGAAATACAAGAAATGGAACATTATTTTTCAGAAAAAGAAAGGAAGGAAGGAGTTAATTTCAAAGCTGTAAAACCACAGCCTCTCTGCAGATAGTTCTCATGAGAAAAGGAGCTGTGCCCTAAATTGTTCTCCTGTCAACAAAGATAATGCCTCCAATAATAAAAATCCAACAAATACTCCCTGGGAGAGAATAGGAATTAGAAAGTCACTGTCCATAATAACAAGCTTCTGGAAAATAAACTGGTGTCAAGGATGCTGGCAGGGAGTAGGTTTAATGAAGGAAGTGCTCTGAGATGACCCATCATGACATTTCCAGAGACAAAGGCAGAAAAAACCACTAGGCAGAATCCAAGTTCCTGAAAACAGGAAATTAACATTGAAGCATCTTTTCAGATCTCTCCAACATTTGTTTGGTTATATTCATTACTAGACCACCATGATCTCTTGAGCCAGTGTTTCAGAAATATTTCCATTCCTAAGAAACAGAATGACCAAGTAAAAAAAAGCAACAGGTGTGTAGGAGCAATTTTCAATTTCCTGCCAGCTTGATTGCAGCTGATGGTCCTCTGGCAGCTAATAGTGAAACCAATGGACCTAGCCTCTGGAGAACTAGGATAGAACTCATCCACCCCAGCCAAACTAGGGATTGGGACTGGTCACTGAATATTTGGAAGTCACATGGCAGTATGGTATGTATGTATGTATGGCAGTATGGTCACATGGCAGTATGGTAGCACAAACCATAAATTTGCAAAATTTCAATCCCAGATTTTTGGATGCATGCTCTAAATTAACCCATTTGAGGTAACCCTGGTTTCAAAAATTGTTGCTCTATGATGCACTGTTTCACACAGTTAAATGTTATAAAAATGAGGGCCTCAGTAATATATAGATAAAAGAGTGCACCATCTTCATAGACATGTTTCTACTGTCATTTTTTTTTTCTTCTGAATTTTTTCCTGACATTCAATTAGAATTTGTTTCATTGTAAATTAACAGTTTAATTCTGGCTCTTGGATTCTGGAAGTCTTGATTCTATTTATGACACTCTTCAGATAGACAAAAAGTGTTATTATATGGCCTCCTAGTAAACTTCTTCTCAAGGCTAATCATACACAGTTCTCAAAGTGTCTTCTTGTAAAACTTACCTTTCCCTTTCCTGATCATGTTCACTGTTCTTCTTCAAACTTTTTTCTATTTCTTGAATTGTTTCCTAAAGAGTGATCCCCAAAATTATTATTACCTTTATTCTCAGAGTACAACATGAATACAATGAGATTTCTGGCCACCTATGTTGTGCTGATTTTCTAGATAAGATCTTTGCTGAAGTAGACTCTGAGGAATTTAAAGGAGGAAACACTATCCACAGAGCTCCCCTCGATGTAAAGTGGGACAGGTTCCTCTCTCTTCTTCCTGAAGTCTAACACCATCTTCTTTGTCTTGCTGAAGCAGGTTGTTTTCTAGGCACCAGAAGGATAATTTCTGAACCTCCCCCCTGTACTCTGTACTCTGTACTCTGTTTCGTCTCCACCTGTAATGAGACCTAATGCAGTAGTGTCATCTATGAATTTAATGATCACAGTGGATGGGTCAGACCAGTGGTCACCAACCAGTGAGCTGCAGCCCACTGGTGGTCTGCGAGAAAATTTTGGTGGTCTGCAGAGAAATGTCACCTCCAGAGCAGCCCCCAAAGCAATCAATCCAGGTTGCACAGAAACACAAGGCTGTGCTGCCCTCATGGCCCAAGAGAATCCTCCCTGTCCACTCACTCCTTACCTGGCAAACCTCCCTGCTAAGTTGCTATTTTTTTTCCAACCATCAGCTGTTCTGCTGTGCCAGGAGATTTAGAGTAGCTAGAAAGCAGGAAATCATTGGATTTCTTGCTTTCTAGCTGATCTTTAGATTTTCGGGTCTGCTTTTAAGCTGAGCTGAACCTTCCTTAGGACTGAAGCTTCTATTATTCAGAATAGACTCAGGTAGATGATGGCAGAAAGATAGACCTCTGAGTGAATCTGTGCTTCTGTGAGCAACTCAATCTGCCTGCCTGCTTTGCCTGCTTTTGGGTAGAAGTTGCTCTTTATTTAGTAAAAAATTCAATATTTATATACATGGTGTGTTATGAGTTAATTTTGTGAGTTTTCTTGCAAGCAAATTTTATGTGATAGATTCAGGTAGCTGATGGCAGAAAGATAGATCTCTGGATAAATATGTAATTCTATGAGCAACTCAATCTGCCTGCCTGTTTTGCCTGATTTTGGGTAAAAGTTGCTCTTTTTTATATAAAAAAAAAAAATACACAAATATTTATAATATTTACATACAAGTCATGCCCAGCCAGTCACATGACCACCAACCACACCCACAAATTAGGCCACACCTACAGAACTGGTTGTTAATAAATTTGAATCCCACCCCTGTGTGTGTGTGTGTGTGTGTGTGTGTGTGTGTGTGTGTGTGTGTGTGTGAGAGAGAGAGAGAGAGAGAGAGAGAGAGAGAGAGAGAGAGAGAGAGAGAGAGGTTAGATCAGATCTCTTTCTCTCTCTCTCTCCCACCAATATCAGCAAGCTGCCATCAGTCAAAATTCATGTTAGTGGTCCCTGGGATTTAAAATTATGAGTTTGGTGGTCCTGAGGTCCTTCCCTGAGGTCCAAATGATTGATGACCCCTGGATCAGATGATACACAATCATGTGTGTACGGTGAGTACAGGTAGGGACTGAGCACACAGCCCTGTGGGGAGCCAGTGCTAAGCTTCAAGGAGGTAGCTGTGACAGACCCAGCCCTCACTGTTTGTAGTCAGTCCCTCAGAAAGTTTTTGATCCAGTTGCAGATGGAAGAGTGAAAATCCAAGTCAGTCAGCTTTTCAAGGATGCTTGGCAGGAAAGTATTGAAGGCTGAGCAAAATAAACGCATCCTGACATCGTTTCCGGGTTTCTCCAGATGGCTCACTACAGAATATAAGGCAGTAGCTATGGCATTGTCTGTCGACCTGTTCACCCTGTAGGCAAATTGATGTTTGTCAAAGTCTGGTGGGTGGCATTTCCTAAGGTGTTGGAGAACCAGTCTTTCAAAGCATTTCATCACTCCTGGTGTTAACATGACAGGTCTGTAGTCATTTAGACAGTTAATTGCTGTTTTCTTGGGGACTGGGACAATAGTGGCTACTTTCAAGCATGATGGAAAATTGCATACATTGATCACAAGGAGTCTTAATTTTACTTTAGAACAAAATGTAACATGCTTCCATGGTGCATATTATCTATAGGGATCTAATCCATGTAGGAAGCATAATTTATTTATTTTTATTTATTTATTTTGTCAAACAATTATTAGATAACAGGTATAAGTATAAACATTTCATTATAAATATAAGAAATGTATAAGAACAAGAAAAAAAGAAACAATAGGACAGGGATGGTAGGCATGTTTTGGTGTGCTTATGCACACCCCCTACAGACCTCTTAGGAAAGGGGTGAGGTCAATAGTAGACAGTCCAATGTTGAAGATTTTGAGGTTTGGGGAAGAACCTACAGAGTCAGGTAGAGTATTCCAGACATTGACTACTCTGTTGCTGAAATCATATTTCCTGCAATCAAGTTTGGTGCGGTTTATCTTTAGTTTGTATCTATTTGGTGCTCCTGTATTGTTTTGGTTGAAGCTGAAGTATTCATTGATAGGTAGGACATTGCAATATATAATTTTATATACTATAATTAGATCGAACCAAAGGCAGAGTAATTCTAGGTTGTCTAGGTCTAAAATTTCAAATCTGGTGGCATAAGGTATTCTGCAACAAGTAGAGGAGTGGAAGATTCTTCTCGTAAAATAGTTCTGGACTTTCTCAACTGTGCTAATATCAGATATGTAATGCAGGTTCCAGACTGATGAGCTGTATTCAAGTATTGGTCTTGCAAATGTTTTATATGCTCTAGTTAATAGAGTGATATTATCAGAGAAAAAGCTATGCAGGATTAGGTTAACAACTCTTAATGTCTTTTTGGTTATGTAGTTACAGTGGGCTCTAGAACTTAGATCATTTGAGATGAGTACTCCAAGGTCCTTGACAAAGTTTTTGTCATCAACAATGTCTTGACTATTCAGCTTGTATTTAATTTTTTCATATTTTTTTGCCAATATGTAAGATAGAGCATTTATTTGTTGAGATTTGAAGTTGCCATTTGTTTGATCATTCTGACACATAGTCAAGGTCTTTTTGAAAGGTAGCAGCATTGTCAGTGTTGTTGAATAGCTTTACATCATCAGCAAAAAGAATGCAGTTGCTCTTGATATAATCACAGAGGTCATTAATATAGAGTATGAAGAGAGTTGGTCCTAGAACACTGCCTTGGGAGACACCACTATTGACAATACCACCACTACTACCCTGATCAATTGAAAACTGCAAATTTTACCATGTGGGTAACTGTGCAACTTGCCTGGCTGTGGTCATTCACAACAAGCTAAGACTGCCTTAAATGTGTAATGGTACAATGCAAGCTCTTCTCTTTCCTTGCCATAATGCAGAGTTGCAACATGTTCCAAATAAGTGTCGTCAGTATTGCAAGGTTACAATTCATGTTTCAACATTTGAACCTCCACTTCTGGAGTAAATGCCCAGTGCCCATTTATTCAAGTTTTCAGAACAGGAGTTCCTTCCCAGATTTTTCCTAGAAATAATTGTTCTTGAAAAAAATTGGAGATCTCTTTAAAGATTATTCTGTAACGAAATATGTATTATATAGGTATTATAATATCTAAGCTAAGTATCTTAATACCAGACTCCAGCCATTAGAAAGTCATCAACATTTTATTCTCCCTTTTCTGTTGAATTGAAAGACAAAATTAGATAAGTGCAAAAGAAAATGTTGGCCTAGTATAACAATACTGTTTCACAAAGGAACTATTTGCTTTGCTCTGTCTTTGTGTTCAACAATTTAAGGTTATTGGTTCTCTAGGGATCTCATGGAGCATTGTCCTTTACAGGATCTGCATTGTTCTTCACTACAAAGCAATATTGGCCAGCCAGCCAGGGGAATTTTCAAGCTATGCCTCAACAGAGACAATAAATGAAACATAAGCACAGAACTGCTCATCAGTTTTGATCGCATTTCCAACTACAATGTGCCTAAAGTGAAGTCATAATCCATCCACTACTCCTAGAGGCAAAACACAATGCATGCAGAGAAAGAGATTGAACAAAGGACAAAATATACAAATTCTTGAAGTATATATATGAAAGTTTCCACTAGTGTGGAAAACACTATAAAAGTGCTTGAAGAAACTGTCCAACAGCATAAAATTTCATCAGCATTGACTCTAAGAGAGGAAAATATTAACTGCATCTTTAGACAGATAAAAAATGCCAGCAAGATGTATTCTCTCTTTTCTTAAGTCAATTTAAATGCCAAAGAGGGTGCTGGCCATTTAAACAAAAACTCAGTGGGAACCATCTTCATCGAACAGCAGTTCATAAATTGCAAGATCTGTTCTGTCTTTTAAGTTGTTAGTTGTTCTTTGGATAAAAATAATAATAATCAACAAATCACTGGCATAGTATATCATCAAAATGATAGTGCCTTGATGATGCATTATAGCAGTATGTCACTAGCACTTTGGTAACACAGTACATTAAATGTATCATCAAAGCACCATCATTCTGATGATAAAGTGCTGCACCAGTTAGAATATGTGGAAGTTTTAGCATTTTTTTTTCTAAATATACTTTAGAAGTGCATTCTACTTAAGAAAAAGGGTAATGTGAAAGCAGGTTAACTAAGTGATAGTGCCTAAATGAGTATGTCAAAGGTAGAAAAGGGAGGCATAGATTATCCAATTTTTCTGTGATTATCCAATTAGTCTGAAAGAGCTTATAGAATAGCATCTCAAGCAGCTGGGGATGGAACAGATTTGGCCCTATCAATCAGCTAAAGTGAAGTAGGGAGATATTAGTTCCAGACATTGTAAAGGTTTAATCAAATTATTTTTGCTTGTGGCAAGGAGGATTCTGAGACTGGCACTTGTGTAGGAAGAAGAGGCTGGTGTTCTCTAAGAAGTACAATCAGAGAATCAATTGCTCTTTCAGGTGAAGTTGTAGGAACCTCACAATATTCTATCCAATCTTTACTATGCCATTTTTTCTTTATTATTAGATAAGGAGTTGCTATCATCTGGAAAAGTTTAACTGTGGAGAATGATAGACATTTGGAAGACATTTTTCCAACATTGACCTGCCTTTTCTGAGATTAAAGAGTTCCATCTCAGAAAGGGATATCTGTAATATATTGTAGTCCTTTGAATACTGTTCAGTTACTATATAATATACCTTTCTCATAAAAAAAATTTTCTCTGGACAGTGACAGATGGGAGCCAAGCAAAAGAAGAATGAAAAAAGCATTATATTGCACATCTGTGAGTATGGATCCCCCACCAAATTCTGCTGAACTTTCTTTGACTAAATAGGTATAAAAACTTAATCAATCCATCAATTACTTACTTACTTTGTGGGCCATTTGCAAGAAGTTCTCATTTCCACATTCCTCTTCTTTATGTCTCCCTTATAATAGTACTAAATGAGGAACAAAGAATTAGGATAAAATAAAAATGCCAAGTTGAATTGTCAGTCCCAACAGATTAGTATGGAATAAAATTGCAGAACTGAAGATATATTATTTCGTAAATATATCAATATGTAACTTTAACATTTTTTTAAAATGGGATCTGTGACACAGAAATTGGTTATGTTATTTTGTCATTTTAAATGCCCCAAGAAACCAGTAAATTCAAAGTTATCCACTCATCAGTAGTATCTTTTTTTTCCTGTATGCTGAGCTGTCTAACATCTGAGTTAAACGTTTCGTGAATTAATGGCTTTCTTTAATATTGCGCTTGAAAATTCAGTCTGATTCATTGTTATTGCTTCTCCCACTCTTTCCTCCAAATCTCCTAGTGTTTACTCTCAACTGGTGTGAAATATTAAATGAAAACTTCAAACTCTGAGTAACACAGAAGTAAGGAGAGATGCATTGTAATGGTAGGTTTACACTACTAGAAACAGAAACCAGATAGAAGAGATTGAAAAAATTTTCATACCTCATGAGTTGTTAATAAGATCTGCAGAAGATAATGGTGACGCATATTTGAATTCTGCTTTCTTATAATACCAGTTTGCTTGCATTTGGGACTTATTAAATAAGATACTGCCAGCAAATAGGGATGGATCTAATTTTGTCTGTATTTAGTTGACTACTCTGATCGCATTTTCTGATATATAAGGTCCAACAAAAAAATATCTCCAAGGTCAGCATTCTCTATTCTCATATCCCCCATAGTTCTTGGAATGGATGTTCATGTAAAAACACCCAAACATGTTTTTGGAATGTCCTATATATGACATGTGCAAAAGACATTGGCAAAATACAGTGAATCTTTTTTAGAATTGAGAAACCATTTTTCAAACGATTGGGCTGTTTACGACAACACGTAAGAAACTTTATTAAAATCCACTATCTTGTCTTCCTTGTTTTCCTTTTCCCTTGGCAAAACTTTTCTGTATGATTGCTATACATACAACATACCCAACCAAGGTTAAGGTAGAGGACCCAGATGTATCTGTGCTAAGAAAGAAACATTCAATACCAGATACTTTGCATTAAATACTCAGGGTCAATGTAAATTGGCTGCAATATGATGTACCTTTTCAAAAGCCAACAATGATGACCTACAAAATTATTTGTAAGAAAAGGGAGAGAAAGTTCTTCAAATGCTGACGTTATGAGGGCCATTAGTCTGGGTATGCTTCTATGGTATTTAAAATAAAAAGTTCCTCTAAGGATGCTTATTTTAGTAATTTATTTAAAAACATAGGTCCATCTAGTCATTTTGTTTGTGCCCATGGTGCTTAACCTGAATAGAAAATGATTTCATTTCCAAGGATATGGTGGAAATCTTTAATTTACAAAGCTGAAGTTCACTTCCACAAACCGTTCAAGATGAGGACAAATCACATTTGGCTGATTTGCTTCTTGTTGTAATATTATCACTAAGCTGACACACCATTTTTATGAATTTGAGATTCCAGTCAATATCTTAATGGACCTATAAATTAATAGCAAAGATCAAATGATAATGTATGAAGCAGGGCATGAGCACGTTAGAAGCAAGGACAGTTTGCAAAATAGAAATTGGGTAAACAATTTGTGAATGGTAGTGATGTGAAATAAAGTTAGTTATGTTTCTTTTTTCTTAGGTTTCAATTACTTTGACTTACTATTTTCATTTCCTTTTTGAAATTGTATAACATTGCTTACCCAAAGGAATGGTACGGTGGCCATGTATCCATTTGTAAATATGATAATCCATGCTACTGAATATGAATAATGTAATTTCAGTTTTAGAATGCAATCCCATTTTTAATATTTAAAGAGTCTGCTTTACTAAGAATTGCAATTTTTATATTTTAATATGGAAATAGGGGAAATGATGGTGGTAATTCTACAGTTCATAGGTTTGAGAGACAGATCATTATAATTACAATTGTGAGTGGGTGGCTGTATCACAATAATAGTGCATGGAATGTGTAGATCATTTTCTCTCACTCCCATAAGTTTCCCTGGGTAACAAACTGCAAAGCTGAACAAATAATTTTCCTAAATGTTGTCCATCTTAAAAAGGAGAAGGAGATGGGATGGGGATGGGATGCTTGACAGATAATATAAAGACTAACATGTTCAGAAAGACAGCTGAAAAACCAGTGATGGATAAACTTTCTAAGGGTTCTACTTCACTGCAGCTTTGCTAGAACTGTATTTTTACTACTACTCAACTTGAAGAACTTTGGGAAACTATTGGAAAACAATCTTATTCAGAGACATATTGATTGTAGTTAAAGTGTTTTAATTCAGCGAGTTTTGCTCTCTTTCAATAATCCAGCGTGCTTTTGAACATCCTGTTACAGCCTATTGTTTACAGCGTAATAGCAGCAGCCATCAGAGCAATAAATTCCTCCCACCCAGTAAATAATAGCTGCGAGTAAAATAATTAATCCTTTCCTTGTAGATTCTCAATACTACCTTATTAGTTTACTCAAACACTGATTAATTCATTACCTCAAAACTTACAATTTTTCTACCTCATTACCTATATCAATGATTAGATAATCAATTTCTATAAAATAATTTATTAATGGTTTAATTGACTTATTGTTTTAATTGATGAGTGTGATTAGAATGTTTAGAGCAAATGGTCTGATTACTGATTAGTTTAAAAGATCAAGATTCATGTAATTTAATTGATTAGTAAAATTAGTGATTCAGTGAATTTAATTGAACAGTGTGATTAATGATTAGTGTAATTAATTGATTAGCAATTAGTGTAATTAATTGATAAGGCTGATTGTTGCTTAGCAAAATTATTTGACTAGAGAGATTATTGCAATTGATTGACTGGTGTAATATTGGCTATATTGATTACCCAAAATTGTTTCATTAAATAATTTAATCATCGTATCATCTTAACAAACCTACCATGCCAAGCAAAAAATCAAATGCCAAACCACACCCTAAAGAGGAAGTAATCCCCACCAATGAACCACAAGACTCCTGCACATGCCTTAAATGCTATAAAACTCTAAAGGATAATGAAAATTCCATCAAATATTATCTATGTAACGAATGCACTCATCATGACTGCTTGGGATTACTCGAGCAAATGATTCAACACCTAGAATCATCCAATGAGTTTCCATATCTCTGCAAATCATGCAGACTCAAACAGGATCTGTTTGAAAGAGCTGATACCATAGAAACATGAATAACATCCCTTCACATCATAATAGCATCCCTGGATGCTTTAAAAGAAAGATTATCCAAGCTTGAAAAAAAAAAGACACAACGCAAAAACCTGAACATCCAGTAGCTCCAAACCACATCTCTACCCAACAACCACAACCCAATCCACAAAAAAACATAAATCAGACAAATAATGATATCCCAACCCTCATCAGAGAAGCTGTTGAACGGAAACGTCAAAACACTATCATATTTGGTCTCGAGGATATCAGTGTCAGTAATGATATCACAACTGTCCGAAACATCATCAGTGATTATCAAGCATCAACAATCTCCCCTGATGAAATACTTGACATTTCCCGCATTGGCCAAGAACTCAAAAAGAGAGATGGCTCTGTGGCCCCACGCTTCTGCAGGGTCATTTGCAAAAATGAATCAAGCAAACATAAATTCATTTATACTATAAATTCACTTGCCAAAAGCAACACCAACCATAAGAACCTCTGTTCTCACCCTGACCTAACCATACAGCAACGTGCCCACTCCTTTGTACTCTGCACTGAACTCAAAAAACGTCTAGACAATGGAGAGAAGGACCTGTACATTGACTACCATACTGACTGTATCAAAAGTAAGTCACACAACCCGCAACTCAGTTTTAACCTTCAACCACAACCCTACCTCAACCACTCCACCATCACCCAAGACTAGGCACGCATGCCCCTAACTACCTCAATCCCAACTACAGCTGGCCTTAAATGTAAGCTACTCAATGCAAGAAGCCTTGTGATTAAAATACCTGAATTTCTCCTCTTACTAAATATGGCTAAATTCAACATCATATTTGTCTGTGAACCATGGCTCAATGCACCTATCCCTGACTCCATTACCACAGTAAGAAACTATCATGTTTACCAATCAGATCGTGAAATTCATAGAGGAAGTGGTGTTGCTATCTTCTATGAAAAGTCCTTACATCTAAAAAACATCCAAATTACCCAGGAGCTTGCTCTTCCTGAGACCATCATCTATGAACTATCCTTAAATATCTGATTATATTGATTCTGATTATGTTACAGAGCACCTGATTATGACATCGAACATGCAAACAAGCTAAATTCATTCCTGACATGGGCAACATCCTGCCCACATGCTTTTATCTTTCTTGGTGACTTCAATATAACTCATATTAACTGGACCCTAAATGAACGTACAACTAAACCCATACATTCAACCTTCTACAAGGCTGTTATAAATCTGGGATTGGAACAAATAGTAACCAACAATACTAGACTTAATAACTACCTCAATCTCATCTTCTGCAATAGTTTGAATTTAATTTATGGAATACAAACTAAAGAACCCTTTTCCAACAGTGACCACAATATGATTGACTTATATCTCAACATACACCCACACAAAAATCATGACAATGACATAATCCCCAATTATAACTTCAAAAAAGGCAACTATGGTCTTATAGACAATGATTGGCAATCCCTATTCACTGGATGCAATACTGTTGAAGACCATTACAACATATTTTTACTTGAAATTAAAAGAGTCATCAAACTATATGTACCAATAACAGCTCCCCAACCCAGAAAAAACAAGTTACACATAACAATAAGGAAGCTTCAATCCAAAAAGAAATCACTTTGGCAGAAAAACAAATCTGATCACGTTGCCAACTTCAAAAGCCGATACAAAAATTTATGCCACCAGATAAAGATTGAATGCACCAATTATCACATTAAACAAGAGGAAAACCTTCTATACACCAGTTCCACCCACATTTTCTTCAATTTTGTAAACAACAAACTAAAAAACTCAAGGTCCATCCCACCCCTGAAATGACCTAATGGTAAAGATTGCAACAACGACACCATTAAAGCCAACCTCTTTAACACATTCTTTGGCTCAGTATTTGTAAACAGCAATGGATCCTGCCCAGTATTTCCTAGACGAACCATAGAAAACTACAATGATCTAATACATATCAATTTTACAATATTGAAAAGGCACTATGCAATCTAAAACCATCTCTGTCTATTGGACCAGATGGAATATGAGCCTACTTCTTAAAAAAGCTATCCACTGCCATAACAGAACCTCTAAGCATAATCTTTGAAAAATCTTTCAGGACCAGCTCCATGCCAAAACTATAGTCAGAAGCGACAGTCATCCCCGTCTTCAAAAAGGGAGACCCCAGCCTAGTTGAAAAGTACAGACCAATCTCCTTATGCTGCGTCACCTGTAAAGTCATGGAATCAATTATTAACCAATCCATTATCCTCCACTTAGAGACAAACAACCTACTCTCTAATAAACAATTTGGTTTCAGAAAAAAACAATCATGTAATTTGCAAGTCTTACACTGCAAAAACATATGGACTACACAACTTGATCAGGGCAAACAATAGATGCAATCTACAAAGACTTCTGTAAACCTTTCGATTCAGTGATACATGATAAACTACTTCTAAAACTAAAATCTTATGGTATCTCTGGACACCTGCATAACTGGATAGAAGCATTCCTGTCAAATAGACAACAAACGGTCAAAATTGGGAGCATTCTATCAAATTCTGTACCTGTCAATAGTAGTGTTCTCCAAGGCAGTGTTCTAGGACCAACTCTCTTCATACTCTACATAAATGACCTCTGTGATCATATTAAGAGCAACTGCATTCTCTTTGCTGATGATGTAAAGCTGTTCAATACTACAGACAATACTGCTGTCCTTCAAAAAGATCTTAAATGTGTATCAGAATGGTCAAACAAATGGTAACTTCAAATCTCAACAAATAAATGCTCTGTCCTACATATTGGCAAAAAATATCAGAAAATAAAATACAAGCTGAATAGTCAAGACCTTGTTGATGATCCAAGCTCTGTAAAAGACCTTGGAATACTCATCTCTGATGATCTAAGGACTAGAGCCCACTGTAACTATATAGCCAAAAAGGCATTAAGAGTTGTTAACATAATCCTATGTAGCTTTTTCTCTGGTAATATCACACTGCTAACTTGAGCATACAAAACACTTGCCAGACCAATACTCGAATATAGCTCATCAGTCTGGAACCCACATTATGTATCTGATATTAGCACAGTTGAGAAAGTCCAGAACTATTTCACAAGAAGAGTTCTCCACTCCTCTACTTGTTGCAGAATACCTTATGCCACCAGACTTGAAATTCTAGACCTAGAAAACCTTGAATTATGCCGTCTTTGGTCTAATCTAAGTATGGTATATAAAATCATACATTGCAATGTCCTACCTGTTAATGAATACTTCAGCTTCAACCATAACAACACAAGAGCACACTATATTAGATACAAACTCAAGGTTAACCACACCAAATCTGATTGCAGGAAATACGACTTCAGCAACAGAGTGGTCAATGTCTGGAATACTCTACCTGATTTTGTGGTTTCTTCCCCAAATCCCAAAAACTTTAACCTCAGACTGTCTACTATTGACCTCACCCCTTTCCTAAGAGGTCTGTAGGGGGCAAGCATAAGTACACCAACATGCCTACCATCCCGGTCCTATTGTTTCTTTTATTTTTCTTATATGTACCCATTTCATGTATTCATAAGTATGTATGTACTTCCACCTATTATCTTGTAAGCGATTGACAAATCAAAATAAATAAATAAAATAAAAACAAACAAACAAATAAATAAATAAACTGCACAAAGCTCAGTGACATGCCGAGTCAATGCTTCTACCATTTAGCAACACATCTCATGATGAACTGCTCCTTGATTAACATTTTTGAAATTTTCCTGTTTTTCTGAGAACTTAATCAAAGTACTTTGCCATTAAGATTGTTGATGAAGATCATTGGGGGAATGGAGAAACTGGCTTCAAGAATTTGCACAAACTTTCAGGATGCCACTTTAAGAACATAGGAGGAAAAGGAGATTTTAGTCTTCTAGTCATTGCAATCTTTAGGGAGCATACTCATCTCTGTTTCAAGGCCATTGAGCCAACATTGTCTGAAGACATTGCCACCGTCATGTAGCCAATGTATCATCATGGAGCACTATTATCTTCCTATCAAAGTGGTACCTATTTATCTACTCACATTGCATGCTTTCAAATTGCTGGGTTGGCAGAAGCTGCAGCAATGACAGGAGCTCCTCCTATCATGTGGTATTCAGGTCTTGAATCTGGGTTGCTGGCTGTCCAGCCGATAAGCTCAGCTTCTTCTCTTCTGAGCCACAGTGTCATTCCCCCTAAGGACATATCCATACAAATAATAGGATTCTGTGGTTGCTTTCTAACTTAAGTTTGACAATGACTCAGCTTTTGGTAGAAAAAATTGGTATTAAGCTTTGGCCCTCTTTCTCTCATACCTGGTTGGATATCTCACCAACATCTCAATATTTATCAAGCTGAAACTGTTCATGGTTACTTAGAAAATTAAAAATATCAAATGAGATTTCTTATCACACTCAAAAAATTAAAAAGTAAACTGTTGTTCTGTATTTTCTTCAAGGTTCATTTTCTATATCCTCAGTTTTGCTATGATATATTGAATTATTAAAATAACGAGAGAGGGAAAAATCTGTTGCATAGAGCCACATTGTTTCCTGGCTTCTGCATCAGAGATTTTTTTTATTTTATGTGAAAACATTTATTGCTTTACAAAAACAACCCCGCCTGAAATAGTCATATTCGTTCCCCCCAAATAGAAAAGAATTAAAAATTCAGTTGTATTCCACATGTAACACAATTCATATCTAAGGTGATATTCTCTGACCTCATTTTGAAAGGTTGGAGATGATAGATCAAGTATGTGATAAATTTTATGACATAAACAATGTGAAAGAAATACCAGGCACCATATTATTTCATCATAATGACCTCAGTTCTTAGATTGTACATGAAACATAATTAATCATTTGTACAAGGAATGAAATTATGCTAGCATAGATGTGAAAATGCAATTCAGTCATAGAAGAAATGATATGCGAGGAGAAGCAGTTTTTAACTTTCTTCTAAATTTTGACTATATTATACGGTTGTCTGATCCACGTAAAATGAATAAATTCTTACATTCATATTATCAGCAAATCAGTAAGGGTTACCAAGTGTTATTTCAAAGGAATTTCTAAAGAAACAAATTAAAAGGGATTTAGATTCAACTAGAGTCTGATGCCCTGATATGGAAGAAGAAACCAGTTCAGGTCAAACTGTCAAAATTGACTCACAATATATTTTATTCTTTTCTCTATCACTGTTTTTTTTTCAATAATTCATATGAAAACTTGTATTTAGATAAGTTTTCTAAAATAATATACCACTTTCTCTAGCTTACACCTTTGAAAATAAAAAAAAAATAAACAAAAAAGCTGCAGATAAGTAGCATTGCAATCCAAAAGATAAATGACTGTTTATTGTATGAAATAAATTGGGCCAGTGTCAAATTCAGAATGAGGAGGAATTCTTCTCTATCTCAGTTCATGTAATCCATGGGTAACTCTCATGATCATATACCACAGTTAACCACGGAAAGGAGGAAAAGAATAAGAACAGAATATTTGTATGTATCCTACTCCCAGGTGAAAAACTGTAGTTGAACCAAGGTCTTAAATTAGGAGATTAAATCTACTCGAAGAGAAAGGAAATCTTTTTAGAAAGATGTCTAATAACAATATTGTCCTTCCTCCTTTTAACCTTTACAGCAAGCATTAGAAATCTGATCATTCATCATTCAGTATTACTTCTATTTTTATCTTAATCTTCCAAAAACTGAATGTAGATTTTGAAACTGTTTTTGGTAATGTAATCACATGCTGAGTCAAATGCAAGCACCTGAAGCAAATTTCTTCCATCGTGCTTAAAAAGAGATACTGTAAATTATAGTGGAAACCACATGAAGTATTGCCTAGTGGCAACAAATTTATAAGTTATTGTTATATTCCAATTAAAAATTGTCCTTAAATATCCTCATAGCAACATTTTCCAATATTTAAAGCAAGCCATTTGTTTTCATTCACAAAGAAAAATTAATTAATTTCAGAAAACAGGAACTATTATTTAGTCCACCAATCTCATTCTACTTATCTTTGTTTTACCTCAACTTATTTATCATTGCTGAATAGAAGAGAAAGAACTGGATAAAATCACAAAATACAAAGACCTGCAAATAGCAGTAGAACAATTGTGGCAAAAGGAAACAAAGATAGTACCAATAATAATAGGCACTTTGGATGCAATCTCAAAACATATAGAGCATCCTTGAACACCATTCTTCTTGTTGTTGTTGTTGTTGTGCCATATCCATCTTCAAATGTTGACAATCACGTTGGCAATCCTATTTTTATCAATAGCCGCACAAAAAATACTATTGAGTTTTGTCCAAATCAGTCCCTTAGATTTTGAAGCCATGGTGTTCTTTTTCTGCCTGGAACTTGTTTCCTTCAATCTTTCCTGAGAGGATTAAGTGAATTGTGCCATATTTTTCTGGGTGTTGCATCACATGTCCAAAACATTCTAACTTTCACTTTGTTATGGTTTTGATGATTTCACTTGGCTTTCCCAGGCAGCTTATCACCTCCTCATTTCTGATTTGATCAACCCAACTTATATGTAACAGCCACCTGTAAAATCATGTTTCAGATGCTTCTAGTCTTTTCAAGTGGCTTTCTGTCAGAGACCAACTCTTCACTCCATACAACAGGATAGAAAAGATGAAGCATCCAACAAGCCTGATTTTCAAGTTTAGGCTTATGTCTACTGAACACCATTGGCAATGTCAAAATCACCACCAGTCAATTGCATAAGTTAGCTTTGCTTGGAACAGCTTACATCCTGTGATTTTAATATCATCAAACAGGAACATCTGCCTATCCCAGGTCCTTGGGAAGGATTCCGTATATGGATAAAAATGCCAAATCTAGTCTAAATATCTGGCTGTAATAAGTTCAACACAGTACTTTAGAAATAATTTTGAAAAAATACATGACAGGTTGTAAATATATCATTTGCAACTCTTTAGACAGTTGTATCTCTTCCAGGGATGATACAGCTCCCTCTGGAGCTGCCTTGTGATCCTGGGAATTGATGTGTTTTAAGTAGAAGCAGACTTAGGAAACATATGCTCCAAAACTTCTTTTTGGAACTAGATTGGAAGCATTGCACAGTCCTATTAATTCTTTCTATTTCTGCCAAGAAAGCTTTGCAATAACTTCCAATAGCTGAAAGCAAGATTACATAGTTTATTACAAATGTGTATATGTATGCAATATTTATTATTCCCTAAAGATCCAAATAGCCAAATAAAAATACAGTCAGAAGTTTAGCTGAGGATGAAACAGTTTGGCAAATTAAACTATGATATGAAAAGTTTTAAAACCTCAAAATTATGAATGTGTTAGAAAAGACTAATAAATTTTATAGCCATGGTTAAAAATTTAGCTTTTACCACTTCAATGTTATAATTTTTATCTAAAAATAAAATGTTAACATATTCAGAAATGTATCTAGCTGGCGTCAGTTTTAAAAACAACCGAGATTACATTACAAATTTTCACATATAATATGTGCAACCATCCATTCCCCTTTCTCTCCTAAATTGAAAATCTCAAATCTAGATTCTGCCAGACTGGATCATACAAGTTGGACTGACTGTTTTTAGCTTCTGAAATATAAATTAGGAAGTTCTGGTGCAAAACCAGGAACTGTATCTTAAAACCAAGCAAAGAAAAAAACATTTTAAATCAATATTTTTACCTTGTTGTATTGTTTTATCAATGAACAAAGGTTTTTTTCATGGTGACTTCAACGGTTTTATGAGTTATCATCACTAATCTGCTGGTTTGGTTTTATCTCCTATTTATCTGCTGCTTCTTACATACAGAAATTAATAAATTGAAGAGATGATAAACATTGGGTTTCATCTGAACCAAATCTGTGATTTAAACTGAATTAAATAATTAGAACAGTTTTCCAAGAGTCAGTTTTGAACCTCCTTGTATTGTCAGCTGTTTTTAGTTCAGAGTATGCTAATTTGTTTGATAAATGACACATTTAAGGCTTTATTAACCTTTGTATAAGTTTTTCTACTCAAAATAAAGGAAATTTTTTTAACAAACTGACTTTCCCAGCATCTGTAGCAAGGTTATGTTGTGCCCTGACCAAGACAGAAGCAGGGGATTCATGTTTTACTCTTCTAATTAATTCCCATTTTAAATACCTCTTAAATTACCATCTTGATTTCCTTCCATGTACACCTCAGGACAGCTTGCTTAGTCTGAAATTGAATGCAATAAAACAAAAGCAAACTGAACTCCATTAAGAAAAGAACTGCAGTGCACACATCAGGGAATGAGTATTTTCCCATGCGTGCAACAAATCTTTTGACTGCTTCTCCACACCAGAGACTTGGCAGTCTATTTAACACTCCAAAGGCTGATGGCAAATGGTGTCTATCAAGAGTGCAACTTTACTTCTCCACTACAATCCAGATAGAAGTGCATGATAGTAGTTAGAGATGGAAAACACTTATTAGATTTGTTAAGTTCATTCTTGTGCATTTACCTACAAAGGAACACCTATAATATTAAACTGATATGGCAATGATGATAGAAAAGAGGACAAGAACTTCACAATACCAGCTAAACATGGGATGTTAAGGCTTGACCTGTGGGGATTTCATTTTATTTATTTATTTATTTTTGTCAATTGCTTACAAGATAATAGGTATAAGTAAAAACATAGTTATGAATACATGGATACATATAAGAAAAATAAAAAATAAAAGAAACAATAGGACAGGGGCGGTAGGCACATTGATGCAAAGGAATCTAAGGGGACAATCTTACCCATCTTAAAGACAGTAGGGCATTCATTCCTTTCAGATACTGCTTGACCTATCATGAAAAGAGAGAGATTTTAGAAATCTCTAAACACTCCTTCTCCTTTCTTTGATATAGCAGTGGCCTCCATAAATCAAAAGCTTTTTTAAAAATCCTCAAAAGAAGATGCAAGCCTGATATTGAAGAATTAAACTTCTCAGCAGCATAATCACCATTTTTAAATAAAGCACTATTTTTTGAAAGTAAAGGAGTAGAGAAATAGAGCTGAGTACACAGTCTTATGACTTGTTGGAGGGGCCAAAGAATGTACCAGATATGCCATCTAAATCTGAAGAGGAAAATCCAGGATCAGATCTGCAAAATGCAAACAAACCACAAGGGAAAAAAAAGCATCTGCATAGTATAGATTACATCAAGGCATGAGAGGAGCCAAAGGTCTACCAGCCATGGCACAGACCTGAATGAAAGTTTAAGTCAACTATTTAATTAGTGTAAAGAAACTCATTCCTATAGGTGTTTTGTTCTTTATTTTTTCTTCTCTGCTAGAGTACTAGTGAAAATCTTGTTGAACTTCTCTAACATGTTCCAGTACCAGACACAAATTATGAAAGTACCTTCAAACTGAACTATTTTGAAAGAAACTAGATAAAATAATGATTTAATACCTTATACCAGAAAACTTTCTAACTTAAAGCCAAATGACCAAGTATGTGTTATAAAATTGTTAAAAGTAGTCTTCTTAATGTCAGAACAGGGCCTAAGTCATAAGAGGATGTTTGAAGAACTGGACATCATTTTAGCCTGCAGAAAAGAAATAGACATAATAGATGACTTCAAATATGTGAAGGGTGGTACACAATATATAAACTTGTTCTGTTTGTGCAGAGGACAAGGCTACAGCCAAGGCATGAACATTTCAAGGAGGCAGATTATAGCTAAAGATAAGAAGAAACCAATAATGATAAAGTTCTGATAAGGGTTTAGATTGCCTGAGGAACTGAAGAGTTCCTTTTCATTGGCACTTTTTGAGGCAGAAATTGAATGGCTGTCCATCAAGGCAACTGTAGCTGCTCCCTACACAGAATAGGAGAATGGACTTATATACTAGTCTTTTTTAGGGTTATATGCTGTTTTAAATTGCGGAGATTCCTAATATTAAAAGTACAATCAAACATAGGATTAATTACCCTCAAGGAAAATATAAGAAGTTAACCCCTAGGCTAGACATCTTCTAGCAAACAATAAAGCCCATGTCACACTGGCCAATGGATGCAAAACGGACACAATGGATGAGCAAAATGTTCCATCCGTTGTTATCCGCTCTCAAAAGGGGCAAAAATTTGCATAACCGGAGCGGATAACATGGACGTGGGGAGGACGCAGGGCAGATGCAAAGCGGATGCGGAACGAAAGCACAGCGGATGGAAGCAGATGGGAGCGGATGGCGCAACCGCAGGGCTTCCGGGGGGCCTCAGCGAAGCGGATGCGGAACAGATACAGCAGATGCAGAACGGACGCCGAACAGATGAAGCGGATACACAACGGATGCACAGCGGATAAAACGGATGCACAGCGGAAGCCTAACAGATGCACAGCGGAAGCAGAATGGATGTCGCACGTTAATTGTGCATGCGGGGGGGAAGTATTACTTAAGCCCCCCGGATATAAAAGGAAGCAGCTCGCACGTGGCCAGCATTCCGAGGAAAGACCTGCTGCTGGACACTTCGAGTTCCTTGCCTGCCCTGCCAGCCTGCCTTCCAGACAGCCTTGGTGCCTGCCTGCCTGCCTTCCTGCCAGGCTTTCTGCCAGCCTTCCTGCCAGCCTTCCTGCCAACCTTGGTGCCTGCCAGCCTCCCTGCCAGCCAGCAACCCCACAACCATGGGGAGGAAGCGAAAGCCTCAGCAACCTGCCGCCATCCCTGGCAAGAGGGACAGGGCCACCCTCCCACCCCCTGCCCCTGACTCTGCTGGTGCTGGGGCTTCTGCTGAAGCTGCTCCTGGCAGTGGTGCTTCTGCTGGTGCTGGGGCTTCTGCTGTTGCTTACTCTGTTGAAGCTGCTCCTGGTCCTGCTCGACCTGCTTGACCTGCTCGTGCTCCTGGACTTGTTTGTCTTACTCGTCCAGCTCGTGTTCCTGGTCCTGCTCGTGCTCCTTGTCCTGCTCGTGCTCCTGGACTTGCTGGCCCTGCTGGTGCGTACTCTACTGCTGCTGATCCTGGTCCTGGTGTTCCTGCTGCTGCTGCTGCTGATGATGATGATGATGATGATGATGATTATGATCCTGCTGGTGAGGATGATGATGCTGATTATGATCCTGCTGGTGAGGAGGATGATGATGATGATGATGATGATGATCCTGCTGGTGCTGCTGCTGCTGGTGGTGTGGAGGAGCAGCCCCTACTACCTTGGAGCCCCTCTGATGAGGGCCCATCTGGTCCTCCCAAAGGGAGGAAGAGGCATATGCAACAACGGGAGAGGAGGCAATACTCCATTGTGGAGGTTCACGAGAATGAGGTGCTGGAGTGGCTGAGAGAGAACGACTATCTGTGGCGGAAGGGACACCGGCTGTACAGGGACACCAAGCGGAAGAAGGCTGCTTGGAAAGAGAGGGCAGAGAGTATGGGTTACACTTCAGAGGTGCTCCTCGGCTGGTGGAAACATATGCACACCTGGTACGGGAAGCTGCACCTGAAGAAATCTGGCCAGGCCACTGTGAAGCTGACAGACAGAGAGACCTACGTCATGGCCAGGTGCAGCTTCCTGGAGGGTGAGATCCGCCACCGAGGAGTACCAGCAGCCCCTCTCACTACCCTCCCTCTCAGGCAGCCTGCTGCCACCCAGTCCTCTTCCGGCCGAGAGTCAGTCCCTGTCCCCAGGCAGATTTCTATGGAGCGTGCCATGGCGGAGAACCCGCGGACAGGTGTGGTAAGCATGGTGGAGCATGTAGAGGACTCCCTGGTGCGGTGGGAGAAAGGAGACATCGAGTCCACCACAGTCCTAGCCGCATCCACAACCCCCAGCTCTGCCTCTGCAGAAAGGCAGAGAGCCGGACAGCTGGAGGGGCAGAGCCACACTGTCGTGCTGGAGATCAGGGACACCATCCGCACCAGCATAGACCTCCTCTCTCAGCTAGTCCACACCGACTCCTCATCCTACAACCGCAAGCCCTTCCTCACCTATGTCAACCAGAACCTCAAGGAAATGGCGGATCCACAGTACCAGCAGGTGAAGGACCGGATCACCAAGCTGCTTCACAACCCTCCAGACCCAGAGGAACCTGCTCCCACCCAGTCCAGGCCTGCTCCTCCACCTCAGGTGATGTCCCTCCCATTCCAAGGCTTTCCACAGGCCCTCACCTACCAGGGCTACGGCCACCAGGAGGTTCAGCAGCACAGGCAGCAGCCCTTCCCAGTCCAGGCACAGAGTCATCGGGTGACACCGTTGCCACCTGTTTCACTGATGCCACCGATGCCACCCATGCGAATGATGCCAGTGCCGACGAAGCGATGCCACCCACGCCAATGATGGCACTGACGACAGCGATGCCACCCACGCTAATGATGCCACCCATGACAGCGATGCCACCCACACCAGTCCTCACCCAGCTGCAGAGCAGACAACCCCACTACACTACTCCTTCCTCCACCCCACAGCCAAGCCTGGCCTCAGTACATCTGTAATCAGTACTGGGGCTGACACCCCGTGGCATGGAGGAAGGACCTCTCAGCATCACGGGGCTGAGCCAGCTGTCTGAGACCTTTCTAAACACACCGTCCCCTGTTGTCCTCTCGAGGCCAGGCACTCCAGCACCACCCACCACCACAGCACCTGGACCCTTCACCCCTGAGACTGGGAACACCTCCGAGTGACCAAGAAGAGTGCCAGAGACTGGGTAGCTGGCTACCTGAGGACTTTATTTGTACACTTGACTTGGGTCATTTTCTTTTTACAGCTTTTTGTTCAATAAAGTTTATCTTTGATTCACACACTTGCTTCATTTCTTTTTTTCAATAAAGTCTTGGTGGAAACTTTTAGAATTGGCTTAAGCCTTTGCATGCTTGTGGGATGGGTTAAGATAGCAGTGGGGTGGGCAGGGATTCCTGTGGAATAAGCAGGGATACCTTTGGGATGGCTAATAGCTGTGGGATAGATAAACCTCCAGTGCAAGCATAGTGGGACTGTATGGTCCACCCTCCCAGGTGCCACACCTATGGCCCTTTATTATCAATAATAATGTAATCAATCATCCACACATATCAACATAAACACAACTCTTTATTAAATGCCCTGTTCATTGTAGGCCCACCCAACATACTTGGCCCAATCTTATCAGTGTGATGAGACAGGCTGAAGGAAGCATCCATTAAGCATCTACCATCCTGTCTTGCCACTCCACTGCTCCAGCTGGGGAGTTGCACCAGTGTTTCAGGAGGTTGCGCTGCTTCTTCCCTTCCCATGAGGCTCTGCTGGGGCCTTGCAAATCCTAAGTGTCGATCAGGTTTCGCCCTTGCCTCCATTCACCAGGCTCCATGTCCCCATTGCCTTGTTGATGGTCCACGAGCCTGTTCTGCAAGACTGGGTAGCGGGTGCGCATGAGATTGTGCAGGATGCAGCAAGCTTCCACGATCCTCCTCACGGTCTCTTGACGATGCTGCATGGTGGTGAGAAGTACCTGGAACCTGTTGGCCAGGATGCCAAAGGCGTTCACCACCACCCGCCTTGCCCTGGACAGCCTGTAGTTGAAGATCCTCTCTTCACAGATCAGGAGTCTGGAAGTATATGGCTTCATGAGCTAGGTTCTGAGGGAGAAGGCGTCATCCCCCACGATGAAGTAGGGCACATCTTGCGTGTCGTTGGGCAGGGGTTCTGGATCTGGGAAGCCCATGATGAGGTTGCCTTCCAGCCCCTCCTTGAGGTGACTGGCGTTGTATACCTGGGCATCAGAAGATGAGCCGTAGCCTGAAGCATCAATGTACATGAACTTGTAGTCAGCATCGACCATGGCAAAGAGGATGATGCTGAAGAAGCCCTTGGAGTTGAAATAAGTGGACCCCGACTTGGCTGGAGCTTTGCAGGCCACGTGCTTGCCATCTATGGCTCCAACGGTGTGTGGGAAGTTCCACCTCTGATACCACTGTTCTGCAACTTTCTTCCATCCTTCTTCAGTGGAGGGGCACTGGAGGAGCTCCTCCTTGTATTCTTCGATGATGGCCTGCACCACTTCTCTGACCACAATGCTGATGGTGTTGTGTGGCACCCTCCAGCCATACTGCATGCTTTTGTAGGTGGTCCCTGAGGCCAGGTGGCACAGAGTGAGTGCCACCTTGAGCCCAGGTTCCAGGCTGGGGCGGAAGTTGGTGTTTGCCTTGGTTAACCTTGGTGTCAGCCGCTGCACAACTTCATCAAACATGGCTGGAGGCATCCTCATGAAGTTCTGGAACGCACGAGTGTCTTCGTTCCTGAGTTCCACCATCAGCTTGTTGTACAGTCCGTACTCTGCTCTTCTCCCGATCCATTTTCGGACCCAGACGCTTCTTGGCCGCCTCTTTTTCTTCCTGTAGTAGAGTTCACAGTGCCTGTAGATGGTTTCGTACTGTTGCAGAAGGATGGTGGTTGCCAAAAGGACTGTGGTACGATCCACAGTGGACATGACTGGATGCTGTGGAAGAGGAAGTCAGATGAAGGCTGCAGAGGTCTGCACAGGTGGGCTGCTGGTCTGAAAGTGAGATGCAGACGTGTTGCTCCCCCTTTTTATAGGCAGTGTAGGTGTCCCTTTGCATCCTCTAGGCATCCTCTAGGCATCCTCTAGACATCCTTAATATCCGAGATAGATCCCCTCTGCAAACGTTTTTTCTGCTTTAAACGCTTTGTTTCCGTGCTGCATCCATTCTGCATCCGTTCTGCATCTGTTCCGCGTCCGTTCCGCTTCCTCCCTGCATCCGGGTGGATGCGAGTTGCGCGGATGCGCAGCGGACGCCAAGCGGATATAGCGGATACGTAACGGATGCGTAGCAGATGCATAGCGGATGCGTAGCGGATGCGGAACGGATGAACTGGATACATTTTCTGCGCAAAAGTTTTAGGCAGCCCAAAACTTTTGGAGCGGATGAAACGTCCATAAACGGATGCTGGACGGATAGAGAGGATGAAAAACGGAGGCAGTGAGTAAAGAACGGATACATCGCGTTAACCAACGGATGGCAAGGTTTTTTGTCCGTTTTACATCCTCTTTGCATCCGTTGGTTCAGTGTGACATGGGCTTAAGTAAACTTTGTCTGTTTGTATGAACTGTGGTGGTGCAGTGGTTAGAATGCAATATTCTGCTGATCACCAGCTGCCAGAAGTTTGGCAGTTCAATTCTCACTGATTCAAGGTTGATTCAGCTTTCCATCCCTCCAAGGTAGGTAAAATGAGGACCTACATGATTGGGGCCACTTGTAAACTGCTTAGAGAGGGCTGTAAAGCACTGTGAAGTAGTATATAAGTCTAAGTGCTTTGCTATCTATCTTAGTTGACTTGTTATTTTTTTGATGCCATTTTAATTTAGATTCCTGCATTTCGCAGAAATTAAATTCTATGGTCTAAATAAGCTCCATTCTAAAAGAAGGACTGCATTAAGTTGTTTTATTTTGCACCAGATAGGGACATCACTACTGTTCATGAATGAACAAATATTACTGTTAATCCTGGGCCACGTACAAGAAATGTGTGTGTGTGTGTGTGTGTGTGTATACATACTTTAAAAGCACAACTTTAAAAGCACAATTATAATGACATGGGAAAACACCCAAACAAAACTGTATACCATACATATAGATACCCGTGAAAATTTAAGAAAACATATACACATACATACATACATTCATACATACATACATGCATACATACATATGTATGTGTATGTGTCTGTGTGTAGGCCTAGGTATGTTTGGATCTTTTCCCATGTCAGATTAAGAGTATCTTGGCGATGTTTCAGTGAGGTCACACTTGCCATCCTCAGGCTGGTGTTTTCAGCTTCATGCCAGTGCAAGCAGTGTGTGATTGGAGCTGCCATCTCTCCAATCACACACTGCTTGCACTGGCATGAAGCTGAAAGCATCAACCTGAGGATAGTGTGTGGGACCTCACCGAAATATTGCCAAGATATTCTTAATCTGACACAGGAAAGAGTTGAACACACACACACACACACACGTACATTTGTACATGTATGTATATATATGCTTTCTAAGGTTCTCGCAGGTATCTGTATGTGGATCTTTGGTTATTCGGGTTTTCTCCCGCGTAAAATTGAAAGTATCTAGGCGACGTTTCGATGAAGTCTCATTCATCATCTTCAGACTTGTGTCTTTGGCTTTGTGCTTCTTGGAGTAATATGAGCTTGCAGCTGCTTATTCCTTTTCACTGCTTGTGGGGGTGTGACTTGATTGTGACTAAAGTGTGACAAAAGACAAAATCGAGTTAGAAAACCAAGGAGTATACGAAATCCCTTGCACTGCCTGTCCCACCACATACATCAGACAAACTAACAGAGGTATAAGTGCACGCATTGAAGAACACAAGAACTCAATCAAAAAAGAAGAACCGACCTCTTCCCTGGTCCAACACTTCAAAGCCACAGGACATGAGATTGACTTTAAAAATACCAGAGCTATCACCCAAACCGAACACTTCAACAACAGAATAATCAGAGAAGCCATAGAGATGGAAAAACGCCCACACAGCATGAATAAACGAGATGATACCTCCCGCCTACCAGTCATTTGGAAACCTCATTAACAAATGAGCACCTAACATGAAGAATGACACCAGACCCAAACCCACGAGGGCCACACAAGATGCTACCACCACACTTCCATTGAAAGCAGACTCACACCCACACAGAAGATGAGACATGACCATGGACCAGAAGCTATACCACAGCTGCATCACTACCTACTTCAAACCCCTCCAACCCATACATGACACCCATCATGATGATGTGGCACAACCATGAACGGGAAGCCAAACAACAGGATCACAGCTCACCAGCTCAAATCCCCCATTTATTGCCTTAAATAATGTGCAATTTGGTTCTTTTCCAACCCCTTCTCATATACACTCTGGTAATTGTAAGCAGAAGTGAGGAAGAAGACAAAAAGCAGAAAGTAAAACATGTTCTGAATGTAACTTGGAAGGCTCCAAGTTCCCTATTCTGATTGGCCGAAAAGACCATTTGCAGATTGGCTGTTAGAGAACCAATCTAGTTAATCCGCCAAATGGCAGGAACAGTTAAAGCGGTGTCATTGGCCACAAGCCGTGGGCAAGCCACTATAAGAAGGGCTGCCATTGCTTGGGCTGTTGTTCCATTACTATTGCCTAGCAAGTTTAATAAAAGAGTTTATTGTTGGAACCCGGTCTCATGCACTTCCGTCTCATGCACAGAACACTGGCAATGAAGGTGGGATCATCATAGAAGAGTGAGACCGAAGCACGCGGCGATCTGAACCGAGCGAGAGAGATGGCTGGTAACAATACGCTGCCTGCACCATTCAATCCTGATGAGGAGGATTGGGAGTCATATATCGATCATTTTCTTATGTTTTTGGAAAGCAACAAACTGTAGGAAATCTCTGACCAGAGAAAGAGGGCTGTCTTCCTTACACACTGCGGACCAGCCGTCTTTAAAATGGTGAAGGCGCTGGCTAAACCCAGAGATGTCAAACAGATGACTTGGCCCGAACTGAACAGAATGCTCCGAGCACACTACACACCTGTGGTCTCCAACTTGATAAAAAGACACAAGTTCTACAAGAGGGACCAGAAGGAAGATGAAACCATCAGAGATTTCATAGTAGCCCTGAGACACATTGGAGGAGCCTGCGAGTTCCAGAACATGGACGAGGTCATGAGGGACCATGTGGTCCACAGTTTGAAGGACACTCCCCTTCAGAGCAAGCTCCTGAACAGACCAAACATAAATGTGGCTGAGGCTATTGTCGAGGCAACCACCGCCGAAGCAGCAAAGAAGTCAGCAGCCACCATGCACCAGATGAATGTGATCCCTGATCTGCCAAACCAAGCCAGAGAGAAGAAGGCAGAGGGAGGAAAGAAACAGCTGACAGTGACAGCCCACTACAAAGATCTTGAATCCCAGAGCGATACCGAGGACGAAAATAAAGATGTCCATAGACTTCAATCAGACAAAAAATGGCGCGAAAGGAGAAGAAACCAGCAAGAGTTCAAATGTGCGGGATGCGGGGGCAACCACCCATGAGCTGAATGTCTGTTCCTCGACGCAATCTATAGGGCTTGTAACAAACAGGGGCACATCAAAAGGGTCTGCCGCAACAAAAAGAGCTTAGTCCAAAAAGACACGGCAGCACCCCCCCCCCCCCAGACATGAAGAAAGACAAGCTGGAAGCAGATGGAACCAAAGCAAAAGAACCAGTGACAGAGAGGAAACACATCAGACAGTCACCATCGGAAATGCCAGGGCAGAAAATGGGAAGAAGGTCCGGACAGAGGTGAGCATTGAAGGGAAGCCCTGTGAGATGGAAGTTGACTCAGGGTCTTTCCTATCCTGGAATACCATCTGGTGCCTGATACTGGACATTAAACAAAAAGAATTACAGAAACAAAGTGTAATTTTAAAAGACTACCAGGGAAATCGAATTCCAGTAGTAGGCCTAGGACATTTCCTTGTCAAATTCAAGAACCATGCCAAAATCTTCCCTCTGACCATCATCGACCATGATCACCCTAGTCTGCTAGGGATCGAATGGTTCGCGCCCATGGGAATCGGGATGACCGTGATCAACTGCATTGCCGCAGCCAACTGGGAGGAGAGCCTGCTACAAGAATTCCAAGATGTTTTCAACGGGTTCCTGAGCCACAAGCTACCAGATGGCGGAGAGGCACCGGTCGCTTTTTATTCAAAGACGCTTTCCAAGTCAGAACGTAATTACAGCCAACTCGACAGAGAAGCCCTCGCAATCATCGCCGGAGTTAAAAGATTCCATGAGTACCTTTACGGTAGAACTTTTTCGATCATAACTGATCACAAACCCCTTTTAGGAATCCTAGCAGGCAACAAGCCAACCCTGAACAGTCTGTCACCTAGAATGACGAGGTGGTCTGAATTCCTCACTGCCTACTCCTACACGCTTATTCATCACCCCGGAAAAGCCATCACACATGCCGATGCCCTGAGCCATTCCCCGCTGCCCATCACAGAAGAGGACCCAGCTCCAACCATCTCCACACTCCAACTAGAGACCTGCCCGGACCTGCCGCTAACTGCAGTTGATATCGCGAGAGCCACCACTAAAGACCCTTTGACAGCATGCATATTGAATTGGGTAGGTAAGGCTGGCCAAAGGAGAACAAAATGGAGACTTTTAAACCATTTTGCACCCGACAGACTGAACTGTCTATAGAAAAGGTTGCATTTTATGGGGTGAAAGGGTGGTTATACCAAGCAGTCTCCAGGAAGATGTTCTGCGCATGTTGCATGAGGGACACCTGGGCATAGTCAAAATGAAAGCCCTGGCCAGGAGTTACGTCTGGTGGCCAGGGCTGGACAAAGACATTGAACGTTGGGTGGCAACATGCCAGGATTGTAAAAAATTAAGGCCTACCCCTCCACAGGCACCAGTCAGAGAATGGGAAACTCCCTGGGGTCCATGGTCTAGACTACATATTGACTTTGCTGGGCCGACAAAGGGGAACACCTTCCTTATAGTTGTGGATGCCTACTCGAACTGTTTAGAAGTCATCCTTATGGCTTCCACAAACACTGAGGCAGTAATGAAACAGCTAGACAAACTTTTTGCTACATATGGGCTGTCTGATGTACTGGTGTCAGATAATGGGCCCCAGTTTACAGCATTAGCATTCGAAAAGTTTCTGGCTGCCCAGGGTATCTGACATGCTTTAACAGTGCCGGCCCATCCGGCTGCAAACGGCAGGGCTGAACGCATGGTTCGGTACACTAAGGACGGCCTAGATAGAATGGACAAGGGGGATATGCAAAACAAACTAAACTAACTACTAACTCTACAGCATATTACCCCTAGCAGCACAACCAACAAAAGCCTGGCAGAACTCCTAATGGGTAGGAAATTACGTTCCTACCTAGACAAACTGCACCCCACTTACACCTGGGACAACCCCCCCGACTCCTCCAGCAAATACTGAACTTTTGAAATTGGCGACCTGGTCTATGAGAGAAACTTCACCGGGGAACCGTTGTGGCTTCCAGCCACAATCACCCAAATTACAGGGCCCCGGTCTTACCGACTACTCCTAGACGATGGTAGAGAATGGAAGCGGCACATAGACCAGCTTCGTTCTCGCAATCTCGAGTGAAAAAACACCGCAGAACCAATAACAATAAATATCGACCAAAAAACAACCGAGGGGGTGGGAAATACAAAATAATAAAAAAGGGAGAGACAAACCTCCCATAACAAGACAACAAACACTACAAAAAGACTATTTAACAAATCAAAAAGAGCACTCATGGTTAGATGAACCCCAAATGAGAAGTCCGGGAGCAGGAGAACAAAACGAGGCCTTCCTAGAAGGAAACAGCCAGGCCAGCTCAACCAACCCGGTCAAGCCAGGAGGGAGTGGCAGAGCCATCTCAACCGGCCCGAGAGACTTGGGCGGGAGTGGCAAGGCTGCCTCACCTTTCCAGGAGGTTCCATGGAGAAGGACCAGAGAGACAGCGATCCCATCCGAACCACTCAAAGACCACACCGAGACTGACCTGTGCAGGTCAACCAGGACTAGAAAAGGGCCCACCTACCTGCGTGACTACGTGACGCATGTTGGACTAAACCAAGGGGGGAAGGGTGTTCTGTATGTAACTTGGAAGGCTCCAAGGTCCCTGTTCTGATTGGCCGAAAAGGCCATTTGCGGATTGGCTGTTAGAGAACCAATCTGGTTAACCCGCCAAACAGCAGGGACAGTTAAAGCAGTGTCATTGGCCACAAGCTGTGGGCAAGCCGCTATATAAAGGGCTGCCGCGGCTTGGGCTTTTGTTCCGTTACTATTGCCTAGCGAATTTAATAAGAGTATATTGTTGGAACCCAGTCTCATTAGTTTCTTTCCGGACAGAACAGAACGGGTTAGTAGTGAGGCTGCAAAAGAAAGTACAGTCAGTTAAGTGTGCAGCATGCAGTTAAGCTCAGTTGTCAAGATCTCACACTTCAGTGAAATTGAGACTCTGTTCCTTACAAAGCCTCTGGAGATCTATGAACCTTCCCTTAGAGTACTCTAGATACTAAATGCAAGGTGAGAGTTTATTGGCTTCCTCATGCACCTACTTCCTAGCAGATGTGACATATTGTGTATAATTGACATCTGAGAAGACATTATCATGGATTACCACAGGACTTGAACCACTCAGAAGGAAGCTAAGACACAAAGAGTTCGGATGGTATGTTCATACTCTTTTTGTCCATCTATGAGGACAGAAAGAAAAAATAAGAATATGGCAAGTAAATGACTGAATACATGGATAGTGCCAACAGGAGAGATCTGGTTTCT
Organism: Laticauda colubrina; assembly: GCA_015471245.1. Taxonomy (NCBI): domain Eukaryota; kingdom Metazoa; phylum Chordata; class Lepidosauria; order Squamata; family Elapidae; genus Laticauda; species Laticauda colubrina. The sequence goes on from BLBF01000039.1 coordinate 3,720,642, forward strand.
GGGATTATATTATTTGAGTAGTCCAGATGAAGGATTACTGATACAAGATTAATTAGAACTCAAAAGCATAGGTAAATAAGTAATTGTATAAACTTTATTGAGTTTGATTGGAAGTTTTTATACTGAATCCTTAAGAAGCTGAAATGAAAATCCTGAAATAAGAGCCTCCTATAAAGAGTTATATGTTGTTAAAAATGGGAGAGTTGTTAAAATGGTGCCTCTTAAATTACTGAAGGACAAATAAAAGATAATGCCAGCTCTTAAACTCCATGATCTTCATTGTCTATACATAAATGCTAAGATATGGGAAATAAACAATATGAGCTTGAACCTTATGCAGAAGGGAAAATATGATTTAATAATTGTAATGGAGACCCAGTGCAATTATTCCTAGTGGAATATATCTGCAGGATATAATTTCATTTAAATGAACTGAATGAATAGAAAAGAGGAGATGGAAAAATTACACTGTATCTTAAAAAATATCCATTCCTGATCAGAAATCAAAATGAATGTACTTAAGCCCATGTGACACTGCACCAACGGATGGAAAAAGGATGTAAAACGGAGAAAAACACTTGCCATCCGTTGGTCAACGTGATGCATCCGTTCTGTACTCACTGCCTCCGTTTTTCATCCTCTCTATCCGTCCAGCATCCGTCGACTGAGATTCCATCCACTCAAAAAGTTTTGAGCTGCTCAAAACTTTTTGAGTGGAAAATGTATCCAACGCGTCCATTTTGCATCCGCAACGCATAGGGGGAAAATCCATTCTACATCCGTCATCATCCGTTACATGTCCGCTATATCCGCTAGGCATCCGCTGCACATCCGCGCAACTCAAATCCGCTCCAGTGGAAAATGGACACAGGGAGGAAGCGAAACAGATGCGGAATGGATGCGCAGCGTTAGTAGCATGGACAGAGAAAGGATGAAAGCGGATGCAGCTTGCATACAAAGCACTTAAAATGGAAAAAAAGTTCACAGAGGGGACATATCTCGGATATTTAGGATGCCTCGAGGATGCCTAGAGGATGCAAAAGGACACTGAGCGGAAAACCTATATTTCCTATAAAAAGGGGGAGGAACTCACCTGAATCTCACGTTTAGTCCAGCAGCCCTGGGGTGCAGACCTCTTCAGCCTTGCTCTTGCTCTTCCACATCATCCATTGATCTCCACAATGGATCATTGCACACTCCTTGTGGTAGCCACCATCGTTCTACAACAGTGCAAAGCCATCTACAGGCTCTTTCACCTGTTCTGCGTGAAGAAAAGGAGGTGGCTAAGAAGTGCCTGGGTCCGAAGATGGATAAGGAGAAGAGCAGAGTATGGACTGTACAACAAGCTGATGGTGGAGCTGAGGAACGAAGACACTCGTGCATTCCAGAACTTCATGAGGATGCCTCCAGCCATGTTTGACGAAGTTGTGGAGCGGCTGACACCCAGGTTAACCAAGCAGAGCACCAACTTCCAGCCCAGCCTGGACCCTGGGCTCAAGGTGGCACTGACTCTGCACCACCTGGCCTCAGGGACCACGTACAGAAGCATGCAGTACGGCTGGAGAGTGCCACACAACACCATTAGCATTGTGGTCAGAGAAGTGGTGCAGGCCATCATTGAAGAATACCTGGAGGAGCTCCTCCAGTGCCCCTCCACTGAAGAAGGCTGGAAGAAAGTTGCAGAGCAGTGGTATCAGAGGTGGAACTTCCCCCACACCGTTGGAGCCATAGATGGGAAGCACATGGCCTGCAAAGCTCCAGCCAAGTCAGGGTCCACTTATCACAACTACAAGGGCTCCTCTTCGCCATGGTCGATGCTGACTACAAGTTCATGTACATCAATGCTTCAGGCAACAGGTCAACTTCAGATGCCCAGGTATACAATGCCAGTCACCTCAAGGAGGGACTGGAACGCAACCTCATCATGGGCTTCCCAGATCCAGACCCCCTGCCCAACGACACACAAGATGTGCCCTACTTCATCATGGGGGATGACGCCTTCTCCCTCAGAACCTACCTCATGAAGCCATACACTACCAGACTCCTCACCCGTGAAGAGAGGATCTTCAACTACAGGCTGTCCAGGGCAAGACGGGTGGTGGAGAATGTCTTTGGCATCCTGGCCAACAGGTTCCAGGTACTTCTCACCACCATGCAGCATCGCCCAGAGACCATGAGGAGGATCATGGAAGCTTGCTGCATTCTGCACAATCTCATGCGCACCCGCTACCCAGTCTTGCAGAACAGGCTCGTGGATCTCCAACAAGGCAATGGGGACATGGAGCCTGGTGAATGGAGGCAAGGGCGAAACCTGATAGACACTCTGGATGTGCAAGTCCCCAACAGAGCTTCACGTGAAGGGAAGAAGCAGCGCAACTTCCTGAAACATGGTGCAACTCCCCAGCTGGAGCAGTGGAGTGACAAGACAGGATGATAGATGCTTAATGGATGCTTCCTTCAGCCTGTCTCATCACACTGATGAGATTGGGCCATATATGTTGAGTGGGCCTGCAATGAACAGGGCATTTAATAAAGAGTTGTGTTTATGTTGAAATGTGTGGATCAATGATTACATTGTTATTGATAATAAAGGGCCAAAGGTGTGGCACCTGGGAGGGTGGACCATACAATCCCACTATGCTTGCACTGGAAGTTTATCTATCCCACAGCTATCCTTAACTATCGCACAGGTATCCCTGCCCATCCCACAGCTACTACCCATCCCAAAGGTGTCCCTGTCCCTCCCACAGCTATTACCCATCCCAAAGGTATCCCTGCCCATCCCACAGCTATTACCCATCCCAAAGGTATCCCTGCCCATCCCACAGCTATTACCCATCCCACAGGTATCCCTGCCCATCCCACAGCTATCTTAACCCATCCCACAAGCATGCAAAGGCTTAAAACATTTCTAAAAGTTTCTACCAAGACTTTATTAACTAAAATAAATGAAGCAAGTGTGTGAAGCAAAGATAATCTTTATTAATAACAAGCTGTAAAAGAAAAATGACCCAAGTCAAGTGTCCAAAGCAAAAATAAAGTCAACAGGTAGCCACCCAGTCTCTGGCACTCTTCTTGGTCACTCTGAGGCGTGCCCAGTCTCAGGGGTGAAGGGTCCAGGTGCTGTGGAAGTGGCTGCTGCTGGAGTGCTGGTCTGAGGCATCATTGGGGTGCCTGGCCCCGAGAGGACAACAGGGGACGGTGTGTAGAGGAAGCTCTCAGACACCTGGCTCAGCCCTGTGATGTTGAGAGCCCCTTCCTCCATGACATGGCGTGTCAGCCTCAATACCGGTGACAGATGTTCTGAGGCCGGGCTTGGCTGTGGGGTGGAGGAAGGAGCAGTGTAGTGGGGATGTTTGGTCTGCAGCTGAGCGAGGTGAGGCATCAGTGGCATCGGTGACATGGGTGGCATCGGTGGCATCAGTGGTATCAGTGGCACCGGTGGCATACGATGTACCTGTGCCTGGACTGTGCTGCTGGACCTCCAGGTAGCCGTAGCCCTGGTAGGTGAGGGCCTGTGGAAAGCCTTGGAAGGGCGGTGACATCACCTGGGGTGGAGGAGCAGGCCTGGACTGAGTGGGAGCTGGTTCAGCTTGGTCTGGAGGGTTGTGAAGAAGATCGGTGATCCTGTCCTTAACCACCTGGTACTGTGAATCTGACATGTTCATGAGAGTCTGGTTGACGTAGGTGAGGAAGGGCTTGCGGTTGGAGGATGGGATGTCGGTGTGTACCAGCTGAGAGAGGAGATCTACGCTGCTTTTGATGGTGTCCCTGATCTCCAGCAGGACAGTGTGGCTCTGCCCCTCCGGTCTGCCTCTCTGCCTTTCTGTGGAGGTGGAGCTGGGGGTGGATGCGGGTAGGACTGTGGTGGAAGTGCCCTTTCCTTGCTCCCACTGCGTCAGGGGGTCCTCCACGCGCTCCACCATGGGTAGTGCAGCTGTCGGGGGGTTCTCCGTTGTGGGACGCTCCACAGATACCTGCCTGGACACAGGAGCTGACTCTTTGCCAGAAGAGGACTGGCTCTCAGCAGGCTGCCTGAGAGAGAGGGTTGTGAGAGGGGCTGCTCCTTGGTGGTGGATCTCACCCTCCAAGAAGCTGCACTTGGCCATCATGTAGGTCTCTCGGTCCGTCAGCTTGACCGTGGCCTGGCCAGATTTCTTGAGGTGTAGCTTCCCGTACCAGGTGTGCATGTGCTTCCACCAGCCGAAGAGCACCTCTGAAGTGTAGCCCAGGCTCTCTGCCTTCTCTCTCCAAGCAGCCTGCTTCCTTTTGGTGTCTCGATAGAACCTGTGTCCCTTCCGCCAAAGATATTAGTTCTCCCTCAGCCATTCCAGCACCTCTTCCTCATGTTCCTCTTCGATGGAGTATTGCCTCCTCTCCCATTCACGTGTCTGCCTCTTCCTCCCTCTGGCAGGGCCATATGGGCCCTCATCAGAGGGGCTTCGAGGTTGTAGGGGCTGTTCCTCCACACCACCACCACCAGCAGCAGCAACAACAACAGTAGCAGCAAAAGCAGGACCAGGAGCACCAGCAGGACCAGGAGCACCAGCAGGACCAGCAGGACCAGGAGCACCAGGAGCACCAGCAGGACCAGGAGCAGTGCCAGCAGAGTAAGCCCCAGCAGAAGCCCCAGAACCTGGAGCAGAGCCAGCAGAGTAAGCCCCAGCAGAAGCCCCAGCACCAGGAGCAGTGCCAGCAGAGTAAGCCCCAGCAGAAGCCCCAGCACCAGGGGCAGTGCCAGCAGAAGCTCCAGCACCAGAAGAGTCAGCCCGAGCAGCAGAAGCCCCAGCAGAAGCCGTGTCAGGGCCAGGGGGTGGGATGGTGGTCCTGTCCGTCTTGCCAGGGCTGACAGCAGATGGCAGAGGCTTCCTCTTCTTCCCCATGGTTGTTGGCTGGCTGGCTGGCTGGCTGGCTGGAGCTGTGTCTGGCAGCAGGTCTTTCCTCTGAATGGTGACCTGCTTGCGAACTGCTTCCCTTTATATACGCGGGGCTGACGCAATGCATCCTCCCCTCATGTGCAGTGAATGCTGTGCATCCGCTCGGCTTCCGCTAGGCTTCCGCTCTGTATCCACTTCATCCGCTCTGCATCCGCTCTTTCCGCTGCACGTCCGCTTCGCTGTGCTCCCCCAGAAGCCCTGCGGATGTGCCATCCGCTCCCATCCGCTTCCATCCGCTAGGCTTCTGTGGAGCATCCGCTTTCCATCCCCTCTACATCCTCCACCCATCTGTTCCTTTCCGTTGTTGTCCACTCTGTTTATGCAAATTCGGGGCACTTTTGAGAGCGGATAACAACGGATGGAACATTTTCTCGTCCGCTGTGTCCTTTTTACAAATGTTTTGCATCCGTCGGCCAATTTGACAGGCCCTTTAACAATGCTGCAGAAAGCATTGGGTCAAAGTAAGCAGAGGAATAAACACAAGCAATACTTTAGTTGGTGTCTACTATCTTCCTCCCATCCTAAGATAATTTCCAAAAGCAAATTGCAAATATTTCAAAGAATTTAATTGTCTAAAGCAGAACAAGGTCTGCCAAGCATAGTCCTCTTACTTATTTTTTTTCCTTTGAAAAGGAGAAATGATGCAGCAGGATCAACATATGGAAGTCATAGAGTGGAAATAGCTGGAAAGCTATGCATATGATGCTGGTGCATTTGTTTATTAAATCCAACTGCAATCTAACAGTTACTGCTATGTTACATAGTATAAATTCTCAATTTAAACAGAAAATCAGAGCACTGATTAAGAATAAAAATGTACAGGAATTGAAAAAAGTACCTGGTTAGCCAGAACTATAGAGCAAGTGTCAGGAAAACAAAATTCAAAATGAAATAAGCTAACCAAGGATGCTAAGTATTAAGGAAAAAGGCTCCTTTCAATAAGTTCAAAACAAAAAGAAAAATCACCATAGTCAATGAAGAAGGCAACATGCTAAAGCAAAAGCAGAACTACTGCAGTGTTGTTTGATTTTTTTTTTTCATCGAAAAAGAACAGGATCATGAAGGAACAGAACTAAAACCTGAGCCTGATGGAAAATCGGAGAATGCCTGTTTACTTTGAATGAGTTAAATCTTGAAAAGACACTAGTTGTATACCACAGTACTAAAGAAACTAACTGATGATCTGGCAAAAATCTTAAGTATTATCTCTGAGAAATCTGGGAGAATTGAAAGGGTTCCAAATGACCAAAGGAGACCAACTCTTGTCTCTTGCTATTAAAAAGGGACAAAAAGCTGATTAGCTGAATGCCAGTCAGACTGACACTAACATCAGAAAATATTTTAAAGCCGACATTAAAAGGTTGACCTATAATCACATTAAAATGCTATTATAAATAGAACTCAATGTGGATTTGTCTTGCTAGACTTTTCTGATTTTTTAATCCACTAAACTTGTAAGTATCAGGGTCACGGTCAGAAAATTTGGGTCAATAAATCTGATAAAAATGAATTTATCAGACATATTTTTTCTGTCTGGAAGTAATGTGGGAGAATAGAATGAGTGTGACTGAGCAATGCAAACAAAGTAATACTCCTTCCCGCATTTACCAACTAAGTATTCCTTAAGCTCAAAAAAAAAAAAATCACCTTGTGAAAATAGCTCAAATGGTCCCAAGAATTACAAGGAAAAGGTAGATATTTTATATTTGGAAGTTGAAGCTGAACATCCAGAAATTTTGAGACCATATCTCAGAAGTTTTCATACTTGACAACTTTAAGCTGAACCAATGGATGCAAAGAGAATGTAAAACGGACAAAAAAGCTTGCCATCTGTTTGAAAACGCGATGTACTCACTGCCTCCATTTTGCTTCCTCTCTATCCGTCCAGCATCCGTTTATTGATGTTTCATCCGCTCCAAAAGTTTTGGGTTGCCCAAAAATTTTGCGCGGAAAATGTATCCAGTTCGTCCGTTCTGCATCCACTACGCATCCGCTACGCATCCATTCTGCATCCGTTACACATCCGCTATATCCGCTAGGCATCCGCTGCGCATCCGCGCAACTCACATCCACTTGGACGCAGGGAGGAAGAGGAACAGATGCGGAACGGATGCAGAACGGATGCAGCATGGAAACAAAGCGTTTAAAACGGAAAAAACGTTCGCAGAGGGGACCTATCTCGGATATTAAGGATGTCTAGAGGATGCCTAGAGGATGCCTAGAGCATGCAAAGGGACACCTATACTGCCTATAAAAAGGGGGAGCAACTTGTCTGCATCTCACTTTCAGACCAGCAGCGCACCTGTGCAGACCTCTGCAGCCTTCATCTGACTCTTCCTCTTCCACAGCATCCAGTCATGTCCAACGTGGATTGTAACATAGTCCTTTTGGCAGCCGCCATCCTTCTGCAACAGTACGAAGCCATCTACAGGCTCTGTGAACTATACTACAGGAAGAAAAAGAGGCGGCCAAGAAGCGTCTGGGTCCGAAAACGGATCGGGAGAAGAGCAGAGTACAGACTGTACAACAAGCTGATGGTGGAGCTCAGGAACGAAGACACTCGTGCGTTCCAGAATTTCATGAGGATGCCTCCAGCCATGTTTGACAAAGTTGTGCAGCAGCTGACACCCAGGTTGACCAAGGCAAACACCAACTCCCCACCCAGCCTGGAACCTGGGCTCAAGGTGGCACTCACTCTGCGCCACCTGGCCTCAGGGACCACCTACAAAAGCATGCAGTATGGCTGGAGGGTGCCACACAACACCATCAGCATTGTGGTCAGAGAAGTGGTGCAGGCCATCATCAAAGAAAACAAGGAAGAGCTCCTCCAGTGCCCCTCCACTGAAGAAGGCTGGAAGAAAGTTTCAGAGCAGTGGTATCAGAAGTGGAACTTCCCCCACACTGTTGGAGCCATAGATGGGAAGCACGTGGCCTGCAAAGCTCCAGCCAAGTCGGGGTCCACTTATCACAACTACAAGGGCTTCTTCAGCATCGTCCTCTTCGCCATGGTCGATGCTGACTACAAGTTCATGTACATCAATGCTTCAGGCTATGGCTCATCTTCAGATGCCCAGGTATACAACGCCAGTCACCTCAAGGAGGGGCTGGAAGGCAACCTCATCATGGGCTTCCCAGATCCAGACCCCCTCCCCAACGACACGCAAGATGTGCCCTACTTCATCGTGGGGGATGACGCCTTCTCCCTCAGAACCTACCTCATGAAGCCCTACACCTCCAGACTCCTCACCCGTGAAAAGAGGATCTTCAACTACAGGCTGTCCAGGGCAAGACGGGTGATGGAGAACGCCTTTGGCATCTTGGCCAACAGGTTCCAGGTACTTCTCACCACCATGCAGCATCGCCCAGAGACCGTGAGGAACATTGTGGAAGCTTGCTGCATCCTGCACAATCTCATGCGCACCCGTTACCCAGTCTTGCAGAACAGGCTTGTGGACCGTCAACAAGGCAATGGGGACATGGAGCCTGGAGAATGGAGGCAAGGGCGAAACCTGATCGACACTCAGGATGTGCAAGGCCCAAACAGAGCCTCATGGGAAGGGAAGAAGCAGCGCAACCTCCTGAAACACTGGTGCAACTCCCCAGCTGGAGCAGTGGAGTGGCAAGACAGGATGGTAGATGCTTAATGGATGCTTCCTTCAGCCTGTCTCATCACACTGATGAGATTGGGCCATGTATGTTGGGTGGGCCTACAATGAACAGGGCGTTTAATAAAGAGTTGTGTTTGTGTTGACATGTGTGGATCAATGCTTACATTGTTACTGATAAAAAAGGGCCATATGTGTGGCACCTGGGAGGGTAGACCATACAGTCCCACTATGCTTGCACTGGAGGTTTATCTATCCCACAGCTATTAGCCATCCCAAAGGTATCCCTGCTCATTCTTCAGGTATCCCTGCCCACCCCACTGCTATCTTAACCCATCCCACAAGCATGCAAAGGCTTAAACCAATTCTAAAAGTTTCCACCAAGACTTTATTACAAAAAAAGAAATGAAGCAAGTGTGTGAATCAAAGATAAACTTTATTGAACAATAAGCTGTAACAGAAAAATGACCCAAGTCAAGTGTCCAAATAAAGTCCACAGGTAGCCAGCTACCCAGTCTCTGGCACTCTTCTTGGTCACTCGGAGGTGTGCCCAGTCTCAGGGGTGAAGGGTCCAGGTGCTGTGGTGGTAGGTGGTGCTGGAGTGCCTGGCCCCGAGAGGACAACAGGGGACGGTGTGTTGAGGAAGGTGTCGCACAGCTGGCTCAGCCCCGTGATGCTGAGAGGTCCTTCCTCCATGCCATGGGGTGTCAGCCCCAGTACTGATGACAGATGTACTGAGGCCGGGCTTGGCTGTGGGGTGGAGGAAGGAGTAGTGTAGTGGGGCTGTCTGCTCTGCAGCTGGGTTAGGACTGTCGTGGGTGGCATCATTGGCGTGGGTGGCATCGCTTCGTCGGTGGCATCATTGTCGTGGGTGGCATCGGTGGCATCAGTGGAACCGGTGGCAACGGTGTCACCTGATGACTCTGTGCCTGGACTGGGAAGGACTGCTGCCTGTGCTGCTGAACCTCCTGGTAGCCGTAGCCCTGGTAGGTGAGGGCCTGTGGGAAGCCTTGGAATGGGAGGGACATCACCTGGGGTGGAGGAGCAGACCTGGACTGGGTGGGAGCAGGTTCCTCTGGGTCTGGAGGGTTGTGAAGCAGCTCGGTGATCCGGTCCTTCACCAGCTGGTACTGTGGATCCGCCATTTCCTTGAGGGTCTGGTTGACATAGGTGAGGAAGGGCTTGTGGTTGGAGGAGGAAGAGTCGGTGTGGACCAGCTGAGAGAGGAGATCTATGCTGGTGCGGATAGTGTCCCTGATCTCCAGCACGACAGTGTGGCTCTGCCCCTCCTGCTGTCCGGATCTCTGCCTTTCTGCGGAGGTGGAGCTGGGGGTGGTGGATGCGGCTAGGACTGTGGTGGACTCGATGTCTCCTTTCTCCCACCGCACCAGGGAGTCCTCCACGCACTCCACCACGCTTACCACACCTGTCTGCGGGTTCTCCGCCATGGCACACTACACAGAAACCTGCCTGGAGACAGGGACTGACTCTTGGCCGGAAGAGGACTGGCTCTCAGCAGGCTGCCGGAGAGAGAGGGTCATGAGAGGGGCTGCTGGTGCACCTCGGTGGCGGATCTCACCCTTCAGGAAGCTGCACCTGGTCATGATGTAGGTCTCTCTGTCTGTCAGCTTCACAGTGGCCTGGCCAGATTTCTTCAGGTGCAGCTTCCCGTACCAGGTGTGCATATGTTTCCACCAGCCGACGAGCACCTCTGAAGTGTAACCCATACTCTCTGCCCTCTCTTTCCAAGCAGCCTTCTTCCGCTTGGTGTCCCTGTACAGCCGGTGTCCCTTCCGCCACAGATAGTCGTTCTCTCTCAGCCACTCCAGCACCTCATCCTCGTTCACCTCCGCAATGGAGTATTGCCTCCTCTCCCGTTGTCGCATACGCCTCTTCCTCCCTTTGGCAGGACCAGATGTGCCCTCATCAGAGGGGCTCCCAGGTAGTACGGGCTGCTCCTCCACACCAGCAGCAGCAGCAGCAGCACCAGCAGGATCATCATCATCATCATCATCATCATCATCATCATCATCCTCACCAGCAGGATCATAATCAGCATCAGCATCAGCATCATCATCAGCAGCAGCAGCAGGATCATCAGCAGCAGCAGCGGCAGCACCAGCAGGATCAGCAGCAGCAGGACCAGCAGGACCAGGATCAGCTGCAGTAGAGTAAGCACCAGCAGGGCCAGCAAGTCCAGGAGCACGAGCAGGACCAGGAACACGAACAGGACAAGCAAGACAAGCAAGATCAGGAGCACGAGCAGGACGAGCAAGTCCAGGAGCACGAGCAGGTGGAGCAGGACCAGGAACAGCTTGAACAGAGTAAGCACCAGCAGAAGCACCACCGCCAGGAACAGCTTCAGCAGAAGCCCCAGCAGAAGCAGAATCAGGGGCAGGGGGCGGGAGGTTGGCCCTTTCCCCCTTTCCAGGGATGGCGGCAGGCTGCTGAGGCTTTCGCTTCCTCCCCATGGTTGTGGGGTTGCTGGCTGGCAGGGAGACTGGCAGGCACCAAGGCTGGCTGGAAGGCAGGCTGGCAGCAAGGCTGGCAGGCAGGCATGCAGGCAGGGCAGGCAAGGAACTTGAAGTGTCCAGCAGCAGGTCTTTCCTCGGAATGCTGGCCACGTGTGAGCTGCTTCCCTTTATATCCAGGGGGCTTACGCAATGCATCCCCCTCCGCATGCGCAATTAACACTCGGCATCCATTCCACTTCTGCTGTGCATCCATTAGGCTTCCGCTGTGCACCCGCTTCATCCGCTGTGCATCCACTGTGCATCCGCTTCATCCGTTCTGCGTCCGCTATGCATCCGCTGTATCCGTTCCACGTCTGCTTTGCTGAGGCGTCCCGGAAGCCTCGCGGACGTGCCATCCGCTCCCATCCGCTTCCATCCGCTGGGCTTCCGTTCCGCATCCACTTTGCATCCGCCATGCATCCTCCCCGCGTCCGTGTTATCCGCTCCGGTTATGCAAATTTTTGCCTCTTTTGAGAGCGGATATCAACGGATGGAACATTTTGCTCGTCCGCTGTGTCCTTTTTGCATCCTTTGGCCAGTGTGACATGGGCTTTAAGACTTGTGGACTTCAATTCCCATAGCTGGATGAGGAATTCTGGGAGTTGAAGTCAATAAGTCTTAAAGTTGCCGAGTTTGGGGACCCCTGCCCTATCCCCATGATGATCAATCCATGGCACACAAGCTGGAAGTAGAATGCAGAGCTATCTCTCCGGGCACGTCACCCATTGCCCATTGCTCTTCTGGATTCCAGCGCACGCATGTGCACTGGCCAGCTGGTCTTGCCCACACAGGAGCATCGGAAACTGGAAGAGTTTCCAGTTTCTGGCATGCACATGCATCCTGGCCACTTGGTTTTCCGGTTTCTGGTGTGCAAAGACCAGCTGGCCATCATGCATGAACATGCCAGAAAACTGAGCTTTCTGGTGTGTGCATGCATGCTGATCAGCTTGTCTTCATGCAACAGAACAAGGAAGATCAGGTGGCCAGTGCACATGCATGCACCAGTAACCGGAAGCTCAACTTCCCAGCATGAGCATGCACACTGGGGAGCTTTTTCTTCTTGTTTCCAGTGCTCCCCCATCCATGTGCACTCCCATTTCGGAATAATAATTCTGAATAAGAATTATTCAGAATAAGAATAATTCTGAATCGCTACTAATTCTTGTAGGGCTTATAAATTACTCTTTCCATGGTTTCTGCTTGTCTTAGTAGAACTAATTAGTCAAAATTCTTTCCTATTTCCATCTCTTTCCCTATCTCTGATTTCCCTTTCTGACATAGGCAAATTCAGCTCACAATAACTAGCCATGAAACAGGCTTAAAAATACATCTTAATCTATATCCTGTTCAGTTAATCTATTGGAAAGAGGCAAGGTAGTAGACAAGTGAGAGAAGCAGAGAAAATAATCTGCATGTTATATGCCCATCACATTAAAGATTCTTTCTCATTATTATATTCCAGTGAACTGCAAACTCTTTGACATTTCAGTCCATACTTTAACTCACTCATTTCCCTGGGAATAGAAAGTTTGCATGCCAAGCTTGGGTACATAAATGATTCAATTAATTGTTCTAGTTGTTTTTAAAATTACCTGAAGGATCATTTCCTCACAATTATTTCTCCCCATCCAAAAATGATCCAGCAGGATGGCTATATTATGGATCCTGTCAGAAATATTGGCCAAATGGGAACAAGGAGAAGAATGCTCTCTGCCTTATCTTCTGACCTCTGGAACATTCTCCCTGCAGAAATCAGGATGATCCCAGCTCTGCTGGTGTTTTGAAAAGCTGTGAAGACCTGGTTATGTGCCTGGGCCTGGGACCATGAATGTGTTAGTGGTCCTGTTTCTTCGCTATATTAACATCTATGATAATAGCTTTAATCAGCAACTATAATGTTATGTGTATTCCGTCATGTTTTACTGTTTCATATTTTTATGATGTACATCACCTAGGATCAATAGGTGATGATATGGGCAGCTATAATGAACAAACAAACAAACAAACAAATACATTTGAGAAAAGTCTAATATCTATTCTAGAATGATGTGTTTCTCCTCATTGTAATCTTTCACCACAGCAATGCCCCAGTATATCAAAATCAAGGATTAGTCAAGTTCAGTAATCTATTCTTGCAGGAGCCAGCTAACTGCACAAAGAAGCCCTTCTTTGCCTACTTCTCCTTCTCTTTCCTTCTCTTAAGAAAGAACACAGTGTGAGATGTGTTGTGGAAACCATAACTATAACATAATAACATGTAGCATATATAAACTATATAAAGGATGAAGGGAGGTGCATATTCTGGGAGGAGGAGGAGGAGGAGGAATGAGAACTAGGAAAATAATCCAGCTGGTTGGAAAAGCTATTGGAATATTACCAATAGACAACAAAGATGTGCTAGAAAGATGCTCAAGGAAACAATGAAAATTACAGATTACAGATAAACTAAGTGAATTGTTTGTGTCTGCTTTTCTTATAGAAGATTTTTTTTATTTTTTTATTCTAAATTTCTTAAACTTTAGAAAGGGAATTGGAATAATTAAAGATTTATAGGATAGATAGATAGATAGATAGATAGATAGATAGATAGATAGATAGATAGATAGATAGATAGAT
>BLBF01000039.1:3734322-3773198 GCA_015471245.1 Laticauda colubrina
GATAGATAGATAGATAGATAGATAGATAGATAGATAGATAGATAGATTGATAGATTTATAATCACAGAATCCATGCTGATTCAGCATGGTTTGTTCTTTGTTTACTTTTTTATTATTAATATTTCTACCAATTTGTCCAGAATGCAAGTTATACCTACCAATCTCAAAACTTCCAATACTACCTTGTCTCTTTTAAAAATTGATGTCACATTTGGCTACCTCAAGTCCACCGACCCTGAATCAAATGGCAAATACAGTTCCATTTAAAGAAGTATAAAGTGCTATACTTTGAGGTGTCCTCTTCACTATCTGTCTATAAACAACCAAGTAAAAATATTGGGGTCATAAATGAATCAGTGAAGGTGTTCAATTAGTGTATGGAAAAGCAAAAATTCCATGTTTCTATTATGCAAGAATACTCTCTATAGTTCTTGTCTCTGAATCTGAAGCAGAACAGATGAAACTTTGAGAGCAGTGGGAAATAACTATTGTCCTGACCTAAAAAAGATAGGAAAGCTAGATCCAGATTCAGGATCCAACTAATGACCTGGGAGGTTTCCAGGAGAAATCTTACTGCTATATATTATGTGAAACACCAGAAGTTAGCACGTATGTATTTTCAGATTAATTTTATTTATTTTCTCATTTTTTACTTGAGTAATTTCATTAGTAGATCATCAGAATGCCATGGGAATAACATATGTACGTAAGTCTCAGCAGTGCTTTTTACAAGCCTGCTAAAAAGTTATCTAAATACACCCTGAGTGGCATGTGTATTTCATTAATCCACAACTGGTTTTGAAAACTTTAATCAAATAGTATTTATCATCAGTTTCTCCTCAAACTGGTGTCAAATGTGCTGTCAGCTAGGTTCAGTCCTGACTCTCTCCTCTTTAATCTTTTCTTTTAATGACTTGGATGCAGTGGTGAGGTGAATGCTTATCTAAATTTCAGATAGTAAAGGACCTGATGAAATGGCTTATATTCTTGAAGAATGTGCTTTTAAAAATTAATCAGATTTCCTCAACTCTCATTGATTATCTTAAGTTTAACTGTAAAGTATCAACAGTAAATACTTTCACTCTGCCTTAGGAAATCAGGAAATTTTATTTGCACATATTGTGTTTTTTTAATGCAACCGTCGTATCTTTTCTGAGATTAAATTGAGGATTCCACTGAAATGGCTAGTTAATCTATTTTAGTAGATTTAGCATTTAGTAATTAACATATAATGAGATTTGATGCTGATAAAATTTTCCCCATTTAGCGTTAGCACTATTAGCAAAACATATTTTTCATACTTAATGCTTTTTCTGCATAACATCCCAATTTAGGGTAATTTTAAAATAGTCAGGATAATAATCCAACCATAATCATGCATTTCCATATTAATACAGACAATTTGTTTTCCAGCTCTCATTTGTTCTGAACCTCATCATTATTATTATTTTTTTACTTTTTAGTCTTTTGCTGCATCAGGCTAGAATGGCCTTGATCAAAGATTTAGAATTATTTACAAAATATTCTTCACAAAGAAGGATGTGAAAGCCAAATATCCCTTAAATGATATTTGGGCTGGATGTCTGAATTAATTTATGTACTCATTCATTTTTAATGTTTTGATATCCCTTAAGCTGTCTCATTTCTGTTCTTTTAATATCTAAATTAAGCATATGGATGAAGTGTGTGTGTGTTTTATGTACACCAAATTTTGGGGCAATGGCTGGCAGAGGAATTCTGGATACTTTCTGTCCTTATATTTCATGTCATCAAAGCTTTAAAAATGATACTCCACATTTCCTTATTTTAACTCAAAAAATTAGAATATCGTACAAAAGTTCATTTATTTCAGTAATGCAACTTAAAAGGTGAAACTAATATATGAGATAGACTCATTACATGCAAAGCAAGATCATTCAAGCTGTGATGTGTCATAATTGAGATGATTATGGTTTACAGCACATGAAAACCCCAAATCCACAATCTCAGAAAATTAGAATATTACACGCAATCAGTAAAACAAAGATTGTACATAGAACAATATCGGACCTCTGAAAAGTATAAGCATGCATATATACTCAGTACTTGGTTTGGGCCCCTTTTGCAGCAATAACTGCCTCGATGCAGCGTGGCATGGAAGTTATCAGCCTGTGGGACTCTGAGGTGTTATGGAAGACCAGGATGCTTCAATAGTGGCCTTCAGCTCTTCTGCATTGTTCGGTCTCATGTTTCTCATCTTTCTCTTGGCAATGCCCCATAGATTCTCAATGGGGTTCAGGTCAGTCAAGTTTGCTGGCCAATCAAGCACAATAATCCCACGGTCATTGAACCAGGTTTTGGTGCTTTTGGCAGTGTGGGCAGGTGCCAAGGCCTGCTGGAAAATGAAGTCAGCATCCCCATAAAGCTCATCTGTGGAAGGAAGAATGAAGTGTTCCAAAATTTCCTGGTAGATGGCTGCATTGACCCTGGATTTAATGAAGCACAGTGGACCAACACCAGAAGATGACATGGCTCCCCAAATCAACGCAGACTGTGGAAACTTCACACTGGACTTCAAGCATCTTGCAGTGTGTGCTCTCCATTCTTCCTCCAGACTCTGGGTCCTTGGTTTCCAAATGAGATGCAAAAGTTGCTCTCATCAGAAAAGAGGACTTTGGACCACTGAGCAACATACCAGGTCTGTTTTTCTTTAGCCCAGGTAAGACACTTCTGATGTTTGTTGTTCAGGAATGGATTGACAAAAAGAATGCAACATTTGAAGCCCATGTCCAGGATCTGTCTGTATGTGATGGCTCTTGATGCACTTACTCCAGCCTCAATTCAAAGGAGGCTTTCCCTCCTTATGGAGAGTGTCAATGATAGTTTTCTGCACAACTGTCAGGTCAGCAGTCTTTCCCATGATTGTGATTCCTACTGAACCAGACTGAGAGATCCTTTAAAGGCTCAGGAACCCTTTGCAGGTGTTATGGCTTAATTAGTTGATTAGGTTGGACATTTTGAGCCCAGAATATTGCACCTTTTCACAATATTCTAATTTTCTGAGATTGTGGATTTGGGGTTTTCATGAGCTGTAAGCCATCATCACCTCAATTATGACAAATCATGGCTTGAACTATCTTGCTTTGCATGTAATGAGTCTTCTAATACATATATTGTATGTATTATGTAACCTAATACATATATTAGGTTCACCTTTTAATTTGCATTACTGGAATAAATGAATTTATTTATAATTTTTTGAGTTTCACCTGTACATCCAGCAACCTTCTTCCTGTTTGTTTCACCATAAAGAAGTCTCAAAACTGCTTTTGGATTTTGTGCTTGTGCTAATATATGATAGTACGTAAAAATAATTTTTGATGTTGTCTTGTTATCTTCTATTATGCTGAAAAGAGTCAGAAATCAGCAGTTTTTCATCTTTTTCTCATTCTACCCACACCTTCTCTCTTTCTCCCTTTTTCCTCCCCAGTTTTCCATTATTTTTATTTGTCTTTGAATGTTATATTATAATAACTAATAAAGTTTATTGGTTTATCAGAAGATAAAAACTAATTTGGTCAAAAGGAATTCTGGATGCCACATACTAACTCACATTACTGCTCAGTGTCAATTGGTTGTATAAATAAAACTTTTATAGTACAAAATTCGATTTATTTTGGTCTGTGGTTCTAATAGGGTGATTGATCTGGCTGATGCAAGGGAAAGAGGAGAGGAATCCTATATAATGATGGTAATATTTATCATATGAATAGAAGTTATCTACAGGATAAAATGATGTATCCCATGTTAGGACGAAAGGTTGGATTCCTGTTATGCTCCAATCCATTTTGTTTGATTCAGTAGCATCTACTAGCATAAAATACAAAGACAAACAAGAGACCCAATCATATACCTTCACTTCTAGCTAATAGTTTTCATGTCTCTGCTTTGAACAATACCTAAGAGCTAAAGCAGGCATCATGCTTACCATAAAGAGGCTTCCAAACAGCATGCAAATGATGATGCCCCTTGAGGTACACTTGACTCATAATGCAGATTTTCTGCACCATACATTTCTCCACATCTATTATAAACCATTAACTATCAGAAGCACAGAAGCAACATTTCACCATCACTGTTCCATTTTGCATAATAAATGCATCACATGGTTGTTCCATTTTATATAATAAGTGCATCTATTCATTGCAGGTAAGTAGAGGGATTAGCTCTGGAAATGAGTTTTAGTAGCAGGTTTCATAAGCAGAAGTATGTTTCAAATGATTGACTTTAGGGTTCCTACAAATTGTCCCAGGTCTAGTTCTCTAGCATCAGCATGAAAAGGGTAAAAAAAATGTTTTCTGTCTTTCATTCTTTCTTTGAAGAGATAGTCCACCAAATTTAATTGGGGTCTGGTGACTGATAGCAAGAGAAGCTGCTGAGATGAGGTATAAAACCAGGTCCACAACCCATGTGCTGTGTAGGAATATATATGTTTTTGACTGCTGTCAACAACTCTACCAGTCTGTTACCAATGACATATATCATCCAAAAGGTGTTTGTGAAGTGCTTAATGATACTGACTTTAAAAAGAAAAGTGGCATGAGATTTACCAAGTTCCAAGGAACTATAGTTTAGCATTACTCTTCCCACCTTAAGTCCAAATAAGGTCCTCTTTCATCTCTTTCCCTGTCTCGATGGGGAACTCCAGGACTAATTCCAGATTCTCATAATATCTGAAATAGCAACTGCAGCATCACCACTGATTTAAGTCAGCCTATATCAGAAGCCAAAGTTTGATCTTGATTATTGCAATAAACTATTATTTAAACTAAGGGCAGTTGGTTCAATTGAAGCAGAACATCATCTCAATTCTTTTTTTAAAAAACCATATTTTTCAAACACTGCCAACAGTCACACTTTTGGTTAGGAAGGGAGTGCTGTGATATAAGGCTTCCATCTCCTAAACTGAATAAAGATTTTAAAACCAAATAGAGATTGGTTACTCAATGAAAGTAGAAGCAAACTTTGACCATTCATGTAATAGAGGCTCTATCCTCAGATCAGAGAAATTGAAAATGGGAGGCAGTGAGCTATTCACCTTGAGGATATGCCACACACATTCCCAAAATGTTATAATTAAGTTAGATTTAAATCATATAATTATGTTGTCTGTATGGGTAAAAGGATTAAATGAATTTTCAATCCTGATTTCTTCAGCTGGAGGCCTAGACCAGAATGAAGCAACCAACTATTTAAATCTGAAGGTATGTATTGTTGCATACTGTTTGCTACACTTCCAATTGATCCCTCACAAATTTTAATATCTTTTTCACTTACCAAGGAATGTCAATTCTCATTTGATTTGAAACAATGAACTCAATGTAGATTTAAGAATAAATGTGATCTAGTAATAATGATCTAGCTTTTATGATAAATAAGTAGCACTTAAAATGTAAGGGAAATGTTACAGCAATATCAAATATAACTAAAACCAAGCATTTAAACATGTACATCTTTTACAAATTTGAAAAACTAGGCTAACTTATTTTCTCTCTCACTCATTTGGATATCTGTTCTTAGGTCTTCAGTTTTAAGGGGAAACAACATTGAAAAGATTTGTCTGTTTTCATTTTATTAATATTTTCTATGGAGTAGAAAATGTTTTATTGGTGTAATTAGTTTTGCTACTTTTTCAATAAATTTCATTCCATAATATATTTGTGCCAAAATTCATTTCATCACAATGGAATGGAAGTAAGCTTTATGTTTTAAAAAACTACTTATATTTAATATAATTATTGTCTATATTTGTATTTTAACTCAGGTATTTTTATAAGATAAAGAGCCAATTGTTTACACTTCCAGTATTAGATCTGGCATGAGTAGCTTTTCAGTCTTCATAAAATTTGAGGAGTAATTGGATGAATAATTTCCTTGAATTTTCCCAGAAAGAATAATTCTGCAATAACATCATGAGGGTGAAACTAGCTTTAATAATAGCAAAAGCAAAATGTGAAAGTCAAGTACACAATTTTCCTTGTATATTCCCTTGAAAAATCCCTGAAAAATGAGAAATCAAAAAGGTTCCAGGCAACTGGGAAAAAATTGTACAATGAACACAGGTTACTCATTTCCTTGTCCACTTTATATTAAGTAAAAAAACACTGTTCTTCATTAATGAGAATGTACACATTGTTCTCCTTTGGGATATTCTTTGAACAATTAAATGCTTGTAGGATCCAACTAAATTACATTTTTATTTACAATAAATATATATGGCCTCAAGACATTATTTAGTAACTGTTATTATTTGACAGCCTTCATTATGGTAACTATGGCCTATAAATTAATTAAAAAGAACATCAAAATTCCATGTTATAGCTGAGGCAGGGACAAGTCAAAATAATACTTGTTATTGAGCAATAAAATCCCTCTTTCTTTTACATATGCTATGATACTGTGCACATATTCCAAGGGATTAGATTTCAGTCATGCAGCCATGACCATCATCTTGTTTTCCCTGCCTCTCAATGTATACTAGAGTCATTCTCTAGTTCTTATTCTTTCATTTGTTTGAATAAGACTTAACTGCCTTGTACCATTCTCAGTTGGACATTGTCCAAGCTCATAAAAATATAGTTTTGCTATAAAAATATAAACCTTTTATATTATTAATATTCTATCAATATTTTTTGGGAAACTCAATTCAGTAACTAAAGAACATGTCATTGTATGACATACATAGTCATTGTTGGCCACATCATATTTTAGAATACAAAGCAAAATAATTAAATGTCATGAAATCAAATAGTAGCACAACTAAATAATCTATCAATAAGAGAAAAATTACTTGAAAGCTAGACCAATACATTTTGAATCTACATTCTTTTAGTGCTCGGCATCTCACTGATCTTAGTACAAAAAATCTTTAATTATCAAATAAGAAGGTGTTCAATTACCCACCAACTGGAAGGTATGTGAATACAAGAGAAGCATATGGAAATTAACAAAGAAAAATGACTATGGTTTTTGTTTAAAAGTCTACAAGACTAGCTCAGTGTAAATCATGCCATATTGCAATCCATATTCCAATAAAATGTCACAAGAATGAGATTTTGCATATCACATGATTTGCTTGCTCAACAAATGATCCTGTTCCCTTGAAATGTATCTTTCATAGTAGGGAAGTTTTCCTATTAGTATCTTTGCCATTATGAAAGACAAAAGAAACTTTACTTCCACATCTGAATACATTCATACTTGTAAAACTTGTACACAAGATATTTGTGCCCACCTGAACTTTACTACTCACTTATGCGAGAAGGAAGTCCTTGGTCATGGCAATCCAGTCCCAAATGTCTCTACCTGTAAGATAATTGACTGATGTCAATATCAATAACTTTTTGGCTTCAGTTGAAGACCTATCTTACTCTTGCATTTTATTTTTGCCCTAAAATCCCAAAAGATCCCTCTTAAGATCTGTATATTTCTAATATTGCATTGGAGTTATTACTTCTGCCTTTATTTTTACTTTTCTATACTATTTTAAGGTATGTTTTTGTAGACAGTATAGAAGATGACCTTCACCAAAATATGCAAGAGCCATTACTAGGCAAAAGTAGAACAATTTTATAAGGTAACATTGGAAATTCAGTTACATACAGTTGTTTCTTATTCACTGAACTATAAGAGGGAGAAAATAGAGCAATCGGACTTTCAAGATTTTATTATTATAGTCAATGTCAATAAAAGTACTTTTAGCCTTCCTGTAGATTCAATTTCCTAGTGTGATCCTGCTACTTGCTGACAGTTTCTAAGTAAAAGGGAAATTTTCTAAATGGAAGCTTCTCTTTTCAATAGTATCATTATTTAGATATAATCCAATTATATGGTCTCTCCAAGTATATTTGTCTTAAAAGTCCTAATGTGAGTGGCAGGACTCAACTGTGATTCCTGATTTTTGTCAACTGGCTAGTGAATTATGTCATATTGGGAGAATCAACATTGTCAAAATACATCTTTTTGAAATGCTCTTATGTCATGATTTTCCCAAAGTAAAAAGAAAGGGCAAGTTTACTCACTTACATGTGATTTCTGGGGGTGGGGGGAGGCTGCTCTACAAGATGGAGACCACTAGAAGAAAAACATAACTTTTGTATTCTAGTTCTACCTCATGAGAATGTTCCACATAGAAATCAGTTATGTTTTGTAATGTAATTAGAACATTAAATAATAATTACGCTGTTCCTACATTCTTGTTAATCAGGAGCAGAAACAATTTTAGTTTATATTTAGGTAAATATAGACATGAATGAAGGACAAAGGGGACAAAAGGGGACAAAGGATGAAATATGTATCATAACATCATGTGAAAAGCATACGTCTTTTATCTAGAGCATCTCAAGAGTCTTACTATAGTTTAATGTGAAAAACTTAAAAAGATATGTAGGACACCCTGTATTTACATTGGAATATTAAAACAAAGGATGGGCTTGTAAAATAACATCACCATGTGCATATAGTCATTTGTCCATTATTGTGGCTAGTTGCAGATAATTTGTATGTCTAGAAAGGATTTAAAGTACTTTATTTGCTTCCTTCTGGTCGCATTTTTAATAGGATTTTTTTTTTATTTTCTCTGATTTCTAAGTTATTTTGTAACTATTTTTTCATTTAAGAGTAGAAGATAGGTAAATAAGTAGTTGACAGACAGACAGACAGACAGACAGACAGACAGACAGACAGACAGACAGACACAGACAGACAGGCAGTCTGTTAGTTTTACGTCTATATCGAAAACATATAAAGCAAACATTTTGCATTCAAGCAGCATTAAAGACAAATATAATTCAGTAAGAAAGTGGGTTGGTTTTTCTATGCAAAAATATAAATAGTTGAGAATTTTGTGAAGGGCTCCCAGTGGAAAAATAACAATTCAAAATATTCTGCATACCAATCACTTTTTATCTGTGTTAGTCTTTGTGAAAATCAAATAAATAAAATAATATCTACCTCTGAAGATACATAGATTCAAGTCTGTAATACAAAACATAATATTTTAATAGCCAATTAATGTTAATGGATTGCACTTATCACGAGTTTTTAATATGGTTCCATTTGTGGAATAAGATTTTAAGTAATAAACCATCTGTCATTCTTCTTTCTCCTGGTTTCAGTTTTTAACAGTTGCCCTTATTTAAACCATCCATTAACATCAAGGAATAAATAGATATAGGACAGCTGATTATTTCCAACATTTATTTAATTCATTAAATGCCAACAGATATTATTTCATATAATAATAAGATATGCAATTTTGCATCTCAACTATTCAGAGAAAGCTCCCCTTTTCATATTGGTTTTGTAATACTATAGTTTTCAACAAAATGGCTACTCAAAGCTAAGTCATTGCAACATCTCTTTTCCCAGAGTAGTAATCCCAACTGAATATTTTAGAAATGTTAAAATGTTGTGGAAGATATATATTAAAACAGACCCAATATAAGACCAACCAATCTGCTTAGGACGAAGTCCCAACATGCTTGGTCTGAAAAATCAGAGCAAAATGTCACTAGGATTTTTTTAAATTGCAGACTTTGACATCCATAAACATTAATTTATTTTTATTGTGATACTTTCATAGAATGAAACAACTCTTTCTGGAAAATAATTAGCCTTTTCAAACATCTGAAAATTTTCCAAGTGGATAATATAACAGATAGCTATAGCTGGCTGGAGAATTCTAGGAGTTGAAATCCACAACTGACAAATCAAATAAATAAAAATAAATAAATAACTAAATAAAAATAAGTCTTAAAGTTGCCAAGTTTGGTGACCTCTGGTATAATGGAATGCATGAATGACCTTGGAGGGAAAGGGGAAAAGATACTGCGTCGGAAACAATCAGACAATAGAGGCAGGAACCCAGCACATCAGAGAAAGAAATTTAGGAAGGACACGCCCTGATGGATCAAACAATTAAAAGGACAGGTGAGAAATGTGTGTCTTTAATTCTTCAAAGATTCTGTTACTGCAGTTTCATAATAAAGTAGAAATACTGTAGCTTATCTTGTCATGTTTAATTTCTGGTTTATCTTGGAGGGCTAACAGATAAAGAAGTGGGGACGTGACCTATCTGTATTGTCTATGACCATGATACATTCAGTCTGCTACTTTGAACAAAAAGTGCAACTTCTATAACATCTGCATGGAGATATGATCCAAACTCCACTATGTTGCATATGCATCAACACTGCGTGTGCAAAAAGATGATGATTGTATCATAATGCTATCCTTGTCATCTTCCAGATTTTTATATCCATCAAAGGCATAATGTAGATGTCCTGCTCTGAGTTATCCACTATAACCTCCATAATTATAATACCGTAGTAAACTATACGAATAGCTCATAGCTGAGCAGATGTACAGTAGCTCAGAATAAGGGATGGCATTCATGCATCATTATCAACAATAACAACATCTATTAAATGTATGTGTTTCCCATCTTCCAGCAACTGGGCATGGCCCTTCTCTATTGAATTTCATGAAACAAGAAAAGTTTCCAATGACATCTTTAGAATCTGAGAATAGTTGGGTTAAGTAATTGGTTCTTTAAATCCATGATAGTATATGTCCTGCTTCGATTGATTGATTGAGCAACAGATAAAAGAAAATTCATCAGGTCTAGAAAAGAAGTTTTCTCTTATAAATTTATGGTGAACAAGAAGCTAAACAGTCTAGCTGTGCCTCTTCTCATCAGTGAGATCAGGACACAGGAGAAACAGGAGAATTAGTCCCGCCTCATCTTTTTCTTTCCATTACTATCCATCCTCAATTCCTTCTCCCAGAATGCGCCAGTAAGCAGAAGAGAATCAGAGGAGAGAAAGCAGGTAGTGAAAGTTGCTGCTATCAAATAAAAATACTCTCTGTTCTTGCCTGAATTTTCACCTGAAGTGAAAACTCAACCATACATTAAATACTCTTTTCCTCCATTTTAATCTCTAACTTAAAGAGGGAAAACAAGGAGTCCATCTCTGTGCTATGTAGCTCCTTCTTAAAGTAAAAAGTAAAATTAAAGTTAAAATTAAAGTAAACAGCTTTCCTGTGAGTTTCTCGGTTATCAGAAGCATCTCTTTCAACTGTTGCACACAGACTGAGATCCTTCTCAGACATTTCCCTCTCTCACACACTGACATTTCAGCTTCTGACTGGATGCCTGGCCAAGCCCAAATGAATGCTTAAAGCAGTGGTGGATTCAAAATGTCACTATAAATCTGACTGCACTGAGACTGCATTTTGCTCATAGCATATTTCATACTTTCTGTGATTTGAAGTAGTGGGCTTCCTATAACTGGAAATTTTGTATAGAATATCTCCTCCATGAACAGAAGTTTCCATCAGTCAACTCTAAGTGGACAAATTATGGCCAAAGATTTGGTAGGTTCAGTGGACCAGTTCAAATTCACTCAGTACAATCATCTTTTTTCAATCATGGAAGGTTAAGAGAACACAAACCTCTCTCTGACATAGGTGTTAAGGGGATATTAAGATTCCAACACACTTACTCATGTGTAAATCTATACTCCCCTTGGGAACTTAGCAAAATCTACCTCAAATAAAGGCACACATGAAGCCTGCAAACTCCCATGTTAAATACATCTGAGTCAAAATCAAGTCCCTAGAACCCACCATCCAAAATTTAAGTTCATAGCACTCCATTTCCTTCCAAGTTAGTAAGGAACCCATCTCAGCCAGAAGATAGCAGGGGAACAATAGATGGATCTGTCTATTTAATTAAATTCCTGGTAGTTCCTTTCTTTTGAAACACATGGAGACTGTTCTGCTTTCACAAATGACCTGTGTAAGGAAGATAATATTCCTTCATTCATGTTACAGTAACGTTCACGTCTACTAAATTATATATGCATAGTGACAGATGTGTACTATCTTGTCCATGTCCTTGGAGAGCAAAAGATCTTGCTTCCACCTAAGTATCAGGATGGAAATTTTAGGAGTCGTAAAGACTATTTTTAAAATATTCTTTTCTTGATTTCCTTTCTCCACATTCCATGTCGAATAATCACTACTGAATTCTACTTTAATTCTCCATTTGTTTCTGTTCAATGCCCAATCCTACTTTCAATATAAGTGAGTGCTGTTCTGAGGAAACCAGCAGGACCTGACAATAATTCAATGGCATATTTTATTTTAGCAAAATGATGGGACCCTCAATGGAAATATGAAGGCTAGAAAGCCCTCCATATCCCCTTAACTTTTCAGGTCTCAACCTTTACAAATCAGATAAGTTGTCCCTTTAAAAAACAGCTTGACTTTGGAGGCACATGGTGGTTGTGAAGAAGAAACCAATAGGACAAAAAAGTGGAAAAAGAAGACAGATGAAAAAAAGAAAGAAAGAAAGAAAGAAAGAAAGAAAGAAAGAAAGAAAGAAAGAAAGAAAGAAAGAAAGAAAGAAAGAAAAACAAAGGACAATGAACAAAAAATGATTGCTGAAATCCCAAAGTGGCAGGGAGGGCAGGAAAGAATCAGAGGAGCAGCAGTGATGGAAACAGTGCTGAATATCTGATAAAGAATATCTGATAAAATATTTGATAAAATATCTGATAAAAAAAATATCTGATAAAAAGGCTGAGGGTTCACAAACCTTCCTGAGATCCAAAATTCTAGCAGATCAACCAGGTGCCTAGCTTGCGAATGATTCAAAACACCCTGGAATACCAGCAAAGCAGCTCAAACCTTGGCAATTAACCAAAAGAACCAGAGGTTAAGCCACCATGATATCTTTAAGATCTGGAGAATTGGCAGCTTTGGGAGACAGGAGTAATGAGAAGGATATGCCAGAATCCTAGGATACTGGTTGCACTTGTAACTTTGTACAACTTCAGATTGTGCGCTAGTTGTGGCCTTTCCTGAAGCAAGAGTTTCTGTGTTCAATCATCTCCCACTTGGACTATTATAATGTGCTCTACATGTGACTACCTTTGAAGAACATTCAAAATTTCAACTGGTGCAGAGTGTGGCAGCACAGGAAGACTTTAGGGCTCCTAGAGTTGTAACCCAAGTTATATCAACCAAGTTGATATAACCCAAGTTACATCATATATACTGAATGCAACACTGGCTGCTGGTTTGCTTCTTGGTGCAATTCCAGGTGTTGGTTATAAAGGCATGCATGGCATATATCCAGGTTACTTGAGGAACTGTCTCACCCCTATAGGAGAGGCCTGCCCCACACATACCAGCAAAGGAGGCATACTGTGGTTCCCATCAGTCAAGGACTTTCAGTTGATGGGGCCCAGGAGAAGAACCTTCCCGGCCATGACACTGGCCCTTTGAAACATCTTGCCCCTTGAAATAAGATTGGATCCTGCCCTCCTGACTTTCTGCAAGAGCCTGAAGATGTGGTTCTGCCCATTGAATTGAATTTCACCTTCCCCCACCATATATTATTTTCCCTTCCTACACATCTTTAGTTATAAGTTGTATTATATTGTAATTTTAATATGATTTTATAGATTTATACATATGTTAATGTTTCATTTTAATGTTGTAAGCTGCCCAGAGTTGTGTAGAGCTCCCCTCAGAGTTGTGGGGAGATGGGTAGAAATTTACATACATACATACATACATACATACATACATACATACATACATACATACATTCCAACTGCTGGCTAAAGAATCAGATTGCATATTTTGCCTAAGTGGACAAATGAATTTGGGTCCAAGATGGTTGTGAAGGGAAAAGAAAAATTTAAAAATAGTGTAAAAAATCCTGGGTGTAGTACAGAACAGAATATAAATTGAAGACTAGAAGAACAAAACAGAGAAATGTGTGAGGCTATAGGTTAAAAAGATAGTGCAATGAAGTATAGGAGATAAGGGAGTAGAAGAGGATAAGATACTGCCAAAAACCTCAGTGATATAGATCATACAGATATAACATAGAATCTTAAGATAGAAAATAGGAGTATAAGAGATAACACATGCCATTCTCGTAAATTGCCTAAGGATGAATGAATCTGAAACTTCCAATCGGCATGTAAAATCTTTTATTTAATTTTTAAAACATGTTTAGAATAAAACTTCATTCTGAGGAATAACACAACAAATATCCAACTTGCTGAAAACTCAAGAGCTGCTCTATTTTTTTTGAAAAGTTTTAGTGATGCTACAAATATAATTGAGACCAAAGTGGTAAAGGATAAGGAAGTTTATTCCTGCATTGTCATCAACCAGCCTCTTAACTTTTTTAATAGGCTTTATAGGCTTTTCCAACTCCTAATTATGTTGAAATAGCTTGTTGTGTGGGTTATGGGATGTTTTGTCGTTTTAAGAACCTCAGCAGAACATTAAATTGCTTCTGATTTAAAAAATGATGATGCTTCTGATTCACAAAGAGGTTAGGAAAATATAATATATAATTATAAAATAGTAAATGTCTAGGAAACAAACTGGCTTTGTAAATTAGATGTGGATTGACCTTCCTTAACCATTAGGCAGCTGCAGACATATATCATTTTCTAAAAATACCTATCTGGACCAAGAAACATCTTTAAAGCCCTTTATGGCATGGGTCCAGTGTATTTAATTATCCCAACCCACTACTTCCAGTGGCAGAGCCTTCTTGGATCCCATCTGCCAAAGAATTTTGGCTGCTGGAATCCAGAAAAAGAGCCTTTTCTGTATGGCCTCCCACCCTGGTCTAATGGAAGTGCTTGAACACTTGATTCTGCCACATAGCCTGGAACCCTGACAGAGGCCTGCTATATTTGGAGTGGCTGATGGAAAAGAGAAGGTTCTCATTCCCTGATTGCCCATTATCCTGGTTTTTAGCTTTCCTATTTAACTCTCCTAATTTTAATTGCTTTACATTTACTTTTTTTTTACTTTTTATTATATTGTAAGTGACTAAAAGTAATTAGATCAGTGAGATAGTCACCATAAAGTTTTAATAAAATAAAAGCCGATAAGGAAGGGATTTTTGCAGAAATATCAGAAATCGTGGACACTATCCATGTTATGTCAATGCTACAAGTGTTATAGACCAGTTTGGTATAGTGATTATGGTATCAGGTTAGAAACGAGAGATTGTGAGTTGTACTTCCATTTTAGGCAGAAAGCCAGATGGGTGACCTTGGGCCAGTCAATTTATTTCAGCCTAGGAAAGAATAACTTCCAAAATTTTGCTAGGAAAACTGCAGGGACTTGTCCAGGAATCCCACTGATTCAAAGGCACACAACACATAAAGCCCCTGTCACACTGCAGCAGTGGATGGAAAGAGGATGTAAAACGGAGAAAAACACTTACCATCTGTTGGTTAACGCAATGCTTCCGTTCTGTACTCACTGCCTCCGTTTTGCTTCCTCTCTATCCGTCCAGCATCCGTCTATTGACATTTCATCCGCTCAAAAGGTTTTGAGCTGCTCAAAACTTTTGAGCGGAAAATGTATCAAATGCGTCCATTCTGCATCCACTAGGCATACGGGGGACATCTGTTCTGCATCCGTTGTCATCCATTACACATCCGCTATATCCGCTAGGCATCCGCTGCGCATCTGCGCAACTTGCATCTGCTTCAGCGGAAAATGGACGCAGGGAGGAAGCGGAACGGATGCAGAACGGACGTGCAGCGTTAGTAGCACGGACGGAGAAAGGATGAAAGCGGATGCAGCATGCAAAGAAAGCATTTAAAACGGAAAAAACATTCGCAGAGGGGACCTATCTTGGATATTAAGGATGTCTAGAGGATGCCTAGAGGATGCAAAAGGATGCTTCCGTTCTGCATCCGCTTTCCATCCGCTCTGCGTCCTCCCCCCCCACCCCTGTC
The DNA here is from genome assembly GCA_015471245.1 of Laticauda colubrina. NCBI lineage: Eukaryota > Metazoa > Chordata > Lepidosauria > Squamata > Elapidae > Laticauda > Laticauda colubrina. The sequence goes on from BLBF01000039.1 coordinate 3,750,150, forward strand.
CATTCCTTTGCGTGTTATCCGTTCTGTTTATGCAAATTTTTGCCCCTTTTGAGAGCGGATAACAATGGATGGAACATTTTTCTCGTCTGCTGTGTCCTTTTTACACACGTTTTGCATCCATTGGGCAGTGTGACAGGGCCTTAAGTAAGGTAAGCACTTCTAGTTCTTTTGACTTCCATTCCAAGTAAAAGAAAACTTCTTGTGATGACACTGTAATGACTGTAATTAGTTCATTTGCAGGGATGACAATACAGTGAAAGAGAGAAGTCATCATCATCTCTACTGACTGATGATAGGTAAGAGCATATCAGGGACTAGGTAGTGCAGGGAGAGTAAAGTGCAAAGCTGCAGATCCTTTGAAGATGTGCTTTCTTTGGCAAAAACAGGTTTGATTTCTACCATCAGCAGACTTTCTGCAAGTGATTCTTATTTCTGCCAACTCATTATATTAACAAGAAGTGGCAAAAAGTTGAATTGTAAAAGTACAGAGATTCCCTAACAGGAAGAGAAAGCATCTTGATGGTTTTACATTGCTCAGTTTTAAAGGAGATGTTGTTTTTTAGTATAGCTTCCTACATACTGTATTTTTCTACTAGAACTCATAGTTTCCTGGTTTCTAAGCTGGGACTTTAACCATTTAGCAGGACAAAATACAAGATTTAATCAAATAAATAAGTAGGTGTTTCTTGCCAGAAAACATGGCTGCATTTTAAAAAGTAAGATTCTCTCGTGTTGAGTTACTACATGGTTTTATTGGCTTGGTATTATCTTCTTCTGCCATTTTTTTTCCAATTCCCCAATCTAGGTTGGAGCTTGGTGTTTTTTAATCTGATGGTCTGTCAGCCATATCCAAACTGGAGATCAGTTGAGATCAGATAAAAGCTTTCATCATCATTGTAAAAGAAAAACAGCCATTCCTAAAAAGAGTTCATTTGTAAGAGCGAAGGCAAGGCTAAATAAATCAATTCAAATGGCAACAAAATGCTTTAAGAGAGTGTAAAGGATGTCATTAAATTCCCTTTTAAATAAACAGCAAGGGAAAGTGACAGAAAAATATTTGTGAAGCAAATGTTTTAAAAAAAACCTAGATGTGTAAAAAATTAAATTGTTGACTTTTTTTTAATACTCAGTGTAATTTACTTTCCTTCCATTTAACATTTTCATTGATTTGTTTTTATCACTTTTCTGTAGTATTTCCAAGCTACATGTCTATATTTTATCTTCATGATGCCATTAAAATACAGTTTTGGAGACTTCAGAATTTCTCAGATGCACTGGGATGTTAATTAAGAATTCTCTGCCCAAAAGGTCAATCATATGGCTTCCAGGTTGAATGTTAAAAACGGTTGGATAATGCCAAGTTACCAATTGTTTTGTGTTAATGAAATTCAGTGCTTTGGATCAAAGGGCAAAAACATACATTGAATACTCAGCTTAAAGATCTCAGGAAAAGTATCAGGTGTTTCAAGAAGTTGAATGAAGGAAGATCAATTTGAGCTCCACTGTATGCTCCAAAAAATTTTTTTCAAATCTATGCCCAGCATTTGTTTGTACTTTTGGTATTTGGTGGAGTAAATAGCCAGTTCAAATAATTGATTTTCAGTATGAAAAAAAGACAACAAGCAACCTTTTTATTTTAACTGATTTCTTTCTTTCAAAGAGGTCCTTCTTAAGCTTAATTAAAAAGAATAATGAAATATAAATGTACGTCACAGTTTCTGCTTTATTGCATTTCCAGCTTTGGATAGCAACTTTGAGGGAGGAAGAGCCATTCAAACCAAACCTAAATTTTTGAAAATTCAAAAAATGGAAATTAGAAAAATAAATAAGAAAGTTCATTTAAGTTGCAGAAGAAATATTAAAATAGTCTGCAGTCTTTTCTAATTCCTTTTATGACAGGTTTGTACAATATATTGCTTTGTCTTTGACAGTAAAATGTCTTCAATGGGTTAACTGAATAATTAGTTAACTTAGTTAACTAAGTCTTAACCGTTTTATCAGTTCAAATCAGTTCACTCCTAGGATTTTATGCAATATTCTTCTATACAATGAATACCTGATGACAGTCCATATAGTTTATGGTAGAGACTGACCTTATGAAACCAATGAAAATGTTATTGCCCAGGGTCTTTGGACACGCCAAGCAAGCATTTATGTATGCACAAAGGAGCATTTTTTGTGAGAATGGTTTTCAGCTAACTCCATATAAAAGGAAACCCATTTTCCCAACTCTGATTCTTTTATTGCTAGGTAGAATATTTTACCTGTTAAACTGATACCAATTATGGATGTTTACTCCAATTTATTTAGCTGTGTTCACCCAAAATTGGAATCCACAAGCAAGTCTAGTCCATCATCAGGAGTAACTAGTGCTGTAGCAAAAATGTGTCCAGTGTTTTTCTTTTCAACATTATTTCTATCAAGTAATTTCTTTGTTTGCTTGCTTTCCTTCAAACAACCCTACCTTAAAAATTGTGACAGTCTCCCAGGTAAGTTGGTTTAATTTATTTACAAGATGGTATATGACCTCCTTTTGCTCTCCAGAGAAAAATACTCATGGGACTTTATCCAAGTGCCATTCTCAAATATAAAAGCATTGGCAAATAAAGATTTTTCAAATATAATTGAGGGCTAACAAACGCAATACAACAAATCATAACATCAATCAAGAACCATTTTAAATCTTTTTGTGAATGAGATGAATCAGAGGAAACAGAAGCTTCACGTGCTGAATTTGAATGATTGATGTATAGACTTTAGTGCATCATTAAGAAAAAATCAATTGAAAATCAATATTTCCCGGCTTCATTTGTTTTAAATTAGATTACCTTTACAACAACAACAACAACAACAACAACAACAACAACAACAACAATAATAATAATAATAATAACAATAATAATAATTAAAGCTATAACATGCTTTTAAAGCAATCATCTTAATTTAAATGGCTTTGAATTTCACATTAGTGTGAAATGCAGTGGGCCAGTGACCTATTACAGTTCATGTTATCAATGCAATTAACACAAAACCTTACCATTTGTAGGCCTCATCTCTTTCTATAAATCAACACGAGCAGCCAATTTGAGTTTGTCAATGAACTTTGTAACAGTAGTTCACCAACTCTTACAGTAATTGATGTGTGTTTTCATAACAAGGCACATTAATGACTGAATTGTCTGTTGCTTAGAAAAAAAAAGAAATGAATATAAATTGCAAGTTTCTTTCTGTACTAAATAGGTAGAAAATAAATAATAAAGTTCACAACTCAAATGTTCAAGTCATGTTCATAATGAGTTTTATATCAACATCTTTATATTACTGCAAGGTCATTCAAAATGTCTACATATAGATTATTTTCTCTAGCATTTTCCAAAACTTTTCTTGACTTCAGGACTTATTTCAAAAGCTAAATTTTCTACTGTCAGGTACAGCTCATGATGTTTAAAACCTTGCTTTGAAAAGTGTTCCTATCACATTGTTTGTGTGTCAACAGTTTCTAAAAGGTAGACAAAGCTATTAACCAAGGTATCAAAATGATGGATAGGTAGCTTAGTCCTACCTGCTGCTTTGTTATTTGGTGTAGATGTCATTTTATTTCACAAATAGCTGTCACAGCAAATCAGCACCAGTACTTAATCAGTGAAAAATCAGGGTCCAGCCTTTTTATTAATAACCAAGGTGGTTGGCAGGAAGGCCCCCAATGACATGCCCCAAATGTTCTGAGTTCCCATTGACTCACATTTTCTGAGCTTTCTCAATGAGTACAAGCTTGGTTCCCTCCCCCGCTAATGCAATAGTTTACACTCAAGTTTTTGATCCTCATCTCTTTAAAAGAATACATGGTATGTAGAAGATTGACCAATTAAACCAGAGAAGATATGGCCTCCTTTCTTTACCAACTCTTTTTCCCCACTTAATGTCATATCAGGCAAACCTAAGATGTAGGTTTGTGAGAACCAGTTTGATGTAGTGATGTACCAGGCTAGAAAGCAAGAGCCCATAGCAAATGACAGGGACTAATATTGCAATTTACCAACCATGATCAAGTGAATCATCTAGTATTTACAGGTTGGCAAAAGTTCTCCTTTAATGCATTACTTACTTTCTCAACAAGAATTCTTTTGGCTTCATACAAATAAATTATGTCTTAGCAGCTATGAAGCTATGACCTTCCATTCATGTTTCAGTGCCTATCTGCTGATCTTCTATCTGCTTCTTTGTGGAAGATATGGAGAAGCCTGAATGAAAAAGCTGCATGCATGTGTAGATCTGTAAGCCTATGCTTATGGGAAGTCATTGAATCCTACTCAGATATGACTTCCTTAAAAAGAGTAACATGTCATCATTAATAGCAGCCATAGGAATCGCAAAACCAAGATCTTTCTATTTCAAATACTTTTTTGGGTCAATCGCCTAATGCATTTATCATTAGAATCCCCAAATTTCAATACATGCTAATATTATGCATAATTTGAGTTGTTTTTATCAGAAGCTATGACAAGACAGCATACATTGGTTCTTTTTCTTTTTTTTGCTAAAGTCACTTTGAATTACTTAAATTTGGCAAAAAGAAAAAAATAAATGTATCATATATTTTCAATGGACTGTGTGAAAAGCAAAATAATTTGACCTACACTTTTATTATATTAAAGCACATCTTTCAGATTGGTTGAAATTTATAAATCTTGTATATAATGTGAACAGATTTCCTCCTTTATATAGTATCACTTCCTTCTCTCAACCCTTCCTTTTGCACTCCTCTCACAATCCAAATCTGCCTCCTTAATCTGCCCCCCCTTTAGACCTACCAATAAATTTGGAACATAGAAAATAGTCAATTCTGTGAGCAGTTTTCCATGCCAGGGTTGCATAAAAGGCAACTGTTTTGAATAAACAATGTTGTGATTTATTTATTTATTTCTAAAAGTGGGTCAAAATATAAAATCAATAAAACATCATACAATATAAAATAAAAATTTGTGAAATATAAAATCAACCAGCATAGGGTCACAGAAGGAACAGAAATAGAATTCCGAAGTGAAATAAGTTCTAGCCAGATGCATCGGGCTAAATTGTGGGAAAATCTGGAGGAAAAACAAGTTTATGTAAAATTAATAGTTCCTGAGGGAAAACAGTTGGTAACATTATTCAGGAGAAATACTCTTCATCCCAGAAAAGGAATGACTGTCTTCAAAATGCAATGATGTATTGTATGTTAGGTGTATTGTTCTTTTTCAAGGCTTGCATTCCATAAACTTTTTAATCTTGAAAAATCAACTAAATGATAATGGAAATCTGAAATTGTAGTTCCAGCCACCAGATATCAGCCATCAGAAGGCACCAAGCATAGAAGAGCCAGTGTAAACACTAAGAGATTTAACTATTTATTTGGGTAATAAAGTTCAGGATAATGTTAAAAAGAAAAATGACTTTAAAATTACAAATGGGAAGTACATCAAACAGGGATCTAGTACAAAGCAGTTGCAATGCAAATGTGTTCCAAAAATGATTGGTTCAGAGATAAGCCAGCAGCTCTTAATTAAAATCTTAGCACTGTATTGCATGTACAAAGATAATTGAATATAACATCAATTTCTGCATGCAAACACATATTTATCTTGCCAAGGAAATAATTGAAAAGAAAGTACTTGACAGAACACTCATGTTGGAAAATTTGTTTTTGTTTATTGGTCACAAGAGTTTGCTGTTTGTGTTTAGCAGCAATTAACAAGTTAACATTAAGTTGCAGACGCTTAAACATGTTAACGGGCCAACACCAACATTCTTTATACATTGTTTACTTAGCAAGATAGTCATTTTTTAAAAGAAGTAAATTCCACCAGTGGAATTTACAATACCTTGGATATCATCTTTTGGGTGTAAGAAAAGACTTCAGACATATAAAATATTCTGAAACGTTTAAGCAGAAATAATAGTTCATCAGCAATACAAACATGAAAAAATTTCAGATTCTGCCTTATAAACTTAGCCATCAGATTTTCACAGTTGGTTTTTGCTTTAATTCAGGAAACCCTGGTTCAACACATAGTCTTTTTCACAACTGTGCCTTCCACTCCAAATCAGTTAGTTTCTATTTACTTTGAGCCTGCTCCTCAAATTCACAGCTATATTAAGGAAGAATAAATGCTGACAAATTTTGTTTTAATTCAAGCATTATTCATAACAGTTCATATATTTTATCATAAACTTATTTGATTTCCAGAACTACTTCAGTGTAAGTTGTCCAGACTTAGCTAATCTAACTGATGAAATTTCACAAAATGGCTTATAATGTAGGGAAATGATATGAAGACTATTTAAAAATAATGACTATTATTATTTCAGTATAATGACTATTATGAAATATCAGTACACAATCTCATTCAATAAACTAATGCTGATATTTCAGTTTTAAATCAACCTGAACTCCATAAAAGAAAATTTAAAAATAAATGCAAAAATATGCACACATCCATTGTTTCACTTTTAGTATGTCATTCTGTCAGAATACAATAACCATTAATTATTTTGGTTAAATAACCAAAAATTATTTAATTATCTGTATATCAATATATTAATATAAGTAATATTGCCACTAGCATTTAATGTCAATCATTATAAAAAATTATGGTACAGGAAAAAAATCTATCTCTCTATAACATAAATTTGACTAAACTAAGTAGTACAACCAGCCATGGAATTGCATGAAAATATTGAAGCATTGGATAGCTTTTGCCATTTAGGGTCCACTATCTTCAGCTCTCAAGAAATATGCCAGATTAGCACTTGGTAAAGCAGTCATCAAGATATTTTAATGCTGTGATGTGTCTATACTGACAAAGATCACAATAAAACAAGTCATATTATGGAAAGGAGAGTTGGCTTTGAAGAAGCAGAATAGAAAGATTATTGATACACCCAGGAGAAGACTACTGAAAATACCATGGAGAGTCAAAAAAAGAAAGAAAGAAACTAATGGATCATCAAGCAAATCAACCCAGAATTTCACTAAAATCATAAATGATTAGGCTTAAATTATCTTACTCTGGATACACTACTTAAAGACCCAGCTCTCTTGAAAAACCTCTAATAGTGGAAAAGAAAGGAAACATGATAACCAGTACAAGGTGGACAAAATCAGTTTTAGTGGTGATGAGGGCATCACTTCAAATAATTGGAGAACATCTACAGTATGTAGTCAGTAGGAGTTGAAAACAACTTGATGGCACACAGTCAATCAAGTACTTGTATGAATAGATACAGGTTGTCCTAGACTTACAACAGTTCATTTAGTGACCATTTAAAGTTACAATAGCACTGAAAAAAGTGACATGGCTATTTTTCATATACAACCATTGGAGTAACTCTGTGGTCATATGACCAAAATTCAGACATGGCCAACTCATATTCATGACCGTTGCAGTTATCTGGGGTTATCAATCATATGATCTCCTTTTGCATACTTCAGATAAGCAAAGTTATATTGCTCATTTAAATGAAGCAATATTCATTTAAAAACCATATTACTAATTTAACAACTGCAGTGATTCACTTAACAACCATGGAAACAAAGGTCATAAAATTGGGCAAAACTCAACAACAACAACTTGTACTTGAAAAGATTGCATTTCCAAAGAATGTGAAAAAGTATCAGGATGATGAATTTGAAGACATAGTGAATTATTGTTAGGGATAACATTGTTTACCCTAACTGGTTTAGGTGAAATAATAACTATGAATCATAGTTGTGTATGTTAAAGTGTCTGCAGCTTTAACTGTGGAAAAGTAATTAAAGGAGTGGTTATGAAAACACTATAAAAGTAGCAAGTCTACAGCTTGCTAACTCTGGCTTTGATGATCCCTGATTACTGCTAGGAATCAAGACTGCATTGCTCGAACGGGAGAGAGAACAAAGGACTGATTTGTAAGTGAACTGACATAGGATATTCTACATGGACTTTGCTAACTGAATATCCCTGAATGGACTGACTACATGATACATGACTATTGGACTGTTATTTGACTATGCTATTAACTTATAATGGAATAAACTATATTCTTGATAGCACAAGCGTATCTGTTATTTTTACTGTATGTTAATAAACATACAAGCTTAGCTCACTCATTTATCTGTGTGCCTATCTGACTAATGCTGCACATTCTGTTTAGCTTGTCTCCCTAACCCTGGTTGGGGAACCCAGGCTTAACACTGGTTATGGGCCCAGAGGCTGCAAAGTCAGTTTAAATAGGATAAAACAGATTTATGTAAAAAGTGAGAGTTTGTGTTCTTATACATTACAGTAAACAGGCAGCTGTGTTTTATTAATTATATTTTTATATCCATATAAGAAAACATGGCACAAGTCAATCTACAAAGTTTGTCCCTTATATCCAAGCTGGATGGAACAAACTATGTATCATGGTCTACAAAATGTAGTCTACTTCTACGAGGAGAAGGTCTGTGGAACATAATTGAAAATCCACCAAACGTAGAAGAATGGGATCCAGAGGATGAGAAAGACAGACTAAAGACAGAAGAATTTATGCATAAAAATCAACAAGCCATTTGCAAAATTGGGTTAACCTTAACTGATCAACAGCTTGTTTATATCCACGGAGAGAAGACGGCTGTTGGGTGTTGGCAGAAGCTGAAGAGGATTTATGTTCGAGATAATGTTGGTGCTCACATAAATCTAACACGGAAGCTTTTCAGAACGCATCTCCAAACAAATGGTGATATGCTGAGTCATTTAAAAACTATGCAAAGCATTTTTCAGGAACTGCACGAGAAAGAGCTTATATTCTCTGAACTACACCAAGTTTACATAATTCTATCTTCCCTTGATGAAAGTTATGATAACTACGTAAATTCACTTGAAATTTTGCCAAAGCAAAGTTTAACTTTAACTGATATAACTGGCAGATTGATCGAAGAGGCCAGAAGAAGGCATGAAAGAGATGAATTAAGGAGGGAGCAACCTCAAAAAGAAGAAAATGAATCTCCTGCTGCATACGCAATTAAAAAGTGTTTTAATTGTGGAGGAAGAGGACATTTGGCAAGATTTTGTAAAAAGGCAAAGCGCCAGAACGCTGGCCAGAATACTAAAAATCATCAAAAAATAAATAAAAATTTAGAGTTAGCCATGTATACTAACGGAGCTGTAAAAAATAATTTATGGGTGGTTGACAGTGGAGCATCCCATTGTATAACAAATGATAACAAAAATTTTATTAAAATGTCCCAGAGTACACAGCAGATATCGTTAGCCAATGGCTGGAAACTGAAAGCTAAAGGTCAAGGTATAGCATATTGTTCTTTTATAAAAGAGAATGTAAAAATGTTATATGTACCACAACTTAAGTTTAATTTAATTTCAGTTAGAATTTTGGTTAAACTAGGATATGTAGTTACATTTAGGGGAGATAACTGCATCATTGAAAAAGAAGATAAGAGAATTACTGCATCTTTAAGAGGTGGATTATATGTGTTAAATGATGATGGTTTAAAGGTGGCTAACACAATTTATGAAAATAAGAAACCTCATGACGAATGTATTCACTTGTTACATCGAAGGATAGGGCATTTAAATTTTAAAATGCTTAAGAAAACTGTTGAATTGTCTAAGGGAATAAGTTTGAAATCTTGTAATAAGTATTTGCAATGTAATGCCTGTAATCAAAGTAAGAGCAGGGTTATACCGGCTAATAGAGTTGATGGATTTACCACTAAAGAGCCTTTAGAAATAGTATTTGCTGATTTAATAGGTCCAAAAAAACCAAGTGTAGGAGGAGCTCGTCACATACTAAGTATAATGGACCACTATTCTAGATATGGGTTTTGCTATTTAATGAAGAGCAAAACTGAAACATATCAAAATCTATTTAATTGGTTAAAATTCGCAGAAAGGAAAACTAAAAAGAAATTAGTAACTCTCACCACAGATAATGGTACAGAATTTACAAATCATAAATTCCAGAACAGACTAAGAATGTTAGGTATTCAACATAAAATGTCTGCACCATATAGGCCACAACATAATGCCTTTATAGAGAGAAGAGGCCAAACATTACAATCAATGGCACAAACTATGATGTCTGATTCAGGATTACCTGACAATTTATGGGGAGAAGCAATAATGTGTGGTAATCATATATTAAATAATGTTGTTAATTCAACAACAGGTGAATTACCATTCACACTGTGGCATGGTACAAAACCTGATTTAAGTTACATGCACACATTTGGAGCACCAGCATGGGTGCATATCCCTACACAACTTAGACACAAAGGACAGCATAGAGCTAAAAGATTAATTTTTGTAGGATATACATCTAATCATAGATCTTATAGATTCTGGGAACCAGGTACATCTCGAGTTTACACCAGTGCTAGTGCAAAATTCCTAGAACATGTAGGATGGAATAGATTAGAGCAAGATTTAAATAATGAAGTAATTATTGAACCCTACAAAAGGCAGAAAGATCAGATTAGCTATAAGAAGAGTCCAATTAAAGAAGAAGTCCACGAAGAGCAAATAGGACCAGAACAAGAGGAAATAGTTGATCAGGAAGAGTTACATAATCAAGAACAATTAATAAATGAAAGTCCACCTGTAAGTCCTATAATACCTAGACGTACTACACGTGTAACTAGACCACCTGATAGGTATCAAGCAAGTATAGTTTGCCAAGTAACTAAAGTTCCAACTAGTGTAGATGAACTTAGGATGTATCCTGCTAAGGATCAGGAGAATTGGCAAAAGGCAATGGAAAAAGAACTAAATTCATTAAAGGTAATGAAAGTTTATGAAGATGCCAAATTACCTCCAGGAGAAAAATCCATTGGGTGCAAATGGATATTTAAAGTAAAAACTGGAAATGATGGGACTGTTACCCATAAAGCTAGGTTAGTAGCTCAAGGATTTAATCAAACTGCATCTGATTATGATGAAGTTTTTGCACCAAGCCTTAAAGCGACATCTTTAAGAGCAGCATTAGTGTGGGCAGCTAAGAAAAACTATGTCATTAACCATTTAGATGTAGAAACTGCTTATCTACATGCACCATTGCAGCACACTATATATTTAAGAAAACCAATTGGTATAAAAGACAATAAAGTAAATAGTAATGATTGTTGGAAATTCAAAAAGAGTCTTTACGGGTTGAAACAATCTGGGTTTGAGTGGAACCAATATATTGTGAAAGAGTTAAACAATATAGGTTTTAAATCTGGTTTAGCAGATCCGTGTGTGTTTAAAAGAGAAAATAATGGAACGGTGTCATTATTGTTATTATTTACAGATGATATTGCTTTGATAACTAAGACTAATAATGAAGCAAATGAGATTATATCATTATTAGACAAAAAGATAAAATTAAAACATTTAGGTGAAATTAAAAGGTATCTAGGATTGACAATTAATAAAACAAATAATGGTTTTAAGATATCTCAAGAAGATAAAATTTGTCAATTAATTAAAACATTTAAAATGGAACTTTGTAAACTGGCAAAGACTCCAATGAGTCAGGAAGTTTTCCAAACTAATGATCAAAGTCCCGAATTTGATAAGTCCATATATCAATCTTTGATTGGTAGCTTATCATATATAAGCAATTGGTCAAGGCCAGATATAGCTTATAGTGTAAATCAGCTGGCATGTTTTAATTCAGATCCAAAACAATGTCATTGGCAATCCTTAAAAAGAATATTAAGATATCTAAAAGGAACAATGAACCATGCATTGTATATAGAACCAAAGGGTGATTTGAGTCTTAGTGCCTATGCAGATGCAAGTTTTGCAACTGATATAAACACTAGAAAATCAACATCTGGGATGGCTATATTATTTGGTAAGACACTAATAGGGTGGAGGTCAATCAGACAACAGCATATTAGCTTGTCCACGATGGAAGCTGAATTTTCATGTCTGTCATTATTATGCACTGACTTGATTTTCTACAAACAGTTATTATTAGACATGGGTATAACTGTAAAAGATTCCATTATTGTGTACGAGGATAACCAAGCAGCTATAAAGTTAGCTACTAGTATTGCTGTAAAAACTAGATCAAAACATACTGACTTAAGATATTTAAATGTAAGAGAATCAGTGAAAAATGGACTAATAAAATTGGAATACTGCATGTCAGAAGAAAACATTGCAGACCAATTTACAAAAGCTCAAGGAGCAATTAAGTTTAAAGAAAGTTGTGAAAAATATAATTTAAAGATGTAAATGATTCATAGTTATTATTTAACCTAAAAGGGGAGAATGTTAGGGATAACATTGTTTACCCTAACTGGTTTAGGTGAAATAATAACTATGAATCATAGTTGTGTATGTTAAAGTGTCTGCAGCTTTAACTGTGGAAAAGTAATTAAAGGAGTGGTTATGAAAACACTATAAAAGTAGCAAGTCTACAGCTTACTAACTCTGGCTTTGATGATCCCTGATTACTGCTTGGAATCAAGACTGCATTGCTCGAACGGGAGAGAGAACAAAGGACTGATTTGTAAGTGAACTGACATAGGATATTCTACATGGACTTTGCTACCTGAATATCCCTGAATGGACTGACTACATGATAAATGACTATTGGACTGTTATTTGACTATGCCATAAACTTATACTGGAATAAACTATATTCTTGATAGCACAAGCGTATCTGTTATTTTTACTGTATGTTAATAAACATACAAGCTTAGCTCACTCATTTATCTGTGTGCCTATCTGACTAACGCTGCACATTCTGTTTAGCTTGTCTCCCTAACCCTGGTTGGGGAACCCAGGCTTAACAATTATGATTCTCTGACAGTTTCCATGTTAGCTAAATGAGATGATAGCGCTCTGGTGGAAACATAGCAAAAAGTATAACTAAGTTGTTGGAAAGTATAAAAATCACAAGAAAACTGCAGTTCTTGGGAATTCTAGGTAAGATACAATAGATACAAACTCAAGGTTAACTATCAAAACTTGATTGTAGGAAATACAACTTCAGCAACAGTGTAGTCAATGTCTGGAACTACAGAGTTTCTTCCCCAAACCCCAAAAACTTTAACCTTAGACTGTCTACTATTGACCTCACCCCTTTCCTAAGAAGTCTGTAGGGGGTGTGCATAAGCGCACCAACATGCCTACCGTCCCTGTCCTTTTGTTTCTTTTATTTTTCTTATATGTACCCATTTCATGTATTCATAACTATGTATATACTTATACCTATTATCTTGTGAGCAATTGACAAATCAAATAAATAAAAATAAATATTAAATTTACTGATTATAAAATTTAATGTTGTCCACACAAGACAACTGATCACCAACCTGAATGACATACATTCACAATATAAAACAAAATCTACTAGCTAACCGTGGATAAGGCTGTTCTTATACTAACTGCTGTTGTGGAATTGCCAAGTCTTCATCTTTTTTCTTCAGGCTAGGGAGTTCAGACCTTTACATACCTTGTACCATATTCTTAGTGGCATGAATAAACAGCATATGAATCTTGTAGTTTTAAATCTGCATTTTTTTGTATGTTGCTGAATGCTGAAGAGAAAAGAAATAAACTAGCAACAGTTTGAACAGAATTACCAAGAGTAATTTCTACTCAATACAGTACTACTTACAGCATTTAATGGGAGAAGAAATCAACAAAGTAGAGTAGTAATTAATTCTAATAAACCTGTTTATTGTCTTAAGGGTTATTTGTCAGCATCAGCCAATACACAAACTTTAGAAAGGGCAAAAGTAATTTGTATTGTTAGGACATTTAATAGAAGAATATGCTGATCCACTGAAGTGAAAAAGCAAGTTGGTGCACATTGACATGAAAATAGGTTGAAACTCCATTAACGTTAGAGAAGCTCAAGAATGGAAGTCTTCTACTAATCTATCAAATAATAACTCATATGAGACAAAAGATGATCCCTTTGGAAACAAAACATCAACTATTCAACATACAATTACGTGACATCTGAAGATATTATGTAAGCAATTATTATTATTATTATTATTATTATTATTAAAATATATTTTTATTATTTTTTTTACATCATAAAACATCATGGTATCAACAATGTTCTTGGCATCTATACAAGATTTTGATCTCAATATCATAATACATTATATTGCGTTTATCTACTATTAAATAATATCTTTAGCTATAATTACTATTCTTATATCTTTATATAGTTTACAAAATTTTATTTTACTTTCTTAAGGATTGTTTCAATTAACATTTTTGTCTCACTTCTTGGTTCTGTTTGTTAGCCATTTATACCATTTGTTCCAAATTGTAAAGAATTCAGAGTCATCTTTTTCTTTCAATTTCATTGTTGTAAGCATTGATTATTAATTAAGCAAAGTAAGAAAAATTATGTAAATTGGAACTTGGAATTTCCTAGTGCATTCCTCTATATATAGAAAGAAGAGGAAGGCATTCTCTTCTGTGTCAATTCAAAAAGTAGGATATCTTTGGGTATCAGTGTTGTGAGGTGGTTGAGATTATATTCTTGGTCAGAGAGAGACCCAGGTTCAGTTCCTCACTTAGTTGGTTGACATTGGGCCAATCATTCTGTTTCCCAAATTTATGTCACAGAACAATGATTATAGATATAAACATTTCCTCTTTCAGCAGCCTTCAGTTAAAAAGTGACATAAATGCTTAGCAACATGCAATTGCAATGCACTCCTTAGAGAGCACACTATTCAATCCATTGAGATAGCTACCTATGTTTGGGTTTGCAAATATTTGAGCAATCATTGCACAGGAGTAAAGAAATATAGAAAAACTTAACTCTTTTGCTATCACTTAGCATTCACCCAGATTTCTGAAGACTAGATATCCTTTATCTAATAGAGCTCCCTAAAATGGAAAGTTTAATAGAAATGTTTTCAAATGTTTTCTACTCACAGAAACAAAGGACAGCCTCACTCAACTTTCAAAAGAATGGGGAAACTTGTAGGATTACATCCAAAAACGTTCATTGATATTATACAACTTAGGACAAGATTGAATCTGGAATTTATGTCTTGTTATTGCATACCCTACCATCAATTAGGCCTTTCCTCTTAGAAAGGAATGAGAGGGAGAGGGAGAAAGAGAGGGTGAAGAAGAGGGATAGGCAAGTTAATCTTGACTATGTACAACTCCTTGAAATTTGCATGGCAATGTTTTTGGAAATGCTTGGCCTTAGCTTCATGGGACTGAAAAAGCATGACTGGCCCAAGGTGCTAAGATTGGACTGAACTTTATGGTACTAACCTCATATCTTAAGTACTACACCAAGCTTATTTTGTGGTAGTGGGTGAGGAGAATGGAGGTCATCTCTCTCTCTCTCTCTCTCTCTCCCTTCCTCCCCCTTCCACCCCCCTCCCTCCACCCCATCTCATGCATGTATATATATACATGTAGGGAGAAACCAAAATGTGTGCTTCATTTTACAGAAACAGAATTGCCATTCTATCTAGTCACTTGTACACTTCAAGGAAACTTTTTGAAAAAATATTTTTTGTTTCCCTTATGCCTTTAGATAGGCACCCTTTGTAATTTGTTTAATAGAACTGAAGAATGTGACAAAAATGTTTTCAGAAACAGTATAACAAATCACTGCATCCTTAGGGAGACTTGGTGATCACCTTGCAGTAATTTGTATATAATGGTCTTGTGCTGCCTGTTTCTATAAATGGGGTTCCTTAATAAACTTTGGTTTCACAGTCAACTAATGCCTTTAAGTGAATTGCAAAGGATCTGCAATAGCTTTCTACAGAAGTGTATAACAAGACATAAGAGAGCAGGTGTTTCTGGCAGGACCCTCCACAGGAAATGCTAAAGAGAAGGTTTGCTCATTTTCTGAGATTACTTTTAGCAATCCTAACCTCCATCAGAAAAGGTCTTCCAACATTCAGGGATAATGTGGAAATCTGTTTTCAAGGAAAAAAGCTTCTCCTGTTGAGAGCTCAGTTTATTCTACTCTTTGCAATTTTCTTTAAAGTCTTTGGGAAAAAACAAGAACAATAACTTATTTTCCACAATCACGGGTTTGTAGGATTGTTTTTACTCCAAGAAAAAGTTCAGGCTCTAAATTACATACAACAACTATTGGTATTTTTATTCTATACAGATTTATAGGGTTTTTAGTCCTTGAGAGGCCACAAAAAGGTAAAAAGTAGGATTTATATTCTTTACTAGAAGAATAGTTGGTGGTGTGAAATGGTAGAAAGAGATCTTCAGGGAGAAAACAACTCATTGAGCAATTGCTTCAGGCAACATTTTAAATAAAATCAATTCCAAGTATAAAATCCTGAGGCCATTTTGGTAAAGCAAATGCACATAAATTCTTTGCATTTATATTAGGAACTCATTTCCATAACTGAGACTTAATCGAACAATCCTTACACCTCCCCCCTCCAATTATTGTCCCTCCAATTTTGGCTTGCAAAAGGTGTTTATTCTGAAAACCAACAAGGGGAGCAAGAAAGCAAGGAGTATCCTCAAATTATTATTATTACACTGTATCTGGCATTTCTGTACAATTGCTTCCTTTTAAAAGTTTCCTTCACAGCCAGTTGTTTTAGAGAAAAAACACAGTGAATGTGAGCTTTGCATGGCTGTTAAATAAAGATAAAAAGAAGGCAATTTTCTTCCAAGTATCTTTAGCATCTGCCAGCATTGTCCTGTACCCTTCAAAAATGTTATTTATCTCTAATTATACTTAATGAGTCTGCAATTACTTGCAAGTATATTAGGTGTGGTGCCTCACTTTATTGAAAAAAAAAATACATTTAAGAGGACTATTTGTATTAATATTGGATAAACCTCAGATTTAGCTGTAAAATGGAGCTAACTTCTTTTGCTTTTCTCTTAATCTATAGAATTTATTCCTGAATGAATGAATATCCCTCTGATCGATGACAGACCCCAATTCTGCTCAACTTTTAGAAAGCTGCTATGACCCCAAGTATTGGAAGTCAGTTAAATGAGAATCCTTTTTTGGTCATTTTGTTAAGCCCCTGTCACACCACACCAATAGATGCAAAGAGGATGTAAAATGGACAAAAAAGCTTGCCATCCGTTGGTTAACGCGATGTACTCACTGCCTCCGTTTTGCTTCCTCTCTATCCGTCCAGCATCCGTTTATTGATGTTTCATCCGCTCAGAAAGTTTTGAGCTGCTCAAAACTTTTGTGTGGAGAATGTATCCAATTCGTCGGTTCTGCATCCGTTACACATCCACAACGCATCGGCTAGGCATCCGTTCTGCATCCGTTACACATCCGCCACATCCACTAGGCATCCGTTCCACATCCGCGCAACTCGCATCTGCTCGGACGCAGGGAGGAAGCGGAACGGACGCAGAACGGATGCAGAACGGATTCAGAACAGATGCAGCACAGAAACAGAGCATTTAAAACGGAAAAAACGTTCGCAGAGGGGACCTATCTCGGATATTAAGAATGTCTAGAGGATGCCTAGAGGATGCCTAGAAGATGCAAAGGGACACCTCTACACTCGGGCATTCCAGAACTTCATGAGGATGCCTCCAGCCATGTTTGACGAAGTTGTGCAGCGCCTGACACCCAGGTTGACCAAGGCAAACACCAACTTCCGGCCCAGCCTGGAACCTGGGCTCAAGGTGGCACTCACTCTGCGCCACCTGGCCTCAGGGACCACCTACAAAAGCATGCAGTATGGCTGGAGGGTGCCACACAACACCATCAGCACTGTGGTCAGAGAAGTGGTGCAGGCCATTATCGAAGAATACCTGCAGGAGCTCCTCCAGTGCCCCTCCACTGATGAAGGATGGAAGAAAGTTGCAGAGCAGTGGTATCAGAGGTGGAACTTCCCCCACACCGTTGGAGCCATAGATGGCAAGCACGTGGCCTGCAAAGTGCCAGCCAAATCGGGGTCCACTTATTTCAATGACAAGGGCTTCTTCAGCATCGTCTTCTTTGCCATGGTCGATGCTGACTACAAGTTCATGTACATCGATGCTTCAGGCAGCGGCTCATGTTCAGATGCCCATGTATACAACGCCAGTGACCTCAAGGAGGGACTGGAAGGCAACCTCATCATGGGCTTTCCAGATCCAGACCCCCTGCCCAACGACACACAAGATCTGCCCTACTTCATCATGGGGGATGATGCCTTCTCCCTCAGAACCTACCTCATGAAGCCCTACACCTCCAGATGCCTCACCCATGAAGAGAGGATCTTCAACTACAGGCTGTCCAGGGCAAGGCGGGTGGGGGAGAACGCCTTTGGCATCCTGGCCAACAGGTTCCAGGTACTTCTCACCACCATGCAGCATCGCCCAGAGACCATGAGGACGATTGTGGAAGCTTGCTGCATCCTGCACAATCTCATGCGCACCCGCTACCCGGTCTTGCAGAACAGGCTCATGGACCTCCAACAAGGCAATGGGGACATGGAGCCTGGTGAATGGAGGCAAGGGCAAAACCTGATAGACACTCAGGATGTGCAAAGCCCCAACAGAGCGTCACATGAAGCGAAGAAGCAGCGCAACCTCCTGAGACAATGGTGCAACTCCCCAGCTGGAGCAGTGGAGTGGCAAGACAGGATGATAGATGATTAATGGGTGCTTCCTTCAGCCTGTCTCATCACACTGATGAGATTGGGCCATGTATGTTCGGTGGGCCTACAATGAACAGGGCGTTTAATAAAGAGTTGTGTTTGTGTTGACATCTGTGGATGATTATTACATTATTATTGATAATAAAGGGCCATAGGTGTGGCACCAGGGAGGGTGGACCATACAGTCCCACTATGCTTGCATTAGAGGCTTATCTATCCCACTGCTATCCTTACCCATCCCACAACTATTACCCATCCCACAGGTATCCCTGCCCATTCCACTGCTATCTTAACCCATCCCACAAGCATGCAAAGGCTTAAACCAATTCTAAAAGTTTCCAGCAAGACTTTATTAAAAAAAAAAGAAATGAAGCAAGTGTGTGAATCAAAGATAAACTTTGTTGAACAATAAGCTGTAAAACAAAAATGACCCAACTCAAGTGTCCAAATAAAGTCCATAGGTAGCCAGCTACCCGGTCTCTGGCACTCTTATTGGTCACTCGGAGGTGTGCCCAGTCTCAGGGGTGAAGGGTCCAGGTGCTGTGATGGTGGGTGGTGCTGGAGTGCTGGTCTGTATCATCATTGGGGTGCCTGGCCCCGAGATGACAAGAGGGGACGGTGTGTTGAGGAAGCTCTCAGACAGCTGGCTCAGACCCATGATGCTGAGAGGTCCTTCCTCCATGCCATGGGGTGTCAGCCCCAGTACTGATGACAGATGTACTGAGGCCGGGCTTGGCTGTGGGGTGGAGGAAGGAGTAGTGTAGTGGGGCTGTCCGGTCTGCAGCTGGGTGAGGACTGGAGTGGGTGTCATCGCTGTCGTCGGTGGCATCATTGTCGTGGGTGGCATCGGTGGCATCAATGGAACCGGTGGCAACGGTGTCGCCCAATGACTCTGTGCCTGGACTGGGAAGGGCTGCTGCCTGTGCTTCTGGACCTCCTGGTAGCCATAGCCCTGGTAGGTGAGGGGCTGTGGGAAGCCTTGGAATGGGAGGGACATCACCTGGAGTGGAGGTGGAGGAGCAGACCTGGACTGGGTGGGAGCAGGTTCCTCTGGACATGGAGGGTTGTGAAGCAGCTCGGTGATCCGGTCCTTCACCACCTGGTACTGGGCTTCCTCCATGTTCCTGAGGGTCTGGTTGACATAGGTGAGGAAGGGCTTGTGGGTGGAGGATGAGGAGTCGGTGCGGACCAGCTGAGAGAGGAGATCTATGCTGGTGCGGATGGTGTCCCTGATCTCCAGCAGGACAGTGTGGCTCTGCCCCTCCTGCTGTCTGGCTCTCTGTCTTTCTGTGGAGGCGGAGCTGGGGGTGGTGGATGCGGCTACGACTGTGGTGGACTCGATGTCTCCTTTCTCCCACCGCACCAGGGAGTCCTCCACGCACTCCACCACGGTTACAACAGCTGTCCGCGGGTTCTCCACCATGGCACGCTCCACAGAAACCTGCCTAGAGACAGGGACTGACTCTCGGCCAGAAGAGTACTGGGTCTCAGCAGGCTGCCTGAGAGAGAGGGTAGACAGAGGGGCTTCTGGTGCTCCTCGGTGGCGGATCTCACCCTCCAGGAAGCTGCACCTGGCCATGACGTAGGTCTCTCTGTCCGTCAGCTTGACCGCGGCCTGGCCAGATTTCTTGAGGTGCAGCTTCCCGTACCAGGTGTGCATGTGCTTCCACCAGCCGAGGAGCACCTCTGAAGTGTAACCCATACTCTCCGCCTTCGCTCTCCAAGCAGCCTGCTTCCTTTTGGTGTCCCTGTACAGCTGGTGTCCCTTCCGCCACAGATAGTCATTCTCTCTCAGTCAGTCCAGCACTTCATCCGCGTGTTCCTCCTCAATGAAGTATTGCCTCCTCTCCCTCCCCGCATACGCCTCTTCCTCCCTTTGGCAGGACCAGATGGGCCCTCATCAGAGGGGCTCCCAGGTGGTAGGGGTTGCTCCTCCACACCACCAGCAGCAGCACCAGCAGGATCATCATCATCATCATCATCACCAGCAGGATCATAATCATCATCATCATCAGCAGCAGCAGCAGGATCATCATCATCATCAGCAGCAGCAGCAGCAGCAGCAGCAGCAGTATCAGCAGGACCAGGATCAGCAGCAGCAGAGTAAGCACCAGGAGCCCCAGCAGCACCAGCAGCAGCAGCACCAGCAGGACAAGTAGCATGAGCAGGATGAGGAGCACGAGCAGGATGAGCAGGATGAGCAGGACGAGCAAGACCAGGAACACGAGCAGTATGAGCAGTACGAGCAAGTCCAGGAGCACGAGCAGGACCAGCAGGACCAGCAGGACCAGGAGCAGCTTCAGCAGGGTACGCAGCAGCAGAAGCACCACCGCCAGGAGCAGCTTCAGCAGAGTACGCAGCAGCAGAAGCACCACCGCCAGGAGCAGCTTCAGCAGAAGTTCCAGCACCAGAAGAGCGAGCCTGAGCAGCAGAAGCCCCAGCAGAAGCAGACAGGGACAGGGGGCGGGAGGGTGGCCCTGTCCCTCTTGCCAGGGATTGCGGCAGGTTGCTGAGACTTTTGCTTCTTCCCCATGGTTGTGGGGTTGCTGGCTGGCAGGGAGGCTGGCAGGGAGGCTGGCAGGCACCAAGGCTGGCAGGAAGGCTGGCAGGAAGGCTGGCAGGAAGGCAAGCAGGCAGGCAGGCACCAAGGCTGGCAGGCTTTCCGGCTGGCAGGCAGGCAGATAGCAAGGCTGGCAGGCAGGCATGCAGGCAGGGCAGGCAAGGACTCGATGTATCCTGCAGCAGGTCTTTCCTCCGAATGCTGGCCACGTGCGAGCTGCTTCCCTTTATGTCCGGAGGGCTTACGCAATGCATCCCCCCCACATGCGCAATTAACGCCAGGCATCCGTTAGGCTTCCGCTGTGCATCTGCTAGGCTTCCGCTCTGCATCCGCTTCATCAGCTGTGCATCCGCTCTGCATCCGCTTCATCCATTCCGCATCCGCTTTGCTGAGGCCCCGCGTAAGCCCTGTGGATGTGCCATCCGCTTCCATCCGCTTCCATCCGTTAGGCTTCCGTTCCGCATCCGCTTTCCATCCGCCCTGCGTCCTCCCCCTGTCCGTGTTATCCGCTCCAGTTATGCAAATTTTTGCCCCTTTTGAGAGTGGATAACAACGGATGGAACATTTTGCATTCGTCCATTTTGCATTCGTTGGGCAGTGTGACAGGGCCTTTACATTTCTTATTCTTCAGTTTCCATTTTGTTTTTAAATAACTGAAATAGGCAGCTATATTATCAATTAGGTACCAGTTTGAGGCAAAAGTCAGTGTGTATATAAAATTATATGTTTTGGTTTGGAGGGTTTTTTGTTGTTGATGTTTTGGTGTTTGTTTTTTAGGCTATACACCACTCAGAGGCTCACAATTTGAACTGGTGGCCTTATAGACCTGATAAATAAATAATGCCTACTGCTTTAAAAAAAAGAGAAAATGGCACTTTCAGTAAAGTGTATTTTGCTCAACTGCCAGGATCCCATGTTTATAGTGATGTCTTTCCTGATATTGTATCAGTTGACAAAGTTTGCAATAAAATATCTTGCCCGCTAGATGATGAGGCACTGGTTTGCAATCTCATCATGTATTTTTGAGTCCAACAATATGAATAGAAAATGCAGGCATGATTCACGATTCAGAATGACATGGAAACAATTACAGAATGGAAACCAATATGTGCAAGAATAAATCTGGCCTGAAGATGGAATAATCATGAAAATTAAGTAAATTACTATTGTTACAATTGGTTGCATAGTCAGCCAGATGTTTTGGCTGGAATTTGCATTTTTATCCACCTATCAAATTCTTATTATTATGGTTTCTCACGCAGCTAGCCAGATAGATTGCTACTTATTGACTCATAATTATTATTATTATTATTATTATTATTAGTAGTAGTAGTAGTAGTAGTAGTAGTAGAAGTAGTATTTCCTGACCCTTTGCTGTAAACTATTGTAATAGCTCATAATTCACTTTTTTTTTTGCTTGGATATTTTAACAACAAAATGAGTAAAACACCTCCCCTGGAGCAATCTATACCCAGATAATCATAGATTACATCCAAGATAAACATCAGACCAACAATCAAGAACCAAACAATCCTCGAATCAAGGAACTGCCAAATAAGCTAATAGTAACCAGCCCAATGAAAGAACCTTGAAGAGGACTCCACCAACAATGACAGGGCAAGTCACTAGAACATGGGTGTCAAACTCAATCACATCATGTGACATATTGCAATGTATCATAATGTTTTTTGCCTTTACAGAGCTGAGGTAAGCTTGGTCTGTGTTTCCCACATTCAGCCCGTGAGCTGCCAGTTTGACACCCCTGCACTAGAATATAAACTGAGAGAAAAGCCCATTTCTTATTAGCACTGATGAGGCTAACAATTTTGGGTAATGAGTAGCCTGTAAGGAAACAACCAAGCTCAGAAAGCATGAAGGATCCATCATAACAGCC
>BLBF01000039.1:3778198-3792247 GCA_015471245.1 Laticauda colubrina
GGGTGACAGTGGTGATCCCATAGGGGCTCCTTCAATTTGCTTGTATCTTTGTCCTCTGTATATGAAACATGTGTTGGTTAAGCAGTGTTCTGTTAGTTCTATGAGGTGTTTAGCTGGTTGGTATTTATTTTTGATGATTTCAAGAGTTTCTTTTATCGGGACATGAGTGAAAAGTGAAAACATGTCGAAACTTACAAGCAGATCTTCTTGTTCCATGTATAGATCTTTAATCATTTCCAAGAAGTGATATGAGTTTTGTACATGTGAAGCTGCTGTTTCAGCATGGGGCTGTAGCTGTTTTGCTAAGTATTTAGCTAGGTTTTGTAGTGGTGCTCCTATGGAGCTGACTATGGTATGATTGTCTGTTGGATCTCTTTGCTCATGTGGCTGGTTATAATTATCTTCTTGGTTAATTTTCCCAGATATGTGGTTCAGTCCGTGTTTATGGGTTTGTATGTGGAGCCTTAGAGTAGGCCTGTCAATTTTGTTTCATAGTCTTTTCTATCCATTATTACTATGGCATTACCATTATCTGCTGTTGTTCTTTCGGGCTTGCAGGGCTTTTAGTTCCTCTTTGTGCAAGTTGCTTTTGGGTGATTTGCTTATGCATAGGATGTTAGTAACTTGGTGTCTTATTCTATCAGCTTCATCTGTATTTAATTTAGTTAGGCTGGATTCTACTGCACATATGATGGATTCTGTGGGGGTTTTTTTTGGGTGCTATAGCATAATTGAATCCTTTGGTTAGGACATCTGTTTCTGTTTTGGTGAGTTCTCTGTTGGAAACGTTATATACTAATTGTTTCAGATGTTGTGAGTTGTTGGGGACAACAAAAAGAAACATGACAAGAAAGCCCCCAACAACTCTTACGTTTTCGCGAGTACTTACATGTGTGGTATTCAGCTTTGTTCGGATATTTTCCCACGGAGTTTCACTTTTGTGGATGGGAACCACTGTAAGCAGTGGTCACATTGCAGAATCAACCAAATGGAAAACAAGCTCCAGGGCAGATCATTTATCTAAAGTATCTATTTTATCATATTCTATATGACTGTTATCAAAGGTAACTGTAACATGGTGCTAATCCATGTTATTTGCTTCTTACAAATTATCTTTTATAGGATAGCAGATAAGAAACTTATTCTAGGCTCCCCAAAACTTCATATATTTGTCTAGAAATTTTAATTCATGATTGTTGTCTCTACTCTATCTTAATTTTTCCCATTATACCATATTCATTTACTAGGTACTTTCCAGTGATCCATTCTTGCTTTTGATTGTTAGTTTTTTTTAAAAAAATATTAAAAACTGAATTCATGGACTTTTACTCCATAGCAACCAACTATTAAACCAAGACTTTCTTAGTTTCTTTCTTTGAGGGATAACAGTTGGCTGAAGGTCATCCATTGAACTTTATGGCTGTGGAGGGAACTGAATTTGATATCTCCAATTATACAATGAATTGTAATGGCATTCAGCTTTACTGCAAATATGAAGCAAAAGGCTGACATTTGGCTTTATCACATGCCAAATTCTATGATTGGTTTTGAGTTAAAATTCTGCAACATCTGAAAGAATAATATGTGTAAAAAGTAGGTTGTGCATCTCTTCAGATTGGAAAGCAAAAAAGTCTTTCAGAGTGTGTATTCAACATCTCTATAGTTTCCTGAAACAAATGAGTTCTTTCCCAGGATTGTACAGAGATCAGCCATATAATCCTAAAAAAAGACACCAATGCTTAAAGCAATGGAAATTGGTCCTACCTAGAAGATTCCATATGCTTCCAAGTATCTTTTTGTCTTTGAAATCATTGCACTGGTAAAATGTGGAATGATTGTCATGTAATCTAGACAGAGAGAAAGAGAGAAATGTGAACAGATTGGAATAACACAAAATCCTTGGTGAAGTTTAAATGCACTTACCATCACAATACTTGGTATTTGAAATCAATAGGTAAAATGCAGGAATCCAGAAGAAAACATCCAGTACATAAACCTTAATGAAAGAACATAAAGCCTTGCAGTGTCTATTGTAGCAACCCTTAATATATTGGTTTTCTCTGGAAGTGATTCTTCTATCTACTCACATTATCCAAACAAATGTTTAAGGTCACTTAAACAGAAATATAGATATATATAGTTCCAATATATCTGTACTATTTTTCTGTTTCAAGTGTAGAAAAAATATGCACTTTTAGCAAATGTTGGACATTTTGAGGAGATTTTTACTTTATAAATGGATAAGCATATATCACATGTGAGAATAGTGCAGTTGTGGTTTGATACTCATAAATAATAGAAAAAAGGGATCCGAAAGGAAAAAGAACAAACTTTGTTAAAGAAAGTAGGATTGTTCATTGACTTTTGCTAGTCTACTCTAAAACAATTAAAGATGAGAAAAAGAAATAGGAAGAACAGGAGCAGCCCAAATGTTCATTTTTAATGTATAACTTGAGACATTCAACAAATTAGGGAAGCTCAAGCTGCAGTATGTTAACAGGAAGAAAGTAAGTTTATCCCCTAGAATTATAAAAAGTTCAAGTCTATGACTATTATACAAATTTCTTTAAGAAATGAGGGAGATTTCACATGAGAGAATATAACAATGTCATTTCCTAGCTGCTAAATGTCTGCTACATGTAGAACAGAGATTACAAAAGCTGGAGTAATTTTAGACCAAACTACCAAGGAAGCTAAACAGCTTGCAGGGCTGTCTGAACCTTTTACAAAAGAATAAATAAGAGGCATGACATGAGAAAACAATCAACATCACAACCACAGCACGCAGACTGTTGGCATAATGCAGGGATGAGAAGTGGAGTACTTCCAGGCACTGCTGAACTGCAATTCCTACATGAGAAAGTACTGTTAAATACTCAATAACTGCTTCCCAAGCTGAGTTCTTGGGAAGTATCCCAGAGTTTAATAATGGGGATAAAAATACAAGAAAAAGAAAAGAGAAAGAATGTGTATTCTTTCGTATTGCTTTGGATACAACCTTAATATTATCTTTTCTGCCATTGGCTTGTTTTTTGGTTAGAAGAGTCACCAATTGAGGGCCCAAAAAAATATGGATATTCTTGGGTTTTTCCCCCCCATCTCATGTTGAGATTCAGAAAAAGCTTAAGGCCCTATCACATTGGCCGACGGATGCAAAACGTTTGTAAAAAGGACACAGCGGATGAGAAAAATGTTCCATCCGTTGTTATCTGCACTCAAAAGGGGCAAAAATTTGCATAACCAGAGCAGACAACACGGAAAGGAACGGACGGGGGGAGGACGCAGGGCGGATGGAAAGCGGATACTCCACGGAAACCTAGTGGATGGAAGCAGATGAGAGCGGATGGCACATCCGCAAGGCTTCCGGGAGGCCGCAGCAAAGCGGACGCGGAACGGATACAGCGGATGAAGAGCGGACGCCGAGCGGATAAAGCGGATGCACAGCGGAAGCCTAGCGGATGAAGCGGATGCACAGCGGAAGCCTAGGGGATGCCTAGCGTTCACTGCACATGCGGAGAGGATGCATTTCGTCAGCCCCACGGATATAAAGGGAAGCAGCTCCCAAGCAGGTCACCATTCAGAGGAAAGACCTGCTTCCAGACACATCGACTGCCTTGCCAGCCTGCCCAGCCTGCATGCCTGCCTACCAGCCTTGCTGCCTGCCTTGCTGCCTGCCTTCCTGCCAGCCTGCCTGCCAGCCTCCCTGCCTGCCTGCCTGCCTGCCTGCCTGCCATCCAGGCTTGCTGCCAGCCTGCCTGCCAGCCTTGCTGCCTGCCTGCCAGCCAGCCAGCCTGCCGGGCTACCTGCCAGCCTGCCTGCCAGCCTTGCTGCCTGCCTGCCTGCCAGCCTGTCTGCCAGCCTGCCAGCCAGCCTTGCTGCCTGCCTGCCTGCCAGCCTGCCTGCCATCCTGCCTGCCAGCCTCCCTGCCTGCCTGCCAGCCTGCCTGCCAGCCTTGCTGCCTGCCTGCCTGACAGCCTACCTACCTGCCTGCCTGACAGCCTTGCTGCCAGCCTGCCTGCCAGCCAGCAACCCAACAACCATGGGGAAGAAGAGAAAGCCTCAGACATCTGCTGCCAGCCCTGGCAAGAGGGACAGGGCCACCCTCCCACCCCCTGGCCCTCAATCTGCTTCTGCTGGGGCTCCTGTAGCACGGGCTCGCTCTTCTGGGGCTGGGGCTTCTGCTGCTTCTGCTTCTGGAGGAGCTGATGATGATGCTTATGGCGGTGGTGCTTCTGCTCATGCTTACTCTGCTGATGCTGCTTATGGCGGTGGTGCTTCTGCTGGTGCTTACTCTGCTGAAGATGCTCCTCGTCCTGCTCGTCCTGCTGGTCCTGCTCGTGCTCCTGGTCTTGAACATCCTGATGGTCCTGCTCCTGCTCATACTCCTGGTCCTGCTGGTGCTCCTGGTGCTCCTGGTGCTGCTGGTGCTGCTGGCACTGCTGGTGCTGCTGGTGCTTTCTCTGCTGCTGATGATCCTGGTCCTGCTGGTCCTGTTGCTGCTGATCCTAGTCCTGCTGGTGGTGCTGCTGCTGATACTGGTCCTGCTGGTCCTGCTCTGCTGCTGCTGCTGCTGGTGTGGAGGAGCAACCCCTACAACCTGGAAGCCCCTCTGATGAGGGCCCATGTGGTCCTGCCAAAGGGAGGAAGAGGCATATGCGAGAACGGGAGAGGAAGCAATACTCCATCGAGGAGGAACATGAGGAGGAGGTGCTGGAGTGGCTGAGAGAGAATGAGTATCTATGCCGGAAGGGACACAAGCTCTACAGGGACACCAAAAGGAAGTAGGCTGCTTGGAGAGAGAAGGCGGAGAGCCTGGGCTACACTTCGGAAGTGCTTTGCGGCTGGTGGAAGCACATGCACACCTGGTACGGGAAGCTGCACCTCAAGAAATCTGGCCAGGCCGCGGTCAACCTGACGGACAGAGAGACCTACGTCATGGCCAAGTGCAGCTTCCTGGAGGGTGAGATCCGCCACCGAGGAGCAGCCCCTCTAACAACCCTCTCTCTCAGGCAGCCTGCTGAGAGCCAGTCCTCTTCCAGCTGAAAGTCAGCTCCTGTCTCCAGTCAGGTGTCTGTGGAGCGTGCCACGACGGAGAACCCACGGACAGCTGTTCTAAGCGTGGCGGAGCACGTGGAGGACTCCCTGGTGCAGTGGGAGAAAGGAGATGGCACTTCCACCACAGTCCAACCCACATCCACCCCCAGCTCCACCTCCACAGAAAGGCAGAGAGCCAGACAGGAGGGACAGAGCCACACTGTCCTGCTGGAGATAAGAGACACCATCAGGAGCAGCACAGATCTCCTCTCTCAGCAGGTCCACACCAACTCCTCATCCTCCAACCACAAGCCCTTCCTCACCTATGTGAACCAGACCCTCACGGACATGGCGGAACCCCAGTACCAGGTGGTGAAGGACAGGATCACCGATTTGCTTCACAACCCTCCAGATCCAGATGAACCTGCTCCCACCCAGTCCAGGTCTGCTCCTCCACCCCAGGTGATGTCCCTCCCATTCCAAGGCTTTCCACAGGCCCTCACCTACCAGGGCTACGGCTACCAGGAGGTCCAGCAGCACAGGCAGCAGCCCTTCCCAGGCCAGGCACAGAGTCATCGGAAGACACCGTTGCCACCGGTTCCACTGATGCCACCAATGCCACCCACGCCACTGATGCCACCCACGCCAGTCCTCACCCAGCTGCAGACCAGACAGCCCCACTACACTGCTCCTTCCTCCACCCCACAGCCAAGCCCGGCCTCAGTACATCTGTTGTCAGTACTGGGGCTGACACCCCACGGCATGGAGGAAGGAGCTCTCAACATCACAGGGCTGAGCCAGCTGTCTGAGAGCTTCCTCAACACACCGTCACCTGTTGTCCTCTCGGAGCCAGGCACCCCAATGACGATACAGACCAGCACTCCAGCACCAGCCACCTCCACAGCACCTGGACCCTTCACCCCTGAGACTGGGCACACCTCCGAGTGACCAATAAGAGTGCCAGAGACTGGGTGGCTACCTGTAGACTTTACTTGGACACTTGACTTGGGTCATTTTTCTTTTACAGCTTGTTATTAATAAAGTTTATCTTTGCTTCACACCCTTGCTTCATTTATTTTTTTCAATAAAGTCTTGGTGGAAACTTTTAGAAATGGTTTAAGCCTTTGCATGCTTGTGGGATGGGTAAGGATAGCAGTGGGGTGGGCAGGGATACCTTTGGAATGGGTAATAGCTGTGGGATGGGCAGGGATAACTTTGGGATGTGTTAAGATAGCTGTGGGAAGGGTTGAGATAGCTGTGGGATAGATAAACCTCCAGTGCAAGCATAGTGGGACTGTATGGTCCACCCTCCCAGGTGCCACACCTATGGCCCTTCATTATCAATACTAATGTAATCATTGATCCACACATGTCAACATAAACACAACTCTTTATTAAATGCCCTGTTCATTGTAGGCCCACCCAACATACATGGCCCAATCTCATCAGTGTGATGAGACAGGCTCAAGGAAGCATCCTTTAATCATCTATCATCCTGTCTTGCCACTCCACTGCTCCAGCTGGGGAGTTGCACCAGTGTTTCAGGAGGTTGTGCTGCTTCTTCCCTTCATGTGAAGCTCTGTTGTGGCCTTGCACATCCTGAGTGTCTATCAGGTTTCACCCTTGCCTCCATTCCCCAGGCTCCATGTCCCCATTGCCTTGCTGAAGGTCCACAAGCCTGTTCTGCAAGACTGGGTAGCGGGTAGCCATGAGATTGTGCAGGATGCAGCAAGCTTCCACGATCCTCCTCATGGTCTCTGGGCGATGCTGCATGGTGGTGAGAAGTACCTGGAACCTATTGGTCAGGATGCCAAAGGCGTTCTCCACCACCCGCCTTGCCCTGGACAGCCTGTAGTTGAAGATCCTCTCTTCACGGGTGAGGCATCTGGAGATGTAGGGCTTCATGAGGTAGGTTCTGAGGGAGAAGGCATCATCCCCCATGATGAAGTAGGGCACATCTTGTGTGTTGTTGGGCAGGGGTTCTGGATCTGGGAAGTCCATGATGAGGTTGCATTCCAGCCCCTCCTTGAGGTCACTGGCGTTGTATACCTGGGCATCTGAAGCTGACCCATTGCCTGAAGCATCGGTGTACATGAACTTGTAGTCAGCATTGACCATGGCGAAGAGGACGATGCTGAAGAAGCCCTTGTAGTTGAAATAAGTGGACCCCGACTTGGCTGGCACTTTGCAGGCCACGTGCTTCCCATCTATGGCTCCAACGGTGTGTGGGAAGTTCCACTTCTGATACCACTCCTCTGCAACTTTCTTCCATCCTTCTTCAGTGGAAGGACACTGGAGGAGCTCCTCCAGGTATTCTTTGATGATGGCCTGCACCACTTCTCTGACCACAATGCTGATGGTGTTGTGTGGCACCCTCCAGGCGTACTGCATGCTCCTTTAGGTGGTCCCTGAGGCCAGGTGGCGCAGAGTGAGTGCCACCTTGAGCCCAGGGTCCAGGCTGGGCCGGAAGTTGGTTTTTGCCTTGGTCAGCCTGGGTGTCAGCTGCTGCACAACTTCGTCAAACATGGCTGGAGGCATCTTCATGAAGTTCTGGAATGCACGAGGGTCTTCGTTCCTCAGCTCCACCATCAGCTTGTTGTACAGTCCGTACTCTGCTCTTCTCCCGATTCATCTTCAGACCCAGATGCTTCTTGGCCACCTCCTTTTCTTCCCGTAGTAGAGTTGAAAGAGCTTGTAGATGGCTTCGCACTGTTGCAAAATGATGGTGGCTACTAAAAGGACTGTGTTACGATCCATGGTGGACATGACTGGATGCTGTGGAAGAGCAAGAGGCAGATGAAGGTTGCAAAGGTCTGCACAGCAGGGCTGCTGGTCTGAAAGTGAGATCCAGGTGAGTTGCTCCCCCTTTTTATAGGCAATATAGGTTTTCCACTATGTGTCCTTTTGCATCCTCTAGGCATCCTCTAGACATCCTTAATATCTGAGATAGGTCCCCTCTGCAAACATTTTTTCCATTTTAAATGCTTTCTTTGCAAGCTGCATCCACTTTCATCCTTTCTCCATCCGTGCTACTAACGCTGCGCGTCCCTTCTGCGTCCGTTCCGCTTCCTCCCTGTGTCCACTTTCTGCTGGAGCAGATTTGAGTTGCGCGGATGCACAGTGGATGCCTAGCAGATGTAGCAGACGCGTAACGGATGACGATGGATGCAGAACAGATGTTCCCCGTATGCCTTGCGGATGCAGAATGGACACGTTGGATACATTTTCTGCTCAAAAAGTTTTGAGCAGCTCAAAACTTTTTGAGTGGATGGAACCTCAGTCGACGGATGCTGGATGGATAGAAAGGAAGAAAAATGGATGCAGTGAGTACAAAATGGAAGCATCGCGTTAACCAACGGATGGCAAGTGTTTTTCTCCGTTTTACATCCTCTTTCCATCCGTTGGTGCAGTGTGACATGGGCTTTAAGATAGTATCTTTCCTTAAATTTTGTAAGAGCTTTGCAGGAGTTCATTTAAAGGCAAGATAAATTCTACTGCAATTTGCTTTGGGCAGGGGAAGGACTAAATTATTTCAAGATCCCTTCCATCCTTAAATTCTATTATTCTATTATTCTAAGAAATTAGTGTCTTTCTCTTATTTTCCTCAGATAATTTCAGCTTGAAATGAAAGCCTGTTTCTTCTTTGGGCTTTCTTTTCATTTGACCCTGCAGTCAGTCACAAATAAATTGTTTTTACTTTTCTCAGATAATGGGATCTAACTAGTCAGTCATTTAAAAAGCAGCACATTTTTTTAAGTGGCTGACAAAATTAATCCTATAAGATATTGGGGAGTAGCAAATCAGCAGGAATAGCTTAAACAGACCATTTGAAAGCCCAGTTGTTGCTTCTAGAATTGAAGGATCTCATGACCATCCCAAAAGTCAATCTTCCATCCAGCCATATACTTCCAATCTCTTTGCAACCAAAGAAATCATCACATCTTCAAAGATCCTTATAAAATAGAAATTTTTTTTTCTTTATAATTGTTGCAGTGAATTGGTTAATTGTGTTATAATAACTTGAATATAAGAACTTCATAAAGAATAGACGGACATTCTTGGAAGTTTGAATTTTAATATGTGTTCAAATAAATCCACCTAACACCAAGGTGGGAACATGATGGCTCAGCAGTTCATGATGCTGAGCTTGTCAGCTGAAAAGCTTCCTCCCAGGATTTGAGACCTGAGCACCGCACAAGAGTGTAAGCTCCCTTGTTACTTTGCCCAGCTCCTGCCCATCTAGCAGTTTGAAAGATTCAAATGCAAATAAATAGATGCCACTTTGGTGGGAAGGTAACAGTATTCTTTGACCCTCGACCTATAATCATGCTGGCCACATAACCACAGAAATGTCTTCAGACAATCCTGGCTCCCTCAGCTAAGAAACAGAGATTATGAATACTGCCTCCTAGAACCAGAAATGACTGGACAGTGGAAGCCTTTATCTGTTGCCTTTAAACACCATGGTGAGAAAAATACAGTAGAAATGAACTTACTGTAGAACTGTTTTAGTTTAAGCACTGTATTATATCCAAGTCAGAGATTTTAAAGAACAAGGAAGATTTTAAGACTTTTGTAAGCCTTGTCTTGTTTTGAGAGTTAGATATTTGGTCTCTGATTAAACATAAGTATGGCTATGTAAGTCCAGAAGAAAGAAAAAACAAGGGGTTAAGTTTTCATCTTCAAGTTTCCAAGTGGTATTTGCATTCATCACAGCAAAGGAGAAGTAGAAAATAATGCTAACTAGGCCGAGCTGACCTTTGCAGCAGCTCAAGAACAGAGCTCATGGAACTGAAACAATCTTTTTTTTCCCAAAGTAGAATAATTATAAATTTGGACTCCTACAGAGGAGAGGAGGTCAGTATTACAAAATGAGAAGTAATGTACCCATCTGTAAGGCTGGCTTAGCAAGTAAATAAAAACAGAGCTTAGATGGATTCATACCAGCAAGCTACAAGGAGCTGAGGAATAGAAACATGGGAAGGGAAATAATCCAGATATTGTTATACTATTCTTTTAGAAGGAAAGACTATTCAGTTCCTTGTTTCTAGCTGCTGGGCTTCTGAGCAAGCTTGTAGAAGACCTAAATATTCTGCAGTTCACCAGTTTACAATGTCAAAAGAGCATGATTGGTAGTTCTCTGGTAGGTTTCTGTTAATGGAAAATGTGTGAGAAAATGTCCTGTACAGATTTAAATTATTCCCCCTCCAAATTTGGAATTATAAGAGCCAACAAAGTGGAGCAGTGAAAATCTTGGATTATGATTGAGATCTAGATGAAGATCTACTCTCCGCCATGGAAATTCCCAAGAGAAATTTGGCCCAATCACTCACTCGAAACCAAACTTATATCATAGGTTGTGGTGGAGATAAAATGATAGAAAAATCTTCATGTCAGTTATCCTGAATTCTTGGAGAAAGGACTCACATGAACAAATATTTTGGAAAATTAAAATTGAATGATCATGTTGTAACATTACATTTGAGGTTTGCTTATTTACATTTAATACACATTTAATATACATATATAAACAGCCATCCTGAATATTTTGAAACAACTACATAATACATTTTTTGTATTTGTGAAGTTTCATATCATTATTGCTTTCTGGCAAGATTTTGGAACTGGTTTTTGTTCCGTCCGGAAAGAAGCGTGTGAGATTGGGTTCCAAACAATAACTATTTTATTTAACTCACATGGCAAAAGATACGGAACATAGCCCAAGCCGCGGCAGCCCTTTATATAGTGGCTTGCCTGCCGGCTTGTGGCCAATGACACTTGTTTAACTGTTTCCACCATTTGGCGGATTCCCGGATTGGTTCTTAGTGAACCAATCTGTAAGTGGCCTTTTCGGCCAATCAAAATGAGGGACTTGGAACCTACCAAGTTCCATACAGAACACCCCTCCCCCTTTAGTTCAGTCCAACGTGGGTGATGTAGTCGTGCAGGTAGGTGGGGCTTTTCCTAGCTCTAGTTGACTTGCGCGGCTCAGTCTTGTTTTGGTCTTCTAGTGGTTCAGTCGGGATTGCTGCTTCTCTTGGCCTTCTCCATGGAACCTCCTGGAAGGGTGAGTCAGCCATGCCGCTCCTGCCCAAGTCTCTCGGGACGGTTGAGATGGCTCTGCTGCTCCCTCCTGGTTTGACCGGGTTGGTTGAGCTGGCCTGACTGCCACCTTCCAGGAAGGCCTCGCTTAGCTCTCCTGCTCCTGGACTTCTTTCTTGGGGGTCATCTTACCTTGAGTGCTCTTCTTGTTTGGTTAGATTGTCATTTTGCAGAGTTTGTTGTCTTGTTATGGGAGGTTTGTCTCTCCCTTTTTTATTTATTTGTACTTTTCCCCCCCTCCTCAGTTGTTTTATATTTGGAATTTATTATTTTTGGTTCTGCGGCGGTTTTTCGTTCGAGGTTGCGGGAACGAAGCTGGTCTATGTACCGCTTCCATTCCCTTCCATCATCCAAAATTCCCACCGATTTCTCCTCTTTTCTCACCATTTTCTATCTGAATAGAGTTTATGGACATCTTTATCTTCATCTTTGGTGTCACTCTGGGTTATGATGTCCTCGTGGTGGGTTGTCGCTGTGGGCTATTTCTTTCCTCCCTCTGCCTTCTTCTCCCTGGTTTGAGTTGGCAGGTCTGGAACTGCGTTCATTTTCTACATGGTGGCTGCTGACTTCTTTGCTGCTTCGGCAGCGGTTGCCTCTGCAATGGCTTCGGCCATAGTTATGTTCGGCCTGTTCAGTAGTTTGCTCTGAAGGGTAGAGTCCTCATTGCCTCGTCCATGTTCTAGAACTCACAGGCTCTTCCGATATGTCTCAAGGCTGCTACGAAATCTGCTATGGTTTCATCCTCTATCTGGTCCCTCTTGTAAAATTTGTGTCTTTTGATTAAATTTGAGACTACCAGTGCATAGTGTGCTCAGAGCATTCTGTTCAGGTCGGACCAGGTCATCTGTTTGACATCTCTGGCTTTTGCCAGCGCCTTTGCCATTTTGAATACGGTCGGTCCACAGTGTGTAAGGAAGACAGTCCTCTTCCTTTGGTCTGAGATTTCTTCCATCTCGTTGCTTTCTAGAAACATCAGAAAGCGATCGATATATGATTCCCAGTCCTCCTCATCAGGATTGAAGGTTGCAGGCGGCACGTTGTTACCGGCCATCTCTCTCACTCGGTTCAAATTGCCACGTGCTTCAGTCTCACCTTCTACAACGATCCCACCCTCATCGCCAGTGGTCCGTCTGGAAAGAAGTGCATGAGACTGGGTTCCAAACAACAACTATTTTATTTAACTCGCAAGGCAAAAAATACGGAACATAGCCCAAGCCGTGGCAGCCCTTTATATAGCGGCTTGCCTGCCGGCTTGTGGCCAATGACACTTGTTTAACTCTTCCCGCCGTTTGACGGCTTCCCGGATTGGTTCTTAGTGAACCAATCCGTAAATGGCCTTTTCGGCCAATCAGAATGAGGGAATTGGAACCTACCAAGTTCCATACAGAACAGTTTTCTTTTGCCTTTTTCAACAGCTGAGAGAAAATGAGTGGTCACCCAGCTGCCTTAAGGTTGGACTAGGTTTCAGATTCTCGTGGTTCCTAGCTTGCTATCTTAAATCATTACATCAACCTTGCTTTCATCTGGTTGAGAGGGAATATAAGGGTATTAAGGCTAGCCAACACATTGAGAAAGTGAATTTGGCCAAGTGGGTCAGACATCTCTGCCAGGAGTGTTAAAGCAGCCTTATCGTTCAAAAGATTTAGCACAAATACTTTGATTATCCCTGCCTGGTGTTTGCATTGCAAACAAGTGGTTCACCGAGATTTTTAACCAAGTGATCTGTATCTTTTTAAGTCAGTGACAAGCATAAGGTAATTATTATCATTTTAGATGGAAGTTATAAGAAATACTCTGATAAAATGTATGAGGAGCTTTGATTATTGAAAAATAGAGAAAAGAGGATTAAAACATTGCAGTGATTACTGACTGGAGCAAAGAATAAGGAAAAATACAATTTCACACATGTTTTAAAGGCACAAGAGCATGTAAAACTGTGTGAAATTATTCTGGTCACTTTCTATTCCTAGTGGGAGCTGCTCTGTGGTATCACTATCCCATAACTTGCAAAAGTAAACTGCAGGTAAGTCAGGTAAGAAATAATATTTTTCCTTCCAAAAAAATGCTGCTCACTAGGAGAAGATATATTTTAAATATATATATCTGTGGAGATGGAAGAGGGGGGGGAGAGAGAGAGATTACTATATTTTTATATGCAGATAATGCTATATTGTTGATCCTATAAACAAGTTTTAATTGCAGAACAATTTAAAGAAATAATGAATGAATCGGGAGGAAGGAAGGAAGGTAAAAAACTAGATAGGCATGATCAGATGGAGCTATTAATGCTTCTAAAAGATATAGGAATTTATAGAACACATATCAATATGTGAATGCGATATGGACACTGTGGAAGGAAGCAATTGCTGTTTATAAGTAATCACTAAGATATGTGACCATCTTGAAACATCTCCTGTATGATGCATTCTACCATAACACTTCACTTCTTGAAGAAGGTCCATGACAAATAATTAAATATAAGCCAGCAATGTGCGGCAGCAGCCAAAAAAAGCTAATACAATCCCTAGTTGTATAAACAGAGGCACAGAATCAATGTCATGTGAAAATTAGTACTGCTTTATAAAACCTTAGTAAGACCACACCTGGAATACTGCAGCCAGTTTTGGTCACCACATTACAAAAAGCATATTGAGACTTTAGAAAAAGTGCAGAGTAGAGCAAATAAGCTGATGAAACACCTGGAGACTGAAACATATGAAGAAGAATTGCAGATTTGGGTTTGACTAGTCTAGAGAAAAGAAGGAGTAGGGATGACATGATAACAGCTTTTGAGGAGCTGCCACAAAGAAGAGGGGATCAACTTATTTTCTAAACCACCAAGGGCATGACAAGAAACAACGGGTGAAGCGGCTAGGATTGTATTTGCTAAAAACTGGAAGAATGAGAAAATGC
>BLBF01000039.1:3797247-3814412 GCA_015471245.1 Laticauda colubrina
AGCAAGAGTTAGCTGCTGATAGTTATCACTGCATTTTAAATATTTTCATTCCTCAAGGTCCTCTGACACCCGGCCTGATTTGTAACTCCAGCTTGCAGGTATTTTTAATCTAATGATTGGTATTTAGGGCAGCTTTTTGAAAATAAATAAGCTTTTTGCATTTTTGTACAGGTAATCCTTGACTTACAGCAGTTCATTTAAAATTACAAGTGACCATTAAAAGTTACAATGGCACTGAAAAAAGTGACATGGCCATTTTTCACATTTATGACTGTTGCAGCATCCCCACTGGCATGAGAGGCCAGGCAAGAAGAAGCACCCCTTGACATGAGTGATGTTGAGTTGGCCACGCCCACCCAGTCACATGACCACCAAACCACACCCACTAACTAAGCCACACCCACATAACCAGTTGTTAAAAAAACTGAATCCCACCCCTGTAGCTGTTCATCTCAATAAATGACTCTGGGTGGTTTACAATCAAAAAATATACCACAATTAAAACAAAAACATTTTAAAACAATAAAAAGCCATTTTAAAACATCCAAAATAAATAATCATGACAGTCAAGATACTTGAGCAGTTAATGACTTCTGGTTAGCAGGGCTTCGGTGGCAGGCAGAAATCTGTGATCATGTGCGGTTTCTGCCTGGGCTCGCCACTGGAGTGCCCTGAGCCACCCCGTAGAGGTGGAGAAGACAGGGGAGCCCCAGCAGGGTTGAGGGGAGCCGCATCTCTCCTCCTCAACTGGCTAAATTCCTTTTCCCAAAGAGTGGCGGTCAGAAATGGCTGCCTCAAAGAAGCACTCAGCCGGAAAAGAAAGTGCAGGAGGAAGTTAAGAAGTGAAAGTTTGGCTGACCGCGACAAGAAGTAACAACCAAGGTATCCTGGAACTTAAATTTTAGAAAAGATACATTGCTCCCAAAGAAGGGTCGGAAGCAGCAAATGAAAGTAAAAAGGGAAAGTTTTTTTTTTCTTCACTCACCTTCCCTACGTTGACAGCAAAGAGAGCTGAATGAGAAATTGGAAAAATCTGCTTTGGCACCAATAGGTAATTAAACTGCAAATATAATTAAATGCCAAGGGGATAAGAAAGATTTCTGCACACGAAAAAAATTCTTTTTTTTTTTGTTGTTATAAGAGGGAAGGGAGAGGAAAAGAATAAGAGCAGGATTTGGAAGGAGGAGTCTGCCTGGAATTGAAAAGAACTAAAAGTTCAATTTAAATAAGACTTCTAAAAGATACATTTTAAGGCCCTGTCACAAAGGCCGATGGATGCAAAAAGTACGTAAAAAGGACACAGCGGATGAGAAAATGTTCCATCCATTGTTATCCGCTCTCAAAAGTGCCCCAAATTTGCATAAACAGAGCGGACAACAACGGAAAGGAACAGACGGGGAGAGGACGTAGCAAGGATGTAAAGCGGATGATCCATGGAAACCTAGCGGATGGAAGCAGATGGAAGCGGATGGTGCATCCACAGGGCTTCTGGGGGAGCACAGCGAAGCGGCTGTGCAGCGGAAGGAGCGGATGCAGAGCGGATACAGAGGTTGCATCATGGAAGCCTAGCGGATGCCTAGCGGATGCCTAGTGAATGCAAAGTGTTCACTGCGCATGCGGGGAGGATGCATTGCGTCAGCCCTGCAGATAGAAAAGGATGTAGCTCACAAGCAGGTCACCATTCAGAGGAAAGACCTGCTGCCAGACACATCTCCAGCCAACAACCATGGGGAAGAAGAGGAAGCCTGTGCCTACTCCTGCCAGCCCTGGCAAGAAGGACAGGGCCACCATCCCACCCCCTGGCACTGACTCTGCTTCTGCTGGGGCTTCTGCTGCTCAGGCTGATTCTGCTGGTTCTGGGGCTTCTGCTGGTGCGTACTCTGCTGGTGCTGCTCCTGGTGCTGGTGCTTCTACTGGTGCTGACTCTGCTGGTGCTGCTCCTGCTCCTGGTGCTTCTGCTGGTGCTTACTCTGCTGCTGCTGCTCCTGGTCCTGCTGCTGCTGGTGGTCCTGCTGGTGCTGCTGGTCCTGCTTTTGCTGCTGCTGTTGTTGCTGCTGCTGGTGCTGCTGGTGTGGTGGACTCCTGATGGTGGTGTGGTGGACACCACTGCTGGTGTGGTGTGGTACTCCCCCAGAGTACCCCCCAAAGCAATAATCCAGGCTGCGTGGGAACACAAGGCTGCACCGTCTGCATGGCCTGCAGGAACATTCCCTGCCCACTCACTCCTTACCTGGCAAACATGCCTGCTAGGTTGTCATTTTTCCTTTTTTCCCCCCAACCATCAGCTGTTCTGCTGTGCCACGAGATTTAGATCAGCTAGAAAGCAGGAAATCATTGGATTTCTTGCTTTTGAGCTAATCTTTAGGTTTTCAGTTCTGCTTTTAAGCAGAGCCGAACCTCCCTTAGGACTGAAGCAGTGCAGACTAAGATAGACGATGGCAGACACACAGGTCTCTAAGTGAATCTGTGATTCTGACAGCAACTCAATCTGCCTACCTGCTTTGCCTGATTTTGAGTAAAAGTTGCCCTTTTTTATATAAAAAGTTCAATATTTAATACATAGTGTTTTGTGAGTTAATTTTGTGAGTTTGCTTGCAAGCAAAATTTATATGACAGACTCACATAGCTGATGGCAGAAACACAGATCTCTAAGTGAATCTGTGATTCTATGAGCAACTCAGTCTGCCTGCCTGCTTTGTCTGATTTTGGATAAAAATTGCTCTTTTTTATAAAAAGTTCAATATTTACATAAATATTTGTAATATTTACATATAAGGATTGCCCAGCCAGTCACATGACCACCAAGCCATACCCACAAATTAGGCCACACCCAAGAACCAATTGTAAAGAAATTTGAATCCCACCCCTGCTTCTGTGTGTTTGTGTGTTTGTATGAGAGAGACAGAGAGAGAGGGATGGAGGGAGAGAGAGGGGGGGGAGGGAGGGAGAGAGAGGTTAGATCAGATCTCTCTCTCTCTCCCACCAACGTCAGCTTGCCCTCAGTCAAAATTCATATTCGTGGGATTTAAAATTATGAGTTTGGTAGTCCCTGAGGTCCAAAAGGTTGGTGATCTCTGTCCTAAACAACTGAAAAAATTATCTAGTAAAAACAAAAGTCAACCAAAACAGCAACATGCAAACAAAAGGAGCAAAACAAATAAAAATTTAATTTGTGTGCATTATTTAATGGACTGTTAAATTGGCCATGCCACACCAGTCACAAGACCTAGCCATGCCCACTCAGTCATATGACCACCTAGTCATGCCCACCCAGCCTATCCAGCTGCCCTATAATCTGAGGGATCGTGAATTGGCCCCCTGTTTAAAAAGTTTGAGGACCCCTGTTTTAGGATATACTAAAAAGGCAGGATATTTCCCCTAAAAGAGAACTAGAAACTCAGAGAGGCAGAAACTCAACCTCCCCACACCTTTGTCAATGGGCCATTAAAGCCTGAGCCAGTCTATTCTACATAACTAAAGGTCTATCTCCTCCAGGTAGAGCCATAATAGGAATTGTCCAAAGCCCTTTCATTACATCATCATCCAGCAAGGCACAATCAAGCCTGGGACTCAGAACAGCTTCCAGAGTTGCCCCTGCATGGCCTCATGGGAGTCTGACAAACAATCAGAATACAAGCTCAAATTCAAATCCAGGACATAAAATCAAGGGACTCTTAGCATTTCTTCCCTTTTTTTCCCTTCACCCACCATTAAGCCATCTTTCCAAGCAGTCACCATATTTTCCAGTGTCTTTCTTCTCCACTTGGAACTGAACCCACAATGATATTTTTTCCAACAACTTGCAAAATCTGATCACCAGAATAGTCCAACTATCTCATTTTGCAATCTGTAAAGCTTTCTCCCATCTACCCACTGTACTTGATACTCCTGTGACATCTAACTGCAATATTGCTGTGGAAGACATTTCAACATCAATTTGTCTCAGAGGAATACTAGGTCATTTAAAAACCTACTGATAAGGGATTTGTCAAAAACTTTCCTATGAAAGCTGCACCGTCATTTTTGGAGTGTGATAATTTATTTTATTTATCAAATTGTATGCTGTATTGGAGTAACTCCAATAAAAAATATCCCCAAAATTGGGATGAACGTTACTACTGATGTGGTTGGAGATCCACAAGCAGATGAAAAGTATTAGTAGATTCATTCTAATAAATCCTTTTTCCTCTTCTGGGGTTTGAGGTATTTATGAAAGAAGTTAGACAGGTTTCTAAAAGCAGACAGAGAGAGTTTGGAAATCATGCCTATAAAACCAATCAGGCCATTTAAATTGACTTTCCACACAAGTTATCAAGGTTTAAGACAGCACTACACATAACTGTTTACAGCAGGAGAAAATGTGGACAGTCTTTAATGAAAGAAAATAAGGATGACCTAACATTTCAGGAAAAGTGCAAATGATTTTTACCAAAAAAAATAAAAGGTATCCTACCGAAACTGAATTATTTTACTGTTTCCCATGAGCAGAGATCGTTGTTGGATCTTTCAAGACAAAAATAATGTTTTGAAGTGTCATGGAGCTATAATGGTCAGATTCAAATAAAGTATATTCTCTGTCAATTTATACACTTGTATCCAGAGCCAGCAGGGTACAACTTTTCCATAGGTGGAATACAAAAAGATAAAAAGAGAGCTCTGAGATTGTAGACAAACTCTTCAACATTCAGAGTACTCTTTCCAGCCTGAGGGCTGAAAGAGTTTTATTAGCAAATTTTCCACACAGTGGAAAACTCAGCCAGGCAGCAAACATTCCAGTAACTGCAGCTTCTGTTATAGAAAGGATACACATTGATCCACTGCAATTAATCCACAAGAATTAATTTTTAGTAAGGTAAACAAAACAGTCTTTGCAGAAAATTCAGAAAAAAACAATTTATTGTATTTATGGGAAAGGAGGAAGTCCATTTTTTCCAATTCATTTACCTTTAAGGTGGGGAGAAATCTTAATGGTGGTGGTGCAGTGTGTTGAGGTCCCAGTATGACTATGAATCATGAGGAAACTTAATAGAAACAGGTTGGAAGGTCTCGAAGTTCATCATCCATGGGAAGCAGCCATCTTGTCCCCCTTATGTTGTGATATGGGGATTCAAGGAAGTAGAGTATTAGCTGCCTTCTCCATCCCCCAATGGGCCTTGAAATGTTGTGCCCATCTGTGGCAGAAGAATCTGACTAAAAAGAATAGGATTTTCATTCTACAATTTAGAAACACTGTGGCATATGTCCTTTCCAGACTGCAGGCAATGAGCTGGAGAGCATTTATTTTCCTTCTGAAGGATAACAACTGAGGGATGGGTGGAAAAACAGTGATATGCTTTTCAGATGACCCCAATTTGTAGATGATATTGAGATTGTTTCTGTGCCTTAGTTTGACTCAGTGAGAATTTACATAGAATCAGTGTGATTCTATGTACCTGGGTCTGTTGCAATAATTATGGAAATGGGTTGATATGATCAACCAATGAGTGCAGAAACAGAAGTGGATTAAGGTGGGTGAGTTCAGAGCATGCTAGTTAACACATGGATGTTGGATATGAACAGAATCACTATAGTGGTTAATAAATGAGCTATTGGATATGATCCTTGGACCTAGGGGAGAAATGGATGGATTGGCAAACTTGGTAAAAGGGAGGGATGGACAGGCAGTGATACCATGGTGGTGATGGTAGAGGAAGATATGACAGGAAATGAGAGATGAGCTGATGTCACGATCCCCTCCCCTCCCCAAAAAACCCCAAGACAGACACACATGTCTAAGCCAGGAGTGTCAAACTTGTGTCATCATGACAGCATCACATGACACATCAGAACATTTTTCCCTTCACTAAACTGGACAGGGCCATGGCCAGCATGTGACGCATCCTGCCCACGAGCTGCAAGTTTGACAGCCCTGCTCTAAGCAATTTCCTTTATTCTCACATAAAGATAGAAATCTTGTCAAAATAAAGACTACTTGCACCATTAAACATATGCTCTGAGAATACTATGGAAGAACCATCTTTACTTTCTTTTTTCCAACATAAGCTATCTTCAGTGTCTCTAAATATATTCCCTACTCCCTGGGAAGCTGGATTACATTACATACTCTCTGGAAAGGCATATCTAATATTTAGCAGAATAAATATTCTACCTTTAATGGTCTCATTCAATGGGTCTGCAATGGTCCTAGGCACTGCAGCTGCTTAATGTCAAGTTAGGTTATAGTAAGCTGCCCTTTATTATAAATTAGAGGGTTGGTTTGGCATGTATTGTTGAGATCTGTGAGGGCATGGAGGGGATCCCATCTTAGAAAAGTATCCCCCTACAATGCCAGGAGAGGGAGAGGAAGTTGTTATCATCTGGGAGATTCCTGGCCCTTGCTTTCTTGAATGCTGACATCAGGGCTTTTATCTATTGTGAAGTACGCATGTCATTTTAGACATAAAGATGGTTTTCACAATTTTCTTCAGGGTTTGATAAGAAGCCATTCAGCATACGATGGAATTTGGGTTTTGGTTGTGCAAGTGGATATAAAATGTGCCTGCAATGTTGGAAGCATGATAATGCACTTCATACAATTGCAATCACAGCTAAAACCTATTTAGTCATTACTCTTCTCCTGTGCTTAGAGTTAATAAGCTGCTGAGAGTTTAACAACATACATTTAATTTAGAAAACACTTTGATTTTAGAGAAGAATCTAGTCCTTCCAATGGCTTTGTTTCTTTTTCTTTAGAATTGGGGTGACTTTTTAAAGTTTTTTTTTAAAAGAAAAAAGTTGAAAGAAGAAAACTAATTGCTGTAATGCAAGCTGGATGCTGCTCACACACAAGGTTGGTGCAATACCCCTGTATTACAGGGCAATAGAGACTAGACAGTCTTGAAGTAACAAATTTTGAATATGCAACATGTTGCAAGGAAAAGGCAAAGAGCATTGACCACAAGCTGATTTCTTGAAAAGGGTTTTGAAGCAAATTGAGTGAATAAAACCAACACTGGATTAGAGAAACCAACATTAATTAAGCAAAATAACACTCCCTGTGGGGAAGATGCTAATACAAATAAGTATAAATTTAGCCCTGGTTATTATCCTTAGATAGTTGAATATCAAACATGCAAATGGGTATCAGGTATAGAAATAGACACCCTCAACATTATTTATACTTTAAACTCTGTATTATTGACTAAAGTGCAGCCTACTTTAGCACCTATTTATCATCACTAAGGGCAACTCTTCAGTGTAGACTGCTGCTTGCCTTCCTGACTTTTCTTCCTGTTTCATATTCTAACTTCAGAAATTCCACTTAGAGATGTAGCAGGTTAGGCAGTGAGGATGATGCTGGTACTCCATCCAT
This sequence comes from Laticauda colubrina, assembly GCA_015471245.1. Classification (NCBI taxonomy): domain Eukaryota; kingdom Metazoa; phylum Chordata; class Lepidosauria; order Squamata; family Elapidae; genus Laticauda; species Laticauda colubrina. Next base: position 3,804,599 of record BLBF01000039.1, read on the forward strand.
ATAATGGCCAGCATAAGACATGATTGGTCATTCCTCTACTTCTTGCTCTTCCCAATCATGGAGTGAAGCAGGCTTGGCTGTCTGGCTAATTCTTATTGGGACTAGGGTACCAGTGTCTGCCTTTTCCTTTTTAAAGACTGTTCAGTAATTTCCTTGACTTTTCCGCTGCTTTCCGAATGTTGCCTTTATCTTCCCCTTCTCCTTTCACGCTAAGGCAAATTTTTTTATTCTTTTATGATATCATAGCAAAAGGAAGCAGATTTCTGACTTTTTCTGTAGGTCCATAGAAACTAGGAAAAACTAGTATTTCAGCATCATAAAAATAATATGGCAACATTCCTAGATTACAATTTAAAGGGATTTTTAAAAGTTAAAGGGAAAGGCAGCTTTGCCATACCATGGGAAAACAAGGAAAGCATTTTTCACCCAGCCAGGACAGAAACCAATAGGATGCCCACATGATGAAATAATAATTGAATGGCACATGAGCTTCTAAGGTTAAGCTAGTTCATTGATTCAATAACAGTAATGTTGGATCAACTGCAAGATTAGTTTTTAAAAATAGCTGACTAATAGAGGACAGAGATCCTGGCAGGTCAGGATAAAATTAACCAATGGAAGGGAAGAGGCATTGCATCTATCTAGAACTGGGGTTGCTACTGGAATGGAACTAAGTTCTAAAGATCATCAATTCTAAAAAGCTTGGTCAGAACATAGAAGTTTTGGATCAGAACTGGGAAAATGGGCCAAGGACACTTCCAAAGAGCTGGGAGTGGGAGAATGACATCATCCATTCCAATCCTCAGAAAGCAGTGAGTAGCTTGTGCTCTCAAAGGGACAAACCAAAAATGCACATCTGCTATAAGCCAGCTAACAACAGGGTTGTTTTTTTTTTTTTAAATGTAGTTAAAGACCAAGTAAAAACACTACTAGAGCTCATTTTAAAAAATGGCAGTCATCCAACTCCGTTTTAAATCAGGCATCAATCACTGGCTTGGCTGAGTGGAAATATTTAATAATTGGCATAGTATCTACATAAGCTGTGCTTCTTCATGCTGACATTGTTGTATCTTCTTTCTGTTTTTTTGGAAAGCAGCAAGGTGTGTGTGTGGGGGGGTGTAAGTTACGTTGAAATGAATGAAAAAGAAAGCAGTCAGCAAAGCAAGCACCAAGTAGAAAAGAAAATGGCTAATTGAATCACCCTTTTTCAAAGACAGCAATTTAGTTATTCCTCATTGAGTATAGCATCTACATAAAATCAAGAAATCAACCAGAGCTTCAGATTTGGTACCATTACTATGTTGATGAGACAAATAACTCAACTGTCTCTTCCCAACTAGTTCTAAGTAAATAATCAGCACATGAAAATGCTGCCTATATTTGAAGCAAACAGGTTGAAACTAAATCCAAAGAAGATAGTGATTTAGAAGGAAACCAAACTTGGATTAAAAAAGAGCTCCGCCAACATAGAAATAATTATTGAATTTCAGCTGCTAGTAAAATCACAGATGGCAACTGTACTTTTGCACAATTACAGCTAATGCACTAGCTGCAACCTTTCATGAGCCATCTGGATTTGGCAAACAGTTAGCAATAGTTGACCACATCATGGCTTGGCTATCACATCTCCTTTTACATGAGCTGAAAGGTACAAATAACACCACTGCAAATGAGGGAGCCTGTAGTTTTTCTTTTTTAAAAAAAAATCCCTTTTTTATATAATAGGCTAAAACAAATCAGAACTGCAAAAAATTCTCTGTTCCAGGAAATCGATTCTTCAGAATCTAATTTATATTATTTGTTATTTCAGTATCAGAATCATAACTAGATGTTCTCCAAATTAAAACAGTCTAGATAGAAATATATTATGAAAATAGGTTACAGCTGATAAGGTAGATCTCTAGTAGCGCCTAACTGCTATTTTTTTATTCTCTCAGCTTCTGCTTGCATTCTCTCATACATATAATGTTATGTCCTGTCCTATCCCCACCTTACCTGCAATTTTTTGTCACCCTTCCTTGTTCATTGCAGTCCAAATCTATGTAGTCATCCATGCTGCAAAGGATGGAGAAGTCCATGAAAAAAGCAGAGTTTGGCATGATTCATTTTAATCTCATAGACTCAAGAAACCCTATTCCTGTCACTCATGCCATTAAGCCCTTCTGCTTTGTGGACAACTTTTGAGAAAGTCTTGACTTGGAAGGGTATCAGATTAAATTTTCCTAATTGTACATCAGAGATAATGTAATAGCGTGGAAAATTTCTTCAGCCCTGGTGCAATTCAGATCCTATCCCAAAGCATTATCAGAACCATTACCTGTTCTCATCTCATACATTTGCAGATCGAGCCAAGTCTTTGGAATGGGAATTTTGCCATCAAATGGCTACTATAACATATGTCTATATAGTCTTATTATATCTGCCAAATACATCAACAATTACAGGAGAAAGTCCCCAGATATAATGCATGTATTTGAATAAATTGGAGGTCATCATTACATTACCTTTGCATAGACCTTGGAATACATATCTATCAGTCATTATTACTATGATCCTATTTATCCTTAACTTACATATAGCTTTTGTTTTCCCTCTTTTTGTTCCTTTTTGATCTGACTCTTAGTCTTTCCTTCCATCCAATTCTCAATTAAATTAAACTTTAAAAAAAAACCTCCCACAATTTTTAGTCAACATGATCCAGCTTAGTGGATATTATAGCAGCTGCAGTTCTTAGATTTTTGGGGATGTCAAACTGGGGGAATCTTGGTAGCTCTGTGTGTGTATGTGTGTGTGGTATGAGTGTGTGTTTTGTGTGTGAGTGTGTGTGTAAAATCTTACTTCCTTGAATTTGTTATGGATCACACACCAGCAATAAGTGTTTTTGAAAGGCCTACCTATTTCTTTTTCTATTTTCCTTCTTTCTTTCTCCCATGCCTCAATTTTTCTCTTTGGCCAATCAATCAGGCCAGTAAAAATCAGGTCCAACTAAAGTGGGACTCATTCTGTTTTTCAGATTAAGTCAAGAACCACCTCAAAACTTGGAGCAAAGAAGATGATAGGTCATAGAAAGAAATAGGAATTTAAAATAAGAGTTGGTTACATGCCTCATCCCTTCTTTCCTCCTAAGTCCCATAAACTGAGAGTGCTTTTTTACAGCAAAGCTTGTAAGAATAGATAGCTATACTGAATGGTATTTTAAACTAGTTTTAATTATATGTTCTATTTTATGGCTTTAATTTATTTGACTTGTTATTTCCTATTCCTTTTCTCACTTCTTTTAATGTTTCCTGTCCCCAAAGGGAATAGCAAGATATTTAGGGGTATTTACTGGGAAAGGCATCAAAATCTTTTCTTTTACTATAAGGAATGGAAATAAAGATTTCTGGAGATGCTCTGTCCATTTGATAAACAAAGATCTCTACGTAAATCATCAAGGACATTATATAGACCTCCCCAGCTTTCTGTTGCAGATGCAACTATACATAATGATCCATGCTACTTCTAAGGGATATACAAAATGACAGTGAACATTGTGTTCTTCTATATGAAAAAAGCACAAAGGAGTCTTCTGGGAGTTCCAAGTAATTCCAAGTAATTTGTGGCATCATATGTACCCAAAGTTCCAAAATTTTAAAATATTTCCAAAAGTATTTTAGACTTCCAAAATTCCAAGTAATTTGTGGGATAATATGTTCTGCCTAGATCATCTAATGGGGTAATAAGTCCTAGACGAACTTATAATCTTTTCAATTAATTAGGTTTTTAGATGATTTTGTTACTCTTTTGCATGCTTCCAGTTCTGAAACTATTCTGACAGATTCCAAATTAGGAAGGTGCCCTTTTTTAGCAATCTACTGGAGGTTAATAATTAACATGAACACTTCCTAAACTATATTAAGCATTTTTGATAGGCTTAGCATGGAGCAATTTCTTTTTCCAATGGACTTAACCAATTCCATGCCAATGCCGAGAATTCTAAAGAATTAAGAACAATTATATCATTAATACTTTCTCCATGTCAGCTGAAAGTAAACGACTTTGACTGATTAGCAGCTAAGATAAACTTTTTATCTGTACAATTAGCACAGGTGCCTTCCAGGGCTGTGTGCTCTCTCAACTTCTCTGTCTATACCAATAACTGCATCTCAAAGGATCTGAAGTTTGCAGATGATACAATAGTGATTGATCTCATTCAAGATAATGATGAATCTACATACAGACAGGAAGTTGAACAACTGGCTCTGTGATACAGCTGGAACAATCTTGAACTGAACATACTCAAAACTGTAGAGATGATTGTAGATTTTAGGAGAAGCCATCCTATTCTACCACCTCATACAACACTAGACAACATAGTATCAACAATAGAGTCCTTCAAGTTTCTAGGTTCTATAATATCTCAAGACTTAAAATGGACAGATAACATCAAAAAATTCATCAAAAAAGCACAACAAAGAAAGTTCTTCTTGCACCAACTCAGAAAGCTCAGACTGCCCAGGGAGCTGCTAATATAGTTCTACAGAGGAATTATTGAGTTGTTATTTCTACCTCTATAACTGTCAGACAGACACAGACTTCAGTGAACAGTCAGGACTGCAGTTAGGACTGCAGAAAAAACAATTGCAACCAGCCTGCCTTCCATTGAAGACCTGTATACTGCACGAGCTAGAAAAAAGACTGTGGAAATATCTACCCCCTTCACATCCTAGACATAAACTGTTTCAACTTCTTCCCTCAAGATGACACTACAGGGCATTGCACACCAAAACAACCAGACATAAATACGCAGCACTGTCTTATGCCCTGGGATGTCAAACCACCTAGTAGGGATGTATTACTATTATCCTTCTCATCTTTCCTATTACCTATTCCTTAGCTTCTTATGACTATAACTTTTTTGTATCTTAAGGCCCTGTCACACTGCAAAAACGGTTGCAAAGAGGAAGCAAAACAGAAAAAAAATCTTGCCATCCGTTCTAAAACGCGATGTACTCACTGCCTCCGTTTGGCTTCCTCTCAATCCGTCCAGCATCTGTTTATGGACGTTTCATCCGCTCAGAAAGTTTTAGGCTGCCTAAAACTTTTGCACGGAAAATGTATCCAATTCATCCGTTCTGCATCCGCTACGCATCCGCTACGCATCCGCTACGCACCCGCTATATCCGCTAGGCATCCACTGCGCATCCACGTAACTCGCATCCGCCCAGACACAGGGAGGAAGCAGAACGGATGCGGAACGGATGCAGAATGGATGCAGAACGGAAACAAAGCATTTAAAACGGAAAAAATGTTCTCAGAGGGGACCTATCTCGGATATTAAGGATGCATAGAGGATGCCTAGAGGATGCCTAAAGGATGCCTAGAGGATGCCTAGAGGATGCAAAGGGACACCTATACTGCCTATAAAAAGGGGGAGCAACTCGCCTGCTTCTCACTTACAGACCAGCAGCCCAGTGGTGCAGACCTATGCAGCCTTCATCTGCCTCTTCCTCTTCCTCTTCCAAAGCATCCAGTCATCTCCAGCATGGATTGCGACAAAATCCTTTTGGCTGCCAACATCCCTCTGCATCACTGCGAAACCATCAACAGTCTCTGTGAACTCTACTATGGCAAGAAAAGAAGGCACCCCAAAAAAGTCTGGGTCCAAAGATGGTTAGCCAGAAGAGCACAGTACCAACTTTACGACAAGCTGATGGTGGAGCTCAAGAGCGAAGACACTCGGGCGTTCCAGAACTTCATGAATATGCCTCCAGCCATGCTTGACAAACTTCTGCAGTGCCTCACACCCAGGCTGAGCAAGACAAAAACCAACTTCCCGCCCAGCCTGGAACCTGGACTCAGGGTGGCACTCACTCTGCACCACCTGGCCTCAGGGACCCCCTACAGGAGCATGCAGTACGGCTGGAGGGTGCCACCCAGCACCATCAGCTTTGTGGTCAGAGAAGTGGTGTGGGCCATCCTCGAAGAATACAAGGAGAAGCTCCTCCAGTGCCCCACCCTGAAGTAGGATGGAAGAAAGTTTTAGAGCAGTGGTATCAGAAGTGGAACTTACCCCACACCGTTGGAGCCATCGATGGCAAGCACGTGGCCTGCAAGGTTCCAGCCAACTCGGGGTCCACTTATTTCAACTACAAGGGCTTCTTCAGCATCATCCTCTTCGCCATGGTCGATGCTGACTACAAGTTCATGTACATCGATGTTTCAGGCAACGGCTCATCTTCCGATGCCCAGGTATACAACAACAGTCACCTCAAGGAGGGGCTGGAAAGCAACCTCATGGTGAGCTTCCCAGATCCAGAACCCCTGCCCAACGACACGCAAGATGTGCCCTACTTCATCGTGGGGGATGACGCCTTCTCCCTCTCAACCTATCTCATGAAGCCCTACACCTCCAAATACCTCACCCGTGAAGAGAGGATCTTCAACTACAGGCTGTCCAGGGCAAGGCGGGTGGTGGAGAACACCTTTGGCATCCTGGCCGACAGGTTCCAGGTACTTCTCAACACCATGCAGCATCGCCCACAGAGCATGAGGAGGATCGTGGAAGTTTGCTGCATCCTGCACAATCTCATGCGCACCCGCTACCCAGTCTTGCAGAACAGGCTCGTGGACCTCCAGCAAGGCAATGGGGACATGGAGCCTGGGGAATGGAGGCAAGGGCAAAACCTGATCGACACTGAGGATGTGCAAGGCCCCACAGAGCCTCCCGTGAGGCGAAGAAGCAGCAAACCTCCTGAAAGACTGGTGCAACTCCCCAGCTGGAGCGGTGGAGTGGTAAGACAGGATGGTAGATGCTTAATGGATGCTTCCTTCAGCCTGTCTCATCACACGGATGAGATTGGGCCATGTATGTTTGGTTGGCCTACAATGAACAGGGCGTTTAATAAAGAGTTGTGTTTATGTTGACATGTGTGGATCAATGCTTACATTGTAATTGATAAGGGCCATAGGGGTGGCAGCAGGGAGGGTGGACCATACAGTCCCACTATGCTTGCACTGGAGATTTATCTATCCCACAGCTATCCTAACCCATCCCAAAGGTATCCCTGCCCATCCCACAGCTATCTTAACCTAAAGGTATCCCTGCCCATCCCACAGCTATCTTAACCCATCCCAAAGGTATCCCTGCCCATCCCACAGCTATCTTAACCCAAAGGTATCCCTGCCCATCCCACAGCTATCTTAACCCAAAGGTATCCCTGCCCATCCCATAGTTATCTTAACCCATCCCAAAGGTATCCCTGCCCATCCCACAGCTATCTTAACCCAAAGGTATCCCTGCCTATCCCACAGCTATCTTAACCCAAAGGTATCCCTGCCCATCCCATAGCTATCTTAACCCATCCCAAAGAATCCCTGCCCATCCCACAGCTATCTTAACCCAAAGGTATCCCTGCCCATCCCACAGATATCTTAACCCATCCCAAAGGTATCCCTGCCCATCCCACAGCTATCTTAACCCAAAGGTATCCCTGCCCATCCCACAGCTATCTTAACCCAAAGGTACCCCTGCCCATCCCACAGCTATCTCAACCCATCCCACAAGCATGCAAAGGCTAAACCATTTCTAAAAGTTTCCACCCAGACTTTTTAGAAAAAAAAAATGAAGCAAGCGTGTGAAACAAAGATAAACTTTATTAATAACAACCTGAAAAGTAAACATGAACCAAGTAAAGTGTCCAAATAAAATCCAAAAATATCCAGGCAGCCAGTCTCTGGTACTCCGCTTGGTCACTCGGAGGTGTGTCCCCAGTCTAATTTTTAGGGTGCAGGTGCTCTGGAGGTGGGTGCTGTTGCTGTGCTGGTCTGAGGTGCTGATGGAGTGCCTGGCCCCGAGAGGACAACAGGGGACGGTGTGTTCAGAAAGGTGTCGGACAGCTGGCTCATCCCCGCGATCCTGAGAGGTCCTTCCTCCATGCCATGGGGTGTCAGCCCCAGTACCGAGGACAGATGTACTGAGGCCGGGCTTGGCTGTGGGATGGAGGAAGGAGTAGTGTAGTGGGACTGCCTGCTGTGCAGCGAGCTGAGGAGTGGCGTGGCTGGCATCGATGTCGTCGGTGGCATCATTGGTGTGGGTGGCATCGGTGGCATCAGTGGAACAGCTGGCAACGGTGCCACCCGATGACTCTGTGCCTGGCCTGGGAAGGGCTGCTGCCTGTGCTGCTGGACCTCTGGGTAGCTGTAGCCCTGGTAGGTGAGGGGCTGTTGGAAGCCTTGGTATGGGAGGGACATCACCTGGGGTGGAGGAGCAGACCTGGACTGGGTGGGAGCAGGTGCCTCTGGGTCTGGAGGGTTGTTAAGCAGCGTGCAGATCCTCTCCTTCACCAGCTGGTACTGGGGATCCAGCATCTCCTTCAGGGTCTGGTTTAAATAATTGAGGAAGGGCTTGCGGTTGGAGCAGGAGGAGTCGATGGGGACTAGCTGAGAGAGGAGACCTATGCTGGTACGGATGGTGTCCCTGATCTCCACCAGGACCTTGTGGCTCTCACCCTCCTGCGGTCTGGCTCTCTGCCTTCCTGTGGAGGCGGCGGTGTGGGTGGATGGGACTTCGGCAGCGGCGGACTCGATATTACCTTTCTCCCACCGCACCAGGGAGTCCTCCTCGCTCTCCACCAAGCTTTCAACACCTGCCTGGGGGTTCTCTGCCGTGGCACGCTCCACCGAAACCTGCCTGGAGACAGGGACTGACTCTTGGCTGGAAGAGGACTGGGTCGCAGCAGGCTGCCTGAGAGTAAGGGTAGACAGATGGGCTCCTGGTGCTGCTCGGTGGCGGATCTCACCCTCCAGGAAGCTGCACCTGGCCATGAAGTAGTTCTCTCTGTCCGTCAGCTTGACTGTGGCCTGGCCAGATTTTTTGCGGTGCAGCTTCCCGTACCAGGTGTGCATATGTTTCCACCAGCCGAGTAGCACCTCCGAAGTGTAGCCCAGACTCTCCGCCCTCTCTCTCCAAGCAGCCTGCTTCCGCTTGGTATCCCTGTACAGCCAGTGTCCCTTCTGCCACAGATAGTCGTTCTCTCTCAGCCACTCCAGCACCTCATCCTCGTGCGTCTCCTCAATAAAGTACTGCCTCCTCTCCCGTTGATGCGTCTGCCTCTTCCTCCCTCTGGCAGGACCATATGGGCCCTCATCAGAGGGACTTCGAGGTTGTAGGGGCTGCTCCTCCACACCAACAGCAGCAGCAGCAGCAGCAGAATCATCATCATCAGAAACATCACCAGCAGGATCATAATCAGCAGCAGCAGCAGCAGCAGCAGCAGAATCACCAGCAGCAGCAGAATCAGAATCAGAATCAGCAACAGCAGCAGCAGCAGCAGCAGCAGCAAGACCAGGATGAGCAGCAGCAGAGTAAGCACCAGCAGCAGGACCAGCAAGACCAGGAGCACGAGCAGAACGAGCCGGACCAGCAAGACCAGGAGCACGAGCAGAACGAGCAGGACCAGCAAGACCAGGAGCATGAGCAGAACGAGCAGGACCAGCAAGACCAGGAGCACGAGCAGAACGAGCAGGACCAGCAGGACCAGGAGCAGCTTCAGCAGAGTGCACAGCAGCAGAAGCACCACCGCCAGGAGCAGCCACAGCAGAAGCTCCAGTAAGAGAAGAGTGAGCCCAAGCAGCAGAAGCCCCAGCAGAAGCAGAGTCAGGGACATGGGACGGGAGGGTGGCCCTGTCCCTCTTGCCAGGGATGGTGGCAGGTTGCTGAGCCTTTCGCTTCTTCCCCATGGTTGTGGGGTTGCTGGCTGGCAGGGAGGCTGGCAGGAAGGCTGGCAGGCACCAAGGCTGGCAGGAAGCCTGGCACCAAGGCTGGCAGGAAGCC
>BLBF01000039.1:3814422-3889930 GCA_015471245.1 Laticauda colubrina
CAAGGCTGGCAGGAAGCCTGGCACCAAGGCTGGCAGGAAGCCTGGCAGGAAGCCTGGCAGGAAAGCAGGCACCAAGGCTGGCAGGCAGACTGGCTGGCAGGGAGGCTGGAATGCAGGCTGCCAGCAAGGCTGGACCGCAGGCTGGAAGGCAGGCTGGCAAGGAGGCTGCCCAGGAGGCTGGGAGGCAGGCTGGGAGGCAGGCTTGGAGGCAGGCTTGGAGGCAGGCATGCAGGCCAGGCAGGCAAGGAAATCAAAGTGTACAGCAGCAGGTCTTCCCTCGGAATGCTGGCCACGTGCGAGCTGCTCCCTTTATATCCGGGGGGCTTGCGCAATGCATCCCCCCCACATGCGCAATTAATGTGCGACATCCGTTCCGCTTCCACTGTGCATCCGCTAGGCTTCCGCTGTGCATCCGCTTCATCTGCTGTGCATCCATTCTGTATCCGTTTTTCCATTCTGCGTCCGCTCTCCTGAGACCCCCCCCCGAAGCCCTGCGAACGCGCCATCCATTCTGCATCCGCTGGGCTTCCGTTCCGCATCCGCTTTGCATCCGCCCTGCGTCCTCCCCGCGTCTGTTTCATCTGCTCCAATTATGCAAATTTTCGCCCCTTTTGAGCACGGATACAACGGAAGGAACATTTTTCCCTTCCGTTGTGTCCTCTTTGCATCCGTTGGGCAGTGTGACACGGCCTTTATGATTTATGTTGAACCAGGATGGCACCAGGATGATGGTTAGAATGCAGTACTGCAGGTTACTTCTGCTGATCACTGTCTGCCATCAGTTTGGCAGGATCTCACCAGCTCAAGGTTGACTCAGCCCTCCATCCTTCCAAGGTGGTAAAATGAGGACTCAGATTGTTAGAGGCAATATGGTGACTCTGTAAACTGCTTAGAAAGGACTGTGAAGCATTGTGAAGTGGTATATACAGTAAGTCTAAGTGCTATTGCTATTGATTGTTACGATTTATCATGTGATAGGAAAAATGAAATCCCTGTTTCTCTTCAAAGTTTTATTGTTCTGGTCACTTTCATTTGGACTAAGTTATCTCACTTTGGGTATTGGGAAGGAGAGATATCGGGGAGGAAGAGAATCATATACAATACCTACTTTGGAGCTTTTGGAAGAAAACTACGATATTAGTATAATAAAAAATAAAACGGTAAGAATTCACATAATTCCCAAAGGATATAGAAGCAAGACCAAGAAAGGAGCAATTATATCAGTTATGTAATATCTAAAAGAAGTCTAAAACAATAATTTACAGATTTGGGACACAAAAAGTGCAAATATCACATCTCTGTACAATTCCTAAGATTGCCTGCATATTTTCCCAAGATCTTATTACTGTCCTTCACAGATAACATGCAATCCTGGAATAGAAATATTTTGTTTCAGAATTGCTGCAATGTTTACAACATGATGTTCTCCAAAGCCCTAAACAGCCCTCTTAGAGACCCTAATAACTACATGTTATTAGGATGTTTAGAGAACATAGGATGTTCTCTAGGATGTTACCTAGAGAATTCTGGTACTTGTCATTCAACACACCTGTAGGTCTGACAATTGGAAATCATGTCTAGATTCTATTTCCATGAGCAATGCCTTCTCAACATCCTTATTAACCAGCAGTGGTATAAAATATTCTACCACACAAATCAAAAAACTATCTATTCCTTATATAGAAGCCATCCAAACTTGGCTGAAAGAAACAATAGAACTGAGTTAGTGCCTCCACTAAGATTTAAGGGCAGACTGCATAGCATATACTGTATGTCATTTGTTTACCAATATTTATTTAAGCCGTATCTTAAGCCCATGTCACACTGCCCAGCAGATGCAAAAAGGACACAGCGGATGAGCAAAATGTTCCATCCGTTGTTATCCGCTCTCAAGAAAGGCAAAAATTTGCATAACCGGAGCAGATAACACGGACGCAGGGAGGACGCAGGGCGGATGCAAAGCGGATGCGGAACAGAAGCCCAGCGGATGGAAGCTGTTAGGGATAACATTGTCCATCCTAACTGTTTTAGGTGAAATAATAACTATGAATCATAGTTAGTGTATGCAGCTTTAACTGTAAAATAGCAATTGTGGGTGTGGTTATGAAAACCATATAAAAGTAGCAAGGCTACAGCTTGCTCTCTCTCTCTCTGGCTTTGATGATCCCTGATTACTGCTTGGAATCAAGACTGCATTGCTCGAACGGGAGAGACGACACAGGACTGATTTATGTGAACTGACATAGGATATTCTACATGGACTTTGCTAACTGAATATCCCTGAATGGACTGACTACATGGTAAATGAATATTGGACTGTTTTTTGACTATGCTATAAACTTATACTGGAATAAAATATATTCTTGATAGCACAAGCGTATCTGTTATTTTTACTGTATGTTAATAAACATACAAGCTTAGCTCACTCATTTATCTGTGTGCCTATCTGACTAACGCTGCACATTCTGTTTAGCTTGTCTACCTAACCCTGGTTGGGGAACCCAGGCTTAACAGAAGCGGATGGTGCATCCGCTAGGCTTCCGGGGGACCTCAGCAAAGCGGACACGGAACGGATACAGCGGATGCACAGCGGACGCCGAACGGATGAAGCGGATGCACAGCGGATGCACAGCGGAAGCCTAATGGATGCCTGGCATTAATTGCACATGTGGGGAGGATGCATTGCGTCAGCCCCGTGGATATAACGGAAGCAGCTCAGAAGCAGGTCGCCATTCAGAGGAAAGACCTGCTGCCGGACGGATTGGCTGCCTTGCCTGCCCTGCCTGCATGTCTGCCTGCCAGCTTTACTGCCAGCCTTGCTGCCAGCCTCCCTGCCAGCCTTGCTGCCAGCCTCCCTGCCAGCCTTGCTGCCAGCCTGCCTGCAAGCCTTGCTGCCAGCCAGTCTGCCTGCCAGCCTTGCTGCCTGCCTTCCTGCCAGCCTTGGTTCATGTCTGCCTGCCAGTCTTGGTGCCTGCCTGCCTGCCAGCCTTCCTGCCAGCCTTGGTGCCTGCCTCCCTGCCAGCCTTGGTGCCTGCCTTGGTGCGAGCCTTCCTGCCAGCCTTGCTGCCTGCCTGCCTGCTTGCCTGCAAGCCTTCCTGCCAGCCTTGGTGCCAGCCTCCCTGCCAGCCTCCCTGCCAGCCTTGGTTCCTGCCAGCCTCCCTGCCAGCCAGCAATCCCACAATCATGCAGAAGCACAGCAAGCCTCAGCCATCTGCTGCCAGCCCTGGCAAGAGGGACAGGGCTACCATCCTGCCCCCTGGCCCTCACTCTGGTTCTGCTGGGGCTTCTGCAGCATGGGCTCGCTCTTCTGGGGCTGGGGCTTCTGCTGCTTCTGCTTCTGGAGGAGCTGATGACAAGCACTCCAGCACCAGCCACCTCCACAGCACCTGGACCCTTCACCCCTGAGACTGAGCGACCAAGAGGAGTACCAGAGACTCATTTTTGTCTTATAGCTTGTTGTTAATAAAGTCTATTTTTGATTCACACACTTGCTTCATTTCTTTTTTTTAATAAAGTCTTGCGGGAAACTTTTAGAAATGGTTTAAGCATTTGCATGCTTGTGGGATGGGTTAAGATAGCTGTGGGATGGGTTGAGATAGCTGTGGGATGGGCAGGGATACCTGTGGGATGGGTAATAGCTGTGGGATAGATAAACCTCCAGTGAAACCATAGTGGGACTGTATGGTCCACCCTCCCAGGTGCCACACCTATGGCCCTTTATTATAAATAATAATGTAATAATTATCCACACATGTCAACACAAACACAACTCTTTATTAAACGCCCTGTTCATTGTAGGCCCACCAAACATACATGGCCCAATCTCATCCGTGTGATGTGACAGGCTGAAGGAAGCATCCATTAAGCATCTACCATCCTGTCTTGCCACTCCACTGCTCCAGCTGGGGAGTTGCACCAGTGTCTCAGGAGGTTGCGATGCTTCTTCGCTTCATGTGAAGCTCTGTTGGGGCAGTGCACATCCTCAGTGTCGATCAGGTTTCGCCCTTGCCTCCATTCCCCAGGCTCTATGTCCCCATTGCCTTGCTGGAGGTCCACGAGCCTGTTCTGCAACACTGGGTAGCGGGTGCGCATGAGATTGTGCAAGATGCAGCAAGCTTCCATGATCCTCCTCACGGTCTCTGGGCAATGCTGCATGGTGGTGAGAAGTACCTGGAACCTGTCGGCCAGGATGCCAAAGGCATTCTCCACCACCCGCCTTGCCCTGGAGAGCCTGTAGTTGAAGATCCTCTCTTCATCGGTGAGGAGTCTGGAAGTGGAGGACTTCATGAGGTAGGTTGTGAGGGAGAAGGCGTCATCCCCCACGATGAAGTAGGGCACATCTTGCGTGTCGTTGGGCAGGGGTTCTGGATCTGGGAAGCCCACAATGAGGTTACCTTCCAGCCCCTCCTTGAGGTGACTGGCGTTGTATACCTGGGCATCTGAAGAGGAGCCGTTGCCTGAAGCATCGATGTACATGAACTTGTAGTCAGCATCGACCATGGCGAAGAGGATGATACTGAAGAAGCCCTTGGAGTTGAAATAAGTGGACCCCGAGTTGGCTGGAGATTTCCAGGCCACGTGCTTGCCATCTATGGCTCAAATGGTGTGTGGTAAGTTCCACTTCTGATACCACTGCTCTGCAACTTTCTTCCATTCTTCTTCAGTGGAGGGGTACTGGAGGAGCTCCTCCTTGTATTCTTCGATGATGGCCTGCACCACTTCTCTGACCACAATGCTGATGGTGTTGGATGGCACCCTCCAGCCGTACTGCATGCTCCTGTAGGAGGTCCCTGAGGCCAGGTGGTGCAGAGTGAGTGCCACCTTGAGCCCAGGTTCCAGGCTGGGCCGGAAGCTGGTGTTTTCCTTGGTCAACCTGGGTGTCTGCCGCTGCACAACTCCGTCAAACATGGCTGGAGGCATCCTCATGAAGTTCTGGAATGCCCAAGTGTCTTCGCTCCTGAGCTCCACCATCAGCTTGTTGTACAGTCCGTCCTCTGCTCTTCTGGCGAACCATCTTCGGATCCAGACTCTTTTTGGGTGGCTCCTTTTCTTCTCACAGTAGAGTTCACAGAGCCTGCAGATGGCTTCGCACTGTTGCAGAACGATGGTGGCTGCCGAAAGGACTTTGTTACAATCCACGGTGGACATGACTGGATGCTGTGGAAGAGGAAGAGCCAGATGAAGGCTGCAGAAGTCTGCACAGCTGGGCTGCTGTTCTGAAAGTGAGATGCAGGCAAGTTGCTCCCCCTTTTTATAGGAAGTATAGGTTTTCCGCTAGGCATCCTCTAGGCATCGTCTAGGCATCCTCTAGACATCCTTAATATCCGAGATAGGTCCCCTCTGTGAACGTTTTTTCCATTTTAAACGCTTTGTTTCCATTCTGCATCCACTAGGCATCCGTTCTGCATCCATTCCACGTCTGTTCCGCTTCCTCCCTGCGTCTGGGCAGATGCGAGTTGCGCGGATGCGCAGCGGATGCCTAGCAGATATAGCGGATGCGTAACGGATGCATAACGGATGCGTAGCGGATGCGTAGTGGATGCAGAATGGACGAACTGGATACATTTTCTGTACAAAAGTTTTGGGCAGCCCAAAACTTTTGAAGCGGATGAAACGTCCATAAACGGATGCTGGACGGATAGAGAGGAAGCCAAACGGAGGCAGTGAGTACATCGCGTTTTCGAACGGATGGCAAGGTTTTTTGTCCGTTTTACATCCTCTTTGCATCCGTTGGTTCAGTGTGACATGGGCTTTAGGAGGGCATGCAGTCTCTAAAGTAATTGTTCTGTTGTTGGGAACAGCTCTTTTTATTGTTATAGAATATCTGCAAAGTATTAAGACCAGGAGATAAATTTTGCTATACAAGATAATTGATATTAATGAAGTAGATATTAGTTATCTATTAGTATTAGATATTTGTCCATATAAGAAAACTAAAAGAAAATGCTCTGCCATTTTCAATGTCAGGGTCTTTTACACTGCATTCCATGAACCATAACATTCCCAAATATTAATGTAGTTCCATGACAAACTAGCAACAACACCAAATTTGAATGCAGACTTCCATCCAAAGCAATTAAAAGCAGTTGTATCCCAATTGTTGAACATTGATTTCTTTAGTTAAAAAAATTAATGTTCCAAAATAATTATGAAATTTAAGTTCCATACACTGGAGGCATTATCTTTGCATATTATATTTAATATATGTGAAATAAGTGGAGGAACTTTCTGAAAAATAAATTGGACATCCATTTCTGTGAAACTCAAATAACTTTAACAAATAAATGTGCATAAATAAATTATAATAAGCATAAGTTTCACTTTATTGCTAATTTATTTATTTTATTTGGTTTGTCAATTGCTTACAAGATAATAGGTATAAGTAAAAACATAGTTATGAATACATGGATACATATAAGAAAACTAAAACAAACAATAGGACAGGGACAGGGATGGTAGGCACATTGGTGCGCTTATGCTCAAGTCCAGACATTGATCATTCTGTTGCTGAAGTCATATTTCCTGCAATCTAGTTTAGTGAGATTAACTTTGAGTTTGTATCTATTGTTTGCTCTTATATTGTAATGGTTGAAGCTGAAGTATTTGTTGACAGGTAGGACTTTGCAATTTGTGATTTTATATACTATCAGACTGAAGGCGGTGTTTTCTAGGTCTAAAATTTCAAGTCTGGTGACATAAGGTATTCTACAATGAGTAGAGGAGTGGAGAACTCTTCTTGTGAAATATTTCTGGACTTTCTCAACTGTGTTAATGTCAGATACGTAATGTGAGTTCCAAACTGATGAGCTGTATTCAAGTGTTGGTCTAGCAAATGTTTTGTATGCTCTAGTTTGTAGTGTAATATTACCAGAGAAAAAGCTATGTAAGATTAGATAAATAACTCTTAATGCCTTTTTGGCTATGTAGTTACAGTAGGCTCTAGCACTTAGGTCATTAGAGATGAGTACTTCAAGATCCTTGACAGAGTTTGGATCATCAACAAGGTCTTGACTATTCAGCCTGTATTTTACTTTCTGATTTATTTATTTTTTGCCAATATGTAAGGCAGAGCATTTATTTGTTGAAATTTGAAGTTGCCATTTGTTTGACCAATCGGATACACAGTCGAGGTCTTTTTGAAGGGTAGCAGTATTGTGTGTGGTATTGAATAGCTTTTCATCATCAGCGAAGAGAACACAGTTGCTCTTAACATGATCACAGAGATCATTTATGTAGAGTATGAAAAGAGTTGGTCCTAGAACACTGCCTTGGGGGACACCACTGTTGACAGGCACAGAATTTGATAGGATGCTCCTAATTTTGATCATTTGTTGCCTGTTTGACAGGAATGCTTCTATCCAGTTATAATTGTTATAATTATTTCTCATTAAGGTTTTGTATCTTGATTATGAATACCAGAATTTTTTAACACATTCCACAGCCTGAAAAATTAAAAAACAAAAACAAAACCCTGACCTATATCATTGCATTTTTCTACTCCATCCCTTTGCCTCCCTCTTGACCACCTTGATAACCTCAGATGCCACTGCTTTTTATTCCTTACACAACTCATTTTGTAAGAAAAACATGCTATCATAATTGTTGCCTAAAACAGATTGAGCATCCTGGATCATCTGAAACTTATTTCTTGACTTGCACATTTACTGAAAGTAAAGCCCCAGTCCCACTGCACTTACGGATGCAAAGAGGATGTAAAACATTTTAAAAAGCTTGCCATCCGTTGGAAAATGCTATGCATCCGTTGTGTACTCACTGCATACGTGTTTCATACACTCTATCCATTGAGCATCCATCCACTGTGATTTCATCCACGCAAGAAGTTTTGAGATTTCATCCATGCAAAAACTTTGTGAGCAGATGAATTTTCTGACACATACAATGTACATCTGCGACATATATGGGCAATAAATGTTCTATGTCCGTTATCATCCGTTAAACGTCCGCTGTATCCTCTCTGCATCCTCTGGCCATCCCCTCAACTCACATCCACTGCAGCTGAAAATGGAAAGAGGGAGGAAACAAAAGGTACATGGAACGTCTACACAGTGTTAGTAGCACGAAATAGAAAGGATGTAAGTGTATGCATCTCGTATATAAAAGATTAAAATGGACAAAAAATTTCTATCTGGGATGTATCTCGTATATTTAGGATGTCTGCAGTATGTCTAGAGTATGTAGAAGGACACCTAGTGGACTCCCGATATTTCCTATAAAAAGGGGGAGAAAATCATCTGGATTTCAGTATGAGTCCAGCAGCCATGGTGTACAGACCTCTTCACCCTTGGTCTTGGTCTTCCACAACATCAATCATTCTCCACCATGGATCATGACACAGTCCGTATGATAGCTGCGCTCATTCATCACCAGAACCAAAACCTGTTCAGACTGTTTCACCTTTCATACAGAAGGAGAAGACGGAGACATCCAAGAGCTGTGAGGGTCCGAGGATGGATCATGAGAAGAATGGAGTTTGGACTGTATGACCAGTTGATGGTGGAGCTGAGGAATGAAGATCCTCGTGCATTCCATCACTTCATGAAGATGCCACCAGCCATGTTTGACGAACTTGTACAGCGTCTGAGACCCAGGTTGACCAAGCCTTCCATCCCAACCTGGACTCGGACTGAAGGTGGCACTGACTCTGCAGCACCTGGCCTCTGGAACCATATACAGAAACATGCAGTATGCGTGGTGGGTGCCACACAACAGCTTCAGCAAAGTGGTCAGAGAAGTGGTGCAGGCCATCATCAAAGAATACGTGGAGGAGCTCCTCAAGTGCCCCACCACTGAACAAGGCTGGAGAAAACTTGCAGAAGAGTGGTATCAGAGGTGGAACTTTCCCCACACCGTTGGAGCCATAGATGGCAAGCACGTGGCCTGCAAAGCTCCACCCAACTCAGGGTCCACTTATTACAACTACAAAGACTTCTTCAGTATCATCCTTTTTGCTATGGTTGGTGCTGACTACAAGTTCATCTACATCGATGCTTCAGGCAACAGGTCAGCTTCAGATGCCCAGATATACAAAGCCAGTGACCTCAAGAATGGGCTGAAACGCAACCTCATCATGGGTGTTCTAGATCCAGACCCCCTACCCAATGACACACAAGATGTGCCCTACTTCATCATTGGTGATGACGCCTTCTCCCTCAGAACCTACCTCATGAAGCCGTACACTTCAAGATACCTCACTCGTGAAGAGAGGATCTTCAACTACAGGCTGTCCAGGGCAAGATGGGTGGTGGAGAATTCCTTTGGCATCCTGGCCAACAGGTTCCAGATACTTCTCACCACCATGCAGCATGAGGCACATACTGTGAGGAGCATCGTGGAAGCTTGCTGCATCCTGCACAATCTCATGCACACCCGCTACCCAGTGTTGCAGAACAGACTTGTGGACCATCAATAAGGCAATGGGGACATGGAGCCTGGTGCATGGAGGCAAGGACGAAACCTGATAGACACTGTGGATGTACAAGGCCCCAACAGAGCTTCATGTGAAGGGAAGAAGCAGCGCAACCTACTGAGACACTGGTGCAACTCCCCAGCTGGAGCAGTGGAGTGGCAAGACAGGATGATAGATGATTAATGGATGCTTCCTTGAGCATGTCGCATAACACTGATGAGACTGTGCCATGTATGTTGAGTGGTCCTACAATGAATAGGGCATTAATAAAGAGCTTTGTTTATTTTAAAATGTGTTGATCAATGAATAAATTGTTATTGATAAAAAAGGTCCATATGTGTGGCAGCTGGGATGGTGGACCATAAAGTCCCACTATGGTTGCACTGGAGGTTTAACTATCCCACAACTATCCTTATCTATCCCACAAGCATGCAAAGGCTTAACCATTTTTTAAAAGTTTTCACCAACACTTTATTAAGTAAAAAAAATGAAGCAAGTGTCTTAAGCAAAGATAACCTTTATTAACTTTCTTAGGTAAACTTTATAACTTTATTAAATAAGCAAAATGAACCAAGTAAACTGTATTAAGTGTCTCAAGCAAATATAAACTTTCTTAGGTAAACTTTATGACTCTATTAAATAAGCAAAATGAACGAAGTAAAGTGTCTTCAGCAAAGATAAACTTAACAAGTAAACAACTCAGTCTCTGACACTATTCTCAGTCACTCTGAGTCATGTCCATGGTCTCAGCTGTTAAGCGGGCAGGGACTGTGGAGGTGGCTGTGGCTTGAGTACTGGTCTGAGGCACCATTGGGGAGCTTGTCCCCGAGGGTACAACAGGGGATGGTGTGTTCAGGAAGCTGTCCGAGAGCTGACTCAGTCCCGTGAGGTTGAGAGGCCCCTCATCAAGGACCTGAGATGTCAGGCCCAATACTGATGAAAAATTGTCCATTGACGGGCTTGGCTGTAGGGTGGAGGAAGGAGGAGTGTAGTGGGGCTGTCTGGTCTGCAGCTGGGTGAGGAGTGGCATCTGCAGCATGCTATGAACCTGGGCCTGGACTGGGAAGGTCTGTTTTTGCTGTGGGAAGTCCTGGTAGTCATAGCCTTGGTAGGTGAGGGGCTGTTGAAAGCTGTGGAAGGGCTGTGACATCACCTGGGGTACCCCAGGACTGGGTAGGAGCAGCTTCAGCTGGGCCTTGAGGTTTGTGCAGAAGTGCTGTGGTCTTCTGCTTCATCACCTGGTACTGGGCCTCGGGCAGGTCCCTGAGGGTCTGGCTCACATAGGTGATGAAGGTGTTCCGGCCCGAGGATGCTCTGTCCAGGTGGACCAGCTGAGAGAGAAGTTCTGTGCTGGTCTTCATTGTGTCCCTGATCTCCAACAGCACACTGTGGTTCTGGCCCTCCAGTCTGCCTCTCTACCTGCATCCTGTGGAGCTGGGGGTGGGGGTGGGTTGACCTCTGGTGGCTGCTGCTTCTTCCTCCATTTGTGACAGCAGGGCATTATCCCCCACAGGATCCTCCAAGTCTGCTGGCATGGGGAGTGCAGCTGTCGGGGGGGTCTCTGCCGTGGGGCCCTCTGAAGACACCTGCCTGGACAGGCTCGCTGGCTCCTGGCTGGAAGAGGACTGGCTGTCTGTGGGCTGTCTGAGGGAGAGGGGTGTCAAAGGGGCTGCTCCTCAGTGGCGGATCTCACCATCCAGGAAACTGCACTTGGCCATGACATACATCTCCCAGTCAGTGAGCTTGACAGTGGCCTGCCTGGATTTCTTGAGTTGTAGCTTGCCATACCAGGTGTGCATGTGCTTCCACCATCCAAGGAGTACTTCTGCAGTGTACCCCAGGCTCTCTGCCTTGTCTCTCCAAGCTGTCTGCTTCTTCTTGGTGTCGCGATAGAGTCTGTGGCCCTTTCTCCAGAGGGAGAGTCTGTGGCCCTTTCTCCAGACGCAATTCATACTCCCCACATGTGCAGTGAACGCTTTGCATCCGATATACATCTGCGCGGCATCCCCTTTGTTTCCTATAGGTGTCCGTGATGCATCTGCTTCATCTGCTATGCATCCACCCCGTCCACTATGTGTCTGCTTCAAAATTCTCCCCCGGAACCCCTTCGGAGGTGTTATCCGCTTCCATCCGCTGTCATCCGCTAGGCTTCCTATGAACATCCGTTTAACATCCCCGCTACATACTACCCACGTCCGTTCTTTCCCACTCTGTTTATGTAAATTTTCGCTTTTTGGAGTGGGTGACAACGGATGGAGCCACCCCTGAAATTTTGCTCGTCCGCTGTGTCCTTTATGCATACGTTTTGCGTCTGTCGGCCAGTGGGACCAAGCCTTAAATCATTGAATACTGCTGAGTGAACTCGAGAAAATAGAAATAGAAAGGAAGAAATAGAAAGGAAGTGCTATGCTTCTTAGTTCCACTGAGAAATTACTCTCTTAGTAAGTTGGTAGTTCATCTACAATATAGTCTTTAAATCCTTCCAGTGTATACATACATGCATACATACATGCATACATACATACATACATACATACATACATACATACATATATACATAGATACATACAGCACCTGTGATTGTCAGAAGAGTGGATTGTTATGCATTCTAGTAAAAAAATAATGATCTGAAAACTGTAAGGCCTAGCAGTACCAGATCTTTACAAGGTTATACAAAGTGGCAGATTAATGGTATTCTTCTTCCATTAGAGGAATAAAATCCCTGGATCCCAGAATAAGTTACTTGAACTAATTAAAATGTCCTGAAATTGAATTCTCAACAACTTTTTCTTTAGTTTGAATTATTAAGCAAAGAAAAACAGAACAAAAATATTAGGGAGATGAAAGAAGGATAAAGGGCTATTATAGCAAATGGACTAATCCTACACTGGGCAGAGTGAAATGATTGCCTCCATTTCAAATGCTGAAGAAAAAAAAATGACAATAAGGTTTGGAGGAGAAATTGTTTCATGAAACTTGTGCCCTCTGAACAGCTGTCTGTCTCCAGGGTTAGTGGCCTTCCTGGTGTTGCAAAGAGACCCAGTGGCTGAATCATTCAGCTTTTGTACAGGGAATTGAGACTTTTTCTCTTTTGCTTCAGGCTGTGAAATGTCCTCAATTGGTCCTTACCGCAAAGCCCATATTTGCAGTTTATAGCATTCTCAAAAGAAATAAAGTAGATGTCATGTAGTCTTATAACACATTCATGTAAGTGCTTTCTGAAAAGTAAAATCAAGATAATTCTCTGGGATTTTTTCCAAAAAATAGACAACAATTCAGAACTTTAATTGAGTTATATTATATTCTAGTCTGATGTAACAATGAAGCAGCGAGGTTCCTCTCCCTTTCTGAAAATCTAAATGGTAACTTTTTTTATGATTCTCTGGATTTTGAATTACATAATGCACAGATTGTAAAGTACACAGCGTACTGCCCAACAAGGAACTAAGATCAACAGAACCAGGAAGCACACGTTCTCCCTAATGGGCCATAATTTGGAGAAATTAATGAAATTATCTTCAGATTCATATACTAAAGAGGCAGTCCATTAATGCAAATTACATTTTGATAATGGTTGCAGGGACTACACTATCTAGAATCCGAGACACCTGAGGCAATTTCCTCAAACAAAAATATGTTTTTAAAAATATAGAAATAGAGGAAATTATGTGAGGTAAATGTCTTTAAAATATTAAGCACCTGGTTATGAAAACAAAAAATAAATTGTGCATAAACCTCATGAAGCAGTACAATTCACATATCCTAGTATCTTATGACCAAATAAATAACATATTTCAGAGCAGTATTGTACAAGTCAGTTATCTAGATCTTTGACAGATATTATGACTAAAGAGAATCATACTTAATTCATTTAATATAAAGGCAAATCAAATCAGACTGTCCTGAAAGATGAGGCCAAGAAAAAGAATGAAATCTGACCAAATGAGAGTATTAAAAAAATGTGGAAGGATTTCCTTTTCAGTCATCTATGCAATTATATTACTTACAGAGCCTTTTAACTAATCACTATAACTGGGAAGGTGTCATTTCTCCATCTATGGATTATTATTCTCTCTTGGATTTGGGTACAGTTATAAGTCTCATTTGCTTGAGTATTGAAAGGTCTTTCAGTGATATTTCTCCCCTCTGTTTCTCCAAACCAGGAAGAATCATGAACTAAGCTAATTTGATCTGTCCTAGTACAAATTAGATATTCCTTTCCTGTCTCAGTTTTATTCCATATCTGATTAATCCTTATTCATACTGCACTGGATTTCTATTTCTATACTGATGATACAGCCTTTTTTCATATTTAGAATCATCAATACAGCTATTTTCTAACTATCATAGGCACTGTTCAATTTTATTTTTTATGATTAATATCATATTTTTCTGCCTGAGCAGTGCAGTGGCCTAGAGGTGAAGACATTCACCTCCCAGTCAAAAGCCTGAGAGTTCAATCCTAGTCAGAGACAGATGTTTCTCTATCAGGGTGCAAAAAGAAAACATCTGCTACAAACTCCACTTAGGCATCAGGAAGTGCATCCAGCCTATAAATGCTGAACTCCACTCAGTTTCCCCAACTCCACCCCAAAACAAAAGGATTAAAAGGTTGTAAAAAGAAAAAAATCATACTTTCCCACCCATAAAGAATTCAAGTTAACCTATAATCAGGCTCCAGTTAAGCTGATTTAACAGAATTGACAATTAGGGAATTTGATTGTATTTCTATTTTAATTTAACCCATCATCCAGAGTCACTGGTTGAAATGAATAGTCACATAAATTAAATTAATAAAATAAATAAATAAAACAGTTTTCTTACAAGTTAGTGTTTATAAATACCGTCTCACCTAAACTGAGACTTTGTGAGTTTAACTAAAATTTTTATATGATTGAGAGATGCTATTGCAGCAGAATTTTGAAAGCATGGCTGTGTTTTCCTTTTCTTCTTATACTATAGTGAATTAAGGTGAGCCAATCTGGAGCTCTTTCTTATCCTTTCTGTTAACTGGGCTTAAAACATGCTTTTGATTTTGTACCTATTTCTACATATTTCCTCCAAGATCATCTCTGTACTTGTCTACATTTAGTCCCTGTACGCCAAGAGAATGCCAAGGAATAGGCTAAGCTAGATTCTATAAAATACCATCCCACAGACCAGATTGGAATGGTCACTGCAGAGAAATGTTGCTGGACGTCAAGCTTTCTGACCTCCCCACAAAGTGGGGAGCTGACAGCAAGTTTTCCAGAAAGGGATACATTGGATAGATTGATGGTGATTGAAGAAGGCAGTTCTGCAGGTGGATTTTATAGATTTATAGATTAAAACAGTGCCATGAATTGCACACAAAAATCTATTATCAAATAATGACATACATGCAGGGATAGTAGGACCTCTCAAGAGGCATAGTAATGTTGATAAGAGAGCTATGGTGAATGAAAAACCAATTCAATCTTCTTTGGGCTCAGTGCTGGTTTATTGCAGACCCTAACATTCCTATTCCTATTTCAGACCCCATTCCTAAGAGGTCTGTAAGGGGCGTGCATAAGTGCACCATCGTGCCTACCGTCCCTGTCATTTTGTCCCCATTTATTCATACCTATTTCCTGTATTCTTACTCATGTTTATACTTATATCTATTATCTTGTAAGCGACTGACAAAGAAAGAAAGAAAGAAAGAAAGAAAGAAAGAAAGAAAGAAAGAAAGAAAGAAAGAAAGAAAGAAAGAAAGAAAGATAAAATAACAGCATCTACATCAAGACAAATTCCTCATAGAAGCTATGAACTCCACAGCCTTATCGTCCAGAGTCTGCATGGAGATTGAAGTTACCTAACATTATAAAGACAAATGGAATCAAGACCAGGAATTTAGTCAGGGACACTGAGTTAAGTCTGACTGCATCAATTATGTCACTGGAACTGAGATAGTTAATTGGGGCAAAGTCAGTAGCAAATTTTGTTCACGTTGAACAGCAGCATTATATACTGGTGGGGCATGCTCCATGCACTTCTGCATTTTCATGTTCAGATACTGTATATCTGTCATTTGAAGGGCATTATTCAATTCATCATTTGCTACTTCCACTGCCTGAAAGATACTTTAGGCAAAGGGCGTCCTTTTCTGCTGCTCTATTTGTTGTAAGAGCTTCACTGAATCTCCTATGCATAATCCATCGCTTTTAGCCTAGAAATGAACAGTACAAATAAAAAATAGATTTGATGGAATGGAGCAAGATGTTCAGATTTTATCTGGCACATCAAAGGTAGCCTTTAGACACACTAACACATGCGCAGGCACATGCAAGTGTTCTGAATTCCATTGGTTAATATATTGCGCAGCAGCAGCAGCAGCTTAAAACCTTGATATTGTCACATACACGCAGCAAAAATACTGCTAATCTTCCATGTTGATAAGTAAAGCACAGCCAAATTTCTACTAGCTATTTTCTCTAGATTACTTGACTTAACTGCAACCTTCTGAACATCATAATCATTCTTTTGACATAATTTGTCTTCTCTAGTAATAAATATTTCAGGACAAAAGAATATTCTCACACAGAATAATTACCCTGCTTCTAATTTAAATTGCATAATCACAATGGAAAAATATAGCCAATATATATGGCACCCTATATGCTATTCTAGTTAATTCAAATAAATTATGTTTAAATTAAGAAATTTACAATGAAGAAAAGTAGAGACAACACCCATACATAGGATTAGGTTTCTTATCCAGATTGGAAAAAAGGAAGGATTCATTTCTTTCTCAAAGTGGTTTGGTCCAGTTGTCATTTGTTCCAACAAAGCAATTCATATGCAAAATCCAACCACAACATATTATTTTCATCAAGAAGCCTAGCCATATAAGGTTCCAGTCTGGATTTCTGATCAAGTTCTCATACTGATTATAATCTTTTTTTAAGAGGGAATATATTACAATATAAAAATGCACAAACAAAATTTGATTTGATTGATCCATATTCATGTTCATGTCATTTTAATTCTTACCTTTAAAGCTTTTCATGGCATGAATCCAGATTATCTGAGGAACTGTTTAACTCCAATGGGATTGGCCTTTCCCACCCCGCAGAAGGGACATGTGAAGAGCACCCCCGTTGGTCAATTCTGGCTGGCAGTGTCCAGGAGAAGAGCCTTTTCTGCTATGGCACCTGCCCTCTAGAACATAATGCCCTTCTGAGGTGATATGTGCACCCACCCTTTTGGCCTTCAGAAAGGGCCTGAAGACCTGGCTCTGCCAACTTGCCCAGGCCCTCAATCATTCAGAAGGTGGTTAATGGACCAAGATAAGAACATACGTCCTCCTGTCTGCATCTTGCTTCCTTCCTCCCCATCTTTGTCCATTTTAAATTACATTTAATGTTACTATTTATTGTTTTAATGTTTTATATTGGCATTTTAATGATCATAAACCACACATCTTTAGGAGAGATGGTGTCATATCGGTTTAATAAATAAAGTAAATAAATTGTATATTATTTATGGGTTAAATTAGAGCTACCATTCCTGCATGGCAAAAACATAAATAACCTCTAAATAACAGGAGACAGATATAGAATTACTACCATTAGCAACTACCCAATAGTTGTCCAACTTTCTGCACTATAATATATTTTATTTGAACAGTACTTAATACTTTTAATTTTATATGTACACAATTACAACCCCCACCAGTCATTGCATTGCTTTATTCTATTGTATTGAATTTAGATTCAGGGAATTGAATAATGCCTGAATGCATTAAAGTGGAGTTCAAGGGAACAGCTTATTTGTGAGCTTGTACTTTTTTGTTCATATTCTAGAATTATCTCTTATAAACCCTATGTCACTTTAATATATGCTTTCTGTTAGATTTGGGATGAGAATGGAAGTGAAGCCAGAGTGATTTCAGCAAAAGCTCTTCTTATTTAATTCATACGAACAACAGCAACAGCCTGGCTAACAGTGCGCCTTTTATAGGGAGCTGTCAGCCGGTCAACCAATCAGAACAAAGTATTTTCCCACTTCAGCCACAGACCTGAGTGAGAATATCAGCCACTAACTTCAGTTATAATTTCAATATGTAACACTTCCTTTATAAGGAGTCTAAATATATTGAAATGTTGTAATAGAAATGGAAATAGCATTTAGACTTTATACACTGCTCCATAGTGTATTACAGCCTTCTCTGAGAGTTTTACAGAGTCAGCATATTGTCCCCAACAATCTGGGTCCTCATTTTATCAATCTTGGAAGGGTGGAAAGCTGAGTCAACCTTAAGCTGGTCAGGATCAAAATTCCATACTGGGCAGAGTTAGCATGCAATACTGCACTCTAATCACTAGGGCATTAATGGTACTGTAACTGGTGATCATCTTATCACATTTGCTTATTATTCTGTTCTGTAAACCATCAGAACTACTAAAACATTGTATGCATTTTATTGTTTGTAACCTTCAATTGGGCAAAAGAGTGCATCATAGGGCAACAATTTTTGAATCAACATACCTCAAATGGGCTACCTTACAGGAGTCAGGACTCCCATGAAATTGAAACTTGACAAAATTGCAGCTGCTTCAGTGCTACCACACTGCACATAATCATTTCTGATGCCAAGGAAAGTCAGCAGGAATTTGGCAGAAAGTTGGAAGTCCCAGGTCATCAGGAAGGAAAGTGGCTACTGCTGGGTGAGCAGTGTGCAAGAGTTTAAGCAGTTGTGAGAGAGAGGTCAAGAAGAAGGATGCACAAATGTGCCATATGGATGAGGGAGAATGCATGTGTGGTTTAGGTTAAGGAAAGTAAGCAAGGGTGCATGGAGTACATGGAAATTCATGAGGATTCAATGTTTTCTGATGCTTGCAAGTTGCATCCTCCTAATTTTCCCTCAGAGCCATCACTGATGCATGTTTTATAAGTCTGCCCTAATGCTTTTAACCCATTTCAACAAAGTGTTTTTCACTGGAAAGGTGGAGTAGTTCTCCTTCTCAGAGCAGGCCAGCAATGTGTTTGTCTTGTATAAGGCACTTTGCTCACCTTACAGAGTGAGCAATATGCCTTATGGAAGACAACGGGGAAGGGAAAGCAGATCAAGAATGCTATCAGAGAATGAAGTTTTTGTGGTAACAAAACAGCTGAAATAGTTAAGCCAACATCTATTTAAGTCACAGAGGGTGAGTAAAAAAAAATTATGTGCTATATGAAACAGAGCAATTAGATTATTTTACCAAGCAAGTTGTTTTGCCAAAGGTGAAATCCTAAATGGTAATGAAGTCTGACTTGATTAATTTATACAATGAAGCATTTTGAAATTACATGTGCAAATCCTTCATTATGGATATATATACAGAATCTGTATATATATACAAGCTGCTCTATGACCATAATAAAGATTTGACTTGATGTACAGCTATTAAAAATCCAGTTATGCATTTGACATAGTTTTATATTGTCTTTGAAGAACAGTGTTATTCCTGTTTTACAAGCTAGAAAAACAATCCTCTTAAAGGCACACTATCTATGCAAATATGAAAGAATCACAATATAATTCAATATAATTATTTCAACCATATTTAGAGTGACTTTGAACTGCAGTTTTAAAATATAGCAATACAGATTCTGAATTCAATATCATCCCTAGTCATCCTATATTGTTCTATTTTATTTTTGGAAGTTAATGTAGCGTAGTAACTAATGCCACAATTTTACATGCAGTTGCTGAGAAGTCCATTAGTGGGTAATGGGATGATTTAAAAGTGCTTGTCATTAACTAGGATACCTCATATTAACCATAAATGCACTTGGTTGCTTTAGACAACCAGGCTAAGTAGCAACTGCCTTGTATTTGTAAAATGGCTAAAATGCTATAAATAGCTGTACATGTGTCAGGTATAATTTGGGAAACACTTTGAATAATTACTTAAATATTATAAAATTATAAATATTATTACTGCATTGTTTGATGTAGTGCCTAAAACACCATTTTGTCAATATAAAACTCAAGACTTTTTTAAGGTCTCACATCAAAAATAAGGTTATTTATTTCTATTTATTTATTTAGACATTTTATTTTGCTGCCTACACACACATGGCAACTAAAGGCATCAATCTATGAACAGATTAAGACTTCATAGAAAATTTTAATTCTGATTAATGCTATTCAATTCTTATAAGCAGAAGTATTATTTAAAATAACCAAGAATAGAATGGCTAATAACTCATTCCTGAGGTTACACTGAAATAATAGTTTTAAAAAGACCAAAGCAAATTAGAAAATTAGTTTGTATCAATCCTTAAAAGAATCATTAGTAAGCTCATTTAAAAATATGGGAAACTGACTTACATTTCCCCAAAGCGATTTCCACTGAACATGAGTGGTGATTAGATGCCACTTAAATGCTATATTAGTTAAATGTGACCTGATGAATGTATCATGACATAATTTATACAGAAAGACCATAAAGAATATGTTCTTTTCTCTTGCACTTAAAGATATAAGAATGATTTTTA
This sequence comes from Laticauda colubrina, assembly GCA_015471245.1. Lineage (NCBI taxonomy): Eukaryota > Metazoa > Chordata > Lepidosauria > Squamata > Elapidae > Laticauda > Laticauda colubrina. The sequence goes on from BLBF01000039.1 coordinate 3,834,356, forward strand.
AATCATTTTTAAAAATCAGAATAAATCTTCTTGTAGTTGCATAATTGCATCCATTCTATTTAGATTTGCTTGCCATTAGACTTCTAGACTTTTTCCTGCAACCTGATATTCTTCAGGGCTACAGCAATGAACAGAATTAAAGGAATTTGGTTGCTAAGAAAAATTATCAGAATTTTCTCTTTCAACCCTATCTCTGCAGAAAGTTTCTCTAAACATTCTCTGGAGTGTGTGTGTGTGTGTGTGTGTGTGTTTTGTTTGGGTGAGAGGTGGGTGACACCTTCATTCTCCCCACCATTACCACAAAATATACTGGAAAAGTATGAAATCTGAGTTGAAATAGGGAATGCAAAGCAAAATGCTGTTCAACAGGACAATATCTTAGAAAAAAATGGGATGTATATTGCCCAAACTCCAGGCTTATATCACAGGTTCTTTTGAATTATAATCAAAGGATTTTAATAATGAAGAATATTTTCCATTCAATTTTGTCCAGGTCTCACAGATCACCTGGAGTTTCTTTGGTAATTTTTTTCAGAAATGTTTGCCTCTTTTCCAGGTTTGAGAGAAAGTGACTGGTCCATAGATAACCCATGACAGCATTTAAACAATATGAGAGACCTAGAAAGGGATTCCCTTACTGCTGCCAGTCAGTGTACCACAAAAAAATGATGTCACATCCTTTCCAAGTCAGTAAATGTCCATAGTCTCCCAGTTTATATAGCCTCTGAACCATAATCAAGCAAACCTGTTTTTCAATGGTCTCATCTTTCCTGAATTTTACCAGGAACAAGGAAGACAAGTATACCTTATCTTGGAATGCTTTGCCTCCCCTGCCAAGAATGAAACCATCAAAGCTAATATAATGGAATATGCTGACAGCTAAGGAGTCTATTTATACCACCTGGCCAATGATTCTATCCCAAGTTAAGGAGTTTCTCAAGGTTAACTGGATTAAAGATGAGAAAAATCATCCTACCTGCACAAGTGTCTTTCCAAGGGCAAGACAGACCAACCATAAACAAGTATGATTAAAATAAATGCTTAATTCTGCATTATGCTGCCAAACTGTTATGTGAATATATAAAATCATATAGAAGTCTATATGCTCTGCACATAAGGAAAAGAAGTAAATATCACTAATCAATGTGTCTTCATTAATCTTCTGGTAGGATTACCAGCATTACAGGGTGAGGAAATAAATCATGCAAGTTATGCTGAGGCTTACTTGGAGAATTTCTTCTGTTTTTGAAGAACATTTTGTGAAAGGCTTCGAACATTCCATTTTATTTTTGCAAATAGGAGGGCAACATCTCTATTCTAAGTCAAATATGAAGAAACCATTACAATTAAAAACCAATTACTGTAAGGGCCACCTTTAGTTTTTTTTAGAAACCAAGGGTAGAAGTAGAATATCTAGATCTTGTTTGGGCCAAAGTTTAGGATCTTGTGCCTTCTGTGTGTGTCAAAACAAGCTCATACAATTTCTCCCCTGAGCGTTGTTCTTTCATGAATATCACACAGGAAATGAGTAAACAGGTACATTGCATAAAAATCATGTTGTGGGATAACACTAAAATAAACTTCATCTCAGCCTGATTCCCACCAACAAATTAAATTCTTTTGCCCAGCATTAGGAAAAACTGAATGAACCCAGCCAAGAGTGAAATACAAGGGCTATCCACAAAATAGATTACGTTTTTGTCTGTAGCAAGAAGGGACAGAGCTAACACAGCCATCTTTGGTCTGTGCATCCACCGCTTAGTCTGCATCTAGTCGTGCTAGTGGAAGGTTCATATTGTTGCCCGTTATTTCACAGAAAACATTTGAAATGTTGCTGCAATTGAAAATCCCATGAGTAGTGAGGTGTGATCAGTGATAAGGTTTTTGTTGACAAAAAACAATAAACTGATTTAAATTTTTCAACAACTATGTGAAGTGTACGGGGACAACATCATCACTGAAGGTGGAGTGCGCCAATGGTGCATTAAGTTTAAAAATGGATGAACTAACATTCACGATGAACAGTGGAGTGACTGATGAAGTGGTCGTGAAAGTCGATGACAAGATTCATGAAAACCACCGTTTCACAGTAATGGAACTTTCGCTTAGTTTTCCACAAATTTCATGCAGTTTGTTGCATGAAATTGTTACACAAAAGCTGGGCTAGCACAAAGTCAGCGTATGGCCACATCATTGACATTTCTGTACTCTTACGACAAAGACGGAGATTCATTTCTTGATCGAATTGTAACTGCAGATGAGACTTGGGTCAAACATGTGAACAGCGAGACCAAATTGCAGTCTATGGAGTGGGGGTACACAAATTCCCCCCAAAAACCAAGAAAATGTTTGCAAACGTTCCCTGCAAGGAAGATTATGGCAACTGTTTTTTGGGATAGGCAAGGTGTGCTTCTTATCGATTTTCTGGAACATGGTGCAACAATAAACTCTGTGAGGTATTGTGAAACATTGCAAAAACTAAGAAAAGCTATTCAGAACAAGCGTAGAGGAAAGTTAAGCTCAAAAATTTTGTTTTTGCATGACAATACAGCAAATCGCACTCGAGAAGTCCTGAATGCTTTCAAGTGGGAGATTTTTCCTCATCCGCCCCACAGCCCCAATCTTGCACCAAGTGACTACCACTTGTTTCCGAGGATGAAGACCTGGCTTGGAACACAGTGCTTTGACAACGACGCGGAACTACGGGCGGGCGTGACTGACTGGCTCAAATCTCAGGCGGCTGAATTTTATGACAATGGAATTACAAATCTTATTCACCGCTATGATAAGTGCCTCAATTTGTTCAGTGAATATGTTGAAAAGTAGTATTTAAGTGTCACATTCAAATGTATATAATAAAAAAAATTTCCTACACTTTGTTTTTTTTCTATCACAAAACATAATCTATTTTGTGGATAGCCCTCGTATTTGGGAGAAGGTAAGAGTGATTTAAAAAAATCAATATAATGGAAGCAGCATATGTTTTTTTAAAGTGGGTTGAAGTTTGGATTGTGCAGTTGACTTTTTTGGCTATTCCTGCAGGAACTTTTAAACTCAGTTTCCAAAAAGTGAATTTATTTTTATTTATTTATAATTCACCTTTATTATTTAAAATAAGGTGGTGAACATATCCATCATACCTTCCTCTCCTATTTTCCTCCATACCAAGGTATGATGGATATGTTCACCACCTTATTTATTTATAATTCACCTTTATTATTTTAAAAAATAAGGTGGTGAACATATCCATCATACCTTGGTATGGAGGAAAATAGGAGAGGAAGGTATGATGGATATGTTCACCACCTTATTTTAAATAATAAAGGTGAATTATAAATAAATAAGGTGGTGAACATATCCATCATACCTTCCTCTCCTATATTCCCCACAACAACAACCCTATGAGGTGAATTGAGCTGAGAGAGATTGACTGGCTCATGGTCACCAAGCTGGCTTTCATGGCTAAGGTGGGACCTGAACACATGGCCTCCCACTTTCTAACAAAAGGCTAAGTCCCATTGGCCGACGGATGCAAAATGTATGCATAAAGGACACAGCGGATGAGCAAAATTTCGGGGGTGGCTCCATCCGTTGTCATCTGCTCCAAAAAGTGGCAAAAATTTGCATAAACAGAATGGAAAAGAATGGACATCGGTAGTATGTAGCAGGGATGTTAAACGGATGTTCATAGGAAGCCTAGCGGATGTATATCAGATGCAAACCGTTCACTGTGCATCTTTTCTATTTCCGTGCAATTAACGTTGTGTAGACGTTCCGTGTACCTTTTGTTTCCTCCCTCTTTCCATTTTCAGCTGCAATGGATGTGAGTTGCGAGGATACAGAGAGGATACAGCGGATGGTTTAACAGATGATAAACGGACATAGAACGTTTGTTGCTTGGATGTCACAGATTTACATCATACATAGCGGAAAGTTCATCCGCTCAAAAAGTTTTGTGCAGCTCAAAACTTCTTGCGCGGATGAAATCGCAGTGGATGGATGCTTGATGGATAGAGCGTATGAAACATGTATGCAATGAGTACACAACGGATGCATAGCGTTTTCCAACGGATGGCAAGCTTTTTTTAATGTTTTACATCCTCTTTTCATCCGTTAGTGTAGTGGGACAGGGGCTTTAACCAAATTGGCTCTCGTTCCCTGAGATTTCTGCACAGCAGTGCTCTATAAAGCAATCTGTGGTATATATTCCTATACTTCCTATACAACCTTTTCCTTTGTGCGATATCATCCTCAGTGTTTATTTTATGCTGTTTTTATAAGAAAAACAAAAGGACAAAAAAAGAAACTATTAAAAGGGAGGACAGCAAAGTGAGGGAAGCAACTCTGAAGAAAACTTTTGTTCCATAAAAAATGTAACATGATATTCATGCCATAGCATAATGGCTAAAAATAGTTTGCCACTATCTTTTTCCTGGAAGTTTTTACAATAGTCCAGGGATTTGATGGTCATCTTCCCTGAAAGCCTTAACCAGACCTAACTTGCCTTAATGATTCTAAAAATCAGCCAAGTTTAACTAGTAACTGCCAGCTTAGAAAAGTATGTATTAGATTAAATGTCATTAAAATGGTATTCATTAAAGGAACATGCCCACAGATAGATTTGCAACATCTCATGCCTTGTATTCATAAGTGTTTGTTTTTGTTTTTTGTACCAGTAGGTAGGTAAGTAGGTAAGAAGGAAGGAAGGAAGGAAGGAAGGAAGGAAGGAAGGAAGGAAGGAAAGAGAAGACGTAGAAAAGGGGAAAAGGGAAAAGGAGGGAGAAATATATTGCAGCGAGTTTGCTTATAAGAAATCATTTGATCTAATTTTTAAAAACATTATTTAATGTCAAACACATGGATTCATATTGATTAGTCTTTCCATGACATTCATAAGGATCCAGTTCATAAGCAAAAATTGAAAATATATCAGCAATTCAAAACTGTGAATCTGGAGTCATATGCAGTATTTCCAACATTGAAGATTTCTCATGCTTGAGAAATCCATAATTCATAGAATCATGGTTTTCAAGCTTTCACTAGGTAATTCAAAAACACATTTCCATCTGTAAACTGTATTATAAAATCATAAAAGCGACATAAAGATTTTAAACAGAGAAATAGTGCAACAATCTCATGTCATGAATAAGTTCCCTCCACATTTTGCAATATAATGAAGTTAATAGCCAGTCCTAAAATCATTTCAGTTTAATAAATGCAAAAAAAGTGTTGACTTTTGTCTTGAATTAAATTTAATATCTTGTTGTTTATGCTTGAGACCCCACAATACATAAAAGTCTATAATATTGGCTTGTTTCAATAAATCAAGCTAAAATTGACCAGTTTATAGCCAAGGTACTCATTCTGCAGCCTTGGGTTATCTATATTCTCTGAAATCCTTGGATTAGATCAACTTTCTCTAAAAGTTATCATTCAAATAAAAATGTTAATCTGGTATAAGAACGAAACTATTAAATACACGACTGTAGTGTGTATTTTTGTGTGTCTGTGTGTGTATGCACATATATATACACACTTGGACATTCATTTAAATCATTTTTAAAATAGAGCTTTCTATATATTTGTACATTAGACAGTGAAAAAATATGTTCTGAAAGGACAGGTTATGATTCAAAGCTCATTTGGGGATGTTCACTGGCTTTCCTGATGCATCTTTTCTCCAAACCCTGAGGTGGTTGTAAAACAGCACCAGAGCCCCTCACTTAAGGAAAAGGCAGCTTGAAATATAACAGGTGCCATATGCATGCCCATTCACATTCCAAATGACATTGTGCAAGTATGTGTTTGAATGCAACATCCATTAATAATTGGTCATGGACAAAAGGTAAAGTATTATGTCCATACTAATAAAAAGGTAAAGTACCGTTGTGACTAGAATCCCAAATAGTAGCTTCAGGTTCAGAGTCAAAAACTTCATTTCATTTTTCCACAGATTTTCAGATACATATTTATTAATGTATGCATATTGGAACAAATTATTAGAAAACTAAATATATCTGTTTTTGAATGGGATACTTGGCCAAATAATCAGAAACATGGACAACTCTCTTATTGCTGTTAAATATGAATTATATCTCTTATACAATGTAGAATAGTAAGAAAAAATTCTTGATTTTACCTAGATACAACTCAGTTTGTTCCATTCCCCCCAATTCTGGACACATAAAAGGACACATACTATTTATGAACAGCCAAGTCCATATTTATAAAAGCAAGTGATGTGGTGAATTTTATTTTAGGGTAGAATACAACTCTCTAGTTTAAAAAATGTCTTTTTGGCGATGTTGCATTATTTGCTGGTTCATATATTATCACAGCTTCATCCGGGTTCTTCTGATATATCCAGTGTGCTGACCTAGATGGAGCTCTTGCTTCACAATCAGGAAGCTGTGAGTTCGATCCAAGGTAGAGGCTAATATTTGGAATGGATTCTCCTGCTTGAGCAGGAGGTTGGACTAGATAACCTCCAAGGTCCCTTCCGTTATTCTATGATATTTGTATTACTATATAAAGGATATTCAAGTGAATAAACTGCATTATTTCACAAACAGATCATCCAATTTACATGCCACAATTTTAATTGTTCCGTCCGGAAAAACGCAAGGTAGACCGGGTTCCAACAACAAAGTCTTTATTTTATAACACAGTTGAAAAACGGAACATTGGCTCAAGCTGCAGCAGCCTTTTATAGGTTTTTCTCTGCCGGCTTGTAGTCAATGACAGGTATTTAATATTTGCCGCCTTTGAGCAGCTATGTGGATTGGTTCCTTTTGAACCAATCCCCATTCACGTTCTTTAGCCAATCAGAAACCTGTATTTAGGAGCCTACTATTCTTTATACAGAACATTAATGACATACTTCCTTCATCCAGTTCAATCAATTCAGTTAAGAGAATAATTAAGGATAGTTATGTGAGTACTTCATTGAACAATAAGGGATGATTTGGGCCAGCCCTGCCCAATACAAGTTTCACAAATTATAGTTTTTTTCATCACAGTAAAATCCTCCCAAGATTTTTTGTCAAATTTCTGAAAACCTCTCTTAAAACAGTTATGAGTCTGGATAAGCTACAAACATAGTTTTAAAGGCCTGGGACACCAGCAACCCCAGTAATAGATATAATCCAGAAATAGAAAAGATTTGGGACATTCTGTCAAAATCATCTCAAGAGTAATCATGAATTATTATTTTTTTAAAAAATTAAAAAAAAGAAAATATCTGCAGACCACCTATGTCTTGATTAAATTTCATGTTAATGACATGACCATCAGAAAAAGAATAAGCATGAATAATTTTTTTAAAAAATTAAAAAATAGCAAAAATCTGCAGACTACTTATGTCAATGATGGCAAACCTTTTTGCTGAAAGCGTGCACGCACCAGCACCCACAATGCAATGTGTCCTGCCCCCTTGCGCATGCACGTGCAATGCCCACCCTGCCCCATTTGCATGCACGTGCCTCCCAGCTGATTTTTTGCCTGTTTGAGACTGTTTTCACCCTCCTGGAGGCTCAAGGGAAGTCTCTGAAGCCTCGGGAGGCTGAAAGCGGGCCCTTTTGGCACTTCCAGTATTTCCAGAAGGCCCATTTTTTGGCCTCCCGAGGCTGCAGAGGCTTCCCTCAAGCTTCCGGGAGGGTGAAAATGGCCTCAAATCGTCTGAAAATCAGCTGGGAGGCACACGCAAGCACAGTGCAGGTAAGTATGGCTGGGGTTAATGTGCCCGCACAAATGGCTCTGCATGCCACCTGTGGCACACATGCCATAGGTTTGCAATCATGGACCTATGTCTTAATTAAATTTCATGTTAATAACATGACCATCAGAAAAAGATTCCATAAAAATAGGATCCATGAAAGAGCAGCAAGGTAGGAGTCATTGTTGTTTTTTGTTCGTGTCAAGTTTTACAAAAAGCGTGTGGTGACCATCTAGATTTCTGAAAGAATATTTTAATTCATAGAAAAGACAAAATATAAATTTGATTTATTTGACCATGATTGAAGAAACCCGTTTGTCTGAATGCATACATTCCTAAACCATGGCTTATAAAACATAATATTAAGATTCAGGCAACACAGCAAGATAACAAAAACAAAACACACCATGGATTAGTGTAATATATAAAGACAGCTACTTAGGATGGATCACACAACGATTGTATAATTACAAAGTGAAGGGGCTCTAGGTTTAACCCTTTAAAAAGTCTATTTTATTCCTGTATATAAGGAGCCCACCAGGACTTCACTGTCAATGAATTAACCACTTTCTTCAATCTTTGATTCCTCCAGGGGAGAAAACAAAATAGTTTTGTATGGTGGCATTTCTTACAAGTATGAATGCTTTTAAATGTTAATATTATATTAATATAATAATGCAAATTATTATTTGTTCTTTTATTAAATTTTTTACTAACATCACAAGAGGAATTGAGAACCAAAATAGAGTAACTTAAATAAACTGATCTATTTTTATAAGGAGTGTAAAAGAACTAATTTCACTTTCATGAGTTAAATCTCTAAAACTTTATTGCCAATGGTATTGTAAACATCAGGTGGAAAAAGGATAATAGTTATTCAGGAGTATTAATCAACATTTAGTGGGGAACCATTTATTACTCATACACATTTCATCTTTTTACCTGCTAGTTAGCTAAGATAAGATTGTAGAAGTTCATAGCACAGGATGAGTTTTTAGTAACTAATGTGGAAAAAAAACAAGAGGTGAATTCACACATGCCTTAGATGAATTTAAATTAATTCAGATTTGATTTCAGTTCAATTTAGTATTAATTCATGGTAAAATATCCTTCAAACTATTTGGCTAGTAGCCCCCAAAGAATGTATAGGATTATGTATGAAGAAAATTGCAAGAATAGGCTAACTATGCAAGAATTAGCTAATTTTGGATGCCAGAATAAATATTTAGCATAGTAATCACTTTTGGTCTAAGCTTGTTGAACCTTGCTTCAGTGTTATTTCTTCTTCATTTATTTGTACAAATGAATATATATGCCACCTGTCCAGTTACTTGAAACTGCTTAAGTAAATAAATCAAATGAAAAGAGATAGGTATTTGGGTGTCTTGTATTTATACTGAATTATCCTAATAAAATTGTCTCATAAATTCTGTTTGTGACTCCTCACTATATGCTGTGAACCAAGTCACTTATCACCTATTATTCTACAATTCTACTAATAAAGTGATCTAGTATGATAAGCCAGGGTGGTATTAATTTAAAATATTAGAATCAGAAGGGCTCATGAGATACTATTACAAGGAAAACACAGAGATCCTCAATCTTATATTTCACATTATTCCAAAAAATGTCACAACTTTAGGATGCAAGGGTGAAAAATTATATTTATATCTAGACAAGTTCAAAAAGTTGGTTTATTTAATTTTTTTAATGAGAATAATTAACTTGTTCACATATTTTAATGACAGGAAGCTGACTTTCAAAAAAAATCTAATCTATTCTTGTAGAGATATGATGCAGAAAAGAACCAACTTTCAAAGTATAAGGAAGAGCCACTCGTCACATCCACTCAAGAAGGTCTGCAAAGTCTGTTTAAATTCAGATTCCAAAAACAAGAACAAAATGACCTAAGCTATACTATCTCCTTCTTTGACATCTTTGTTTATTCAAGACTCATTAAAGAACAGCAAAAACAAAAGTTCATCATTTTTCCTTTTAGATTGGTATATTATTTAAACTGAGGATTCAAACCAAGCTAATGAAAGTTACAAAGGCTGTGATTTTCTAATTTCATCCCAAAGGTTCTAATTTGGTGTTCCATTCTCTTTGTTAAAAATATTTTTTATTAAATTTTAACAATTTGCAGTTAAAGTATAAAAAAATGAAAAAGAAAAAGAAAAGAAGAAAAATTTAAAAAAGAAAACAGTTTTATTTCTGCCTTCTTTCTATTACCGGTAAGTAATTATCATCTTGTTCATTCCTCTTCCATTTGAACCCTTTAAATCCCCAAGTTCATAAATAATCAATTCAATCTTTTCTTCTCTCAGCAAAAAATCCATATAAATCTTCCAACCTTTAAAAAAAAGCTGTTAACATTTTTTTTCTTAACCAAAGTGATGTTCAAAGCAATATAGTTAACACTTTTCTCAGCTTTGTGAGAAGATATCATGAGGTATCTGATGTGGTTATCTTAACCTTTTGAATGTCCTCAAATAAAAGCTCAAGAAATTTCTGGAAATGGATGGAATGAAAATGGAACTGTTCATATTTGTGTCCATGTATTTAAATTCAGTTCATTTGAACTAAAACTGGAAGAACTCATGTATTGTTGATCACCACCGAAAATTCAGTTTTTAATTTATTTGTTTACTTGAAGTATTTTCACCCCAGGTCTTGGCTGAAATCTCTGTATGCAATTTATGGACCATTAGTAACAAGCAATCTAATTATACTATATCCTCTTACTTTACAAATACTCTAAAAAGAATAATTCATAATGGCAATGTGAAATTGGAGACTCTGGTACAACAAGCAGCACATACAAGTTTGCATTCCAATGAATAATTTGTATTATTTCCAGTGACTTCTTTCCTGGGTAAATTAGAGTTCATTAAATACTCAGGCATACAAACAGCTGACAGGTGGTAAAACTATTCATGGATTGTGTGGTAAACCAATTTGGAGAGAAATCAACTCATACAACCCAGTACATCATGAAGACTAGACTATATTTCTTTCTGACATCTAGTTATTCCCCTCTTTCTCTCAAGAGCTATTTTTATTTCTAGGAGCTTTCGGACTTGTAAACATTGCATTTTGGCATAGTTTAGGCATTAACTGATTGCATGAATTAAATTTTAGAAGGAACTAACAGATTTAAGGACCTTCCTTTCTTAATATGGTACAAAACACAGACACAAATACATTATTTTTTCCATACAAAATGATTTTATTGTACAAAATGCTACCTTATTTTACTATCATAAATTCTTATTTTACTATCTTCCTTTTCCTAGAAGAGTTTAGAACTATTCTATTTCTACTATTTAATTTATAAATTTCTATTTGTATGTTCATATTCCCATGTTATCTTCTTTTTTATAAATAACACAGTGGTGAACATAACAAATATTCCTTCTTCTATTTTCCCTTCAACAACTCTGTGAGGTGAGTTAGGCTGAAAGAGACAATGGGTGGCCCAGCATCAGTCATGTTTTCTTATCTTAACCATATTTTTCTTTAAATCTTTCTTTTTTTCCAGGCCTTCACCTTTTATAGGCAATTTCAGCCTACTTGCATGTGAATTTTTTTAAAACAATCCTTTTAAAGAAAAGGAAAAAAAAATCATCCACGGAATATGTGTGATGGAATGTAGTAAGGAAGTGGATACCCAAGAGGGAGGAGTTACATTTCAGAGGAGTAAGAGGCAATTCAGCCCAGATATTAAGTATGAGAGAAAGAGGTTGAAGACAGATCCTCCCTAATAGTTCACAAAATATATTGTAAATGCAGATAGTAGAGCCCTCAGCCTCACAAAATGATGTCTATAGATGTGAACAATAAAGAAGTCTGCTTGAAAGAATCACCACGTCATTCTTGATTTTTACAATAAAATTTGCAGTTCCAAAGGTTCTCAATCTTTAAAAAGCAATAAAAATATTAAAAAGTAAAAACAAAAGTTATGCTTGAACTTTCAGTCCATTAAAGCTACACTAAATCCCATGTCACACTGCACCAACGGATGCAAAGAGGATATAAAAAGGATAAAAAAGCTTACCATCTGTTGGAAAACTCAATGCATCTGTCGTGTACTCACTGCGTACGTCTTTCATACGCTCTATCCATAAAGCATCCGTCTACTGCTATTTCATCCGCTCAAAAAGTTTTGAGCTGCACAAAACTTTTTGAGCGGATGAACTTTCCACCGCGTACAATCTACATCCGCGACACATATGGGGAACAAACGTTCTATGTCCATCGTCATCCGTTAAACGGCCACTGTATCCACTCGGCATCCGTTGCGCATCTGTGCAACTCGCATCCACTCCAGCGGAAAACGGAAAAAGGGAGGAAGCGAAACGGATGCGGAATGTCCACACAGCGTTAGTAGCACGGAAATAGAAAGATTGTAAGCGGATGCATCTCATATATAAAGCATTAAAACAGACAAAACGTTCATATATGGGACGTATCTCGGATATTTAGGATGTCTAAAGGATGTCTAGAGAATGTGGACCTAGCAGAAAAACGATATTTCCTATAAAAAGGGGGAGGAAATCACCTGGATCTCACTTTCAGTCCAGCAGCCCTGGTGTGCAGACCTCTTCAGCCTTGCTCTTGCTCTTCCACATTATTCATTGATCTCCACCATGGATCATTGCACACTCCTTTTGGTAGCCGCCATCATTCAATACCAGAACCAAGCCCTCTTCAGACTGTTTCACCTTTTCTACGCAAGGAGAAGGAGACGTCCAAGAGCTGTCTGGGTCTGAAGATGGATCGGGAGAAGAGTGGAGTTGGACTCTATGACAAGCTGATGGTGGAGCTGAGGAATGAAGACCCTCGTGCATTCCAGCACTTCATGAGGATGCCACCAGCCATGTTTGATGAAGTTGTGGAGCATCTGAGACACAGGTTGACCAAGCAGAGCACCAACTTCCGGCCCAGCCTGGACCCTGGACTGAAGGTGGCACTGACTCTGAACCACCTGGCCTCTGGGATCACAAACAGAAACATGCAGTATGCCTGGAGGGTGCCACACAACACCATCAGCATTGTGGTCAGAGAAGTGGTGCAGGCCATCATCGAAGAATACGTGGAGGAGCTTCTCCAGTGTCCCACCATTGAAGAAGGCTGGAGGAAAGTTGCAGAGCAGTGGTATCAGAGGTGGAACTTTCCCCACACCGTTGGAGCCATAGATGGGAAGCATGTGGCCTGCAAAGCTCCACCCAACTCAGGGTCCAATTATTTCAACTACAAGGGCTTCTTCAGCATCATCCTCTTTGCCATGGTTGATGCTGACTACAAGTTCATCTACATTGATGCTTCAGGCAACAGGTCAGCTTCAGATGCCCAGATATACAACACCAGTGACCTCAAGGGTGGGCTGGAATGCAACCTTATCATGGGTTTTCCAGATCCAGACCCCCTACCCAATGATACACAAGATGTGCCCTACTTTATCATGGGTGATGACGCCTTCTCCCTCAGAACCTACCTCATGAAGCCCTACAGTTCCAGATACTTCACCCATGAAGAGAGGATCTTCAAATACAGGCTGTCCAGGGCAAGACGGGTGGGGGAGAACGCCTTTGGCATCCTGGCCAACAGGTTCCAGGTACTTCTCACCACCATGCAGCATCACCCAGAGACTGTGAGGAGCATCATGGAAGCTTGTCGCATCCTGCACAATCTCATGCACATCCGCTACCCAGTGTTGCAGAACAGGCTTGTGGACCACCAACAAGGCAATGGGGACATGGAGCCTGGTGAATGGAGACAAGGGCAAAACCTGATAGACACTGTGGATGTGCACTGCCCCAACAGAGCTTCACGTGAAGGGAAGAAGCAGCGCAACCTCCTGAAACACTGGTGCAACTCCCCAGCTGGAGCAGTGGAGTGACAAGACAGGATGGTAGATGCTTAATGGATGCTTCCTTCAGCCTGTCACATCACACGGATGAGATTGTGCCATGTATGTTGAGTGGCCTTACAATGAATAGGGCATTAATAAAGAGTTTTGTTTATGTTGAAATGTGTTGATCAATGATTAAATTGTTATTGATAATAAAGGGCCATATGTGTGGTAGATGGGAAGGTGGACCATACAGTCCCACTATGCTTGCACTGGAGGTTTATCTATCCCACAACTATCCTTACCCATCCCACAACTATCCTTACCCATCCCACAGCTATCCTTACCAATCCCACAGCTATCCATCCCACTGCTATCCTTACCCATCCCACAGCTATCCATCCCACAGCTATCCTTACCAATCCCACAGCTATCCTTACCCATCCCACAGCTATCCTTACCAATCCCACAAGCATGCAAAGGCTTAACCCTTTTTTCAAAGTTTTCACCAACACTTTATTAAGTAAAAAAAATGAACCAAGTGTGTGAAGCAAAGATAATCTTTATTAATAATAAACTGTATGACTTTATTAAAAAGCAAAATGACCCAAGTAAAGTGTCTTAAGCAAAGATAAAGTGAGCAGGTAACAACTCAGTCTCTGGCACTCTTCTCAGTCACTATGAGGCATGCCCATGGTCTCAGATGTAAAGGGGCCAGGGACTGTGGAGGTAGCTGCTGCTGGAGTGCTGGTCTGATGCACCATTGGGGCGCTTGGCCCGAGAGTACAACAGGAGATAGTGTGTGCAGGAAGCTCTCAGAGAGCTGACTCAGTCCCATGAGGTTGAGAGGCCCTTCCTCAAGGACCTGGGATATGAGGCCCAAGACTGATGACAGATTTTCTGAGGAAGGGCTTGGCTGTGGGGTGGAGGAAGGAGGAGTGTAGTGGGGCTGTCTGGTCTGCAGCTAGGTCAGCTGAGGCGTCTGTGGCATCTGTGGCATCCGTGGAACCTGGGTGTGGACTGGGAAGGGCTGCCTCTGCTGTGGGAAGTCCTGGTAGTGGTAGGCTTGGTAGGCGAGGGGCTGCTGAAATCCGTGGAAGGGCTGTGACATCGCCTGGGGTGGAGGAGCAGACCTGGAGTGGGTAGGAGCAGGTTCAGCTGGGCCTGGAGGGTTGTGCAGAAGAGCTGTGATCCTCTCCTTCATCGCCTGGTACTGGGCCTTGGGCATGTCCATGAGGGTCTGGCTCACATACGTGATGAAGGGCTTGTGGTTGGAGGATGTTATGTTGAAGTGGACCAGCTGGGAGAGGAGATCTGTGCTGGCTTTGATTGTGTCCCTGATCTCCAAGAGGACAGTGTGGCTCTGTCCCTCCGGTCTGCCTCTCTGCCAACTTTCTGTGGAGGTGGAGCTGGGGGTGGGGGTGGGTTGGTCTCTGGTGGCTGCTTCTTCTTACTCCATCTGAGACAGGGGATCCTCCACATCCTCTGGCACGGGGAGTGCAGCTGTGAGTGGGGTCTCTGTCGCGGGGCCCTCCAAAGGCACCTGCCTGGACACTGTAGCTGTCTCCTGGCTGGAAGAGGAGTGGCTCTCTGTGGGCTGTCTGAGGGAGAGGGTTGACAGAGGGGCTGCTCCTCGGTGGCGGATCTCACCCTCCAGGAAGCTGCACCTGGCCATGACATAGGTCTCCCAGTCAGTGAGCTTGACAGCGGTCTGCCCGGATTTCTTCAGGTGCAGCTTGCCATACCAGGTGTGCATATGCTTCCACCACCCCAGGAGGACATCTGAAGTGTAGCCCAGGCTCTCCGCCTTCTCTCTCCATGCTGCCTGCTTCGGTTTGGTGACGTGATAGAGCCTGTGGCCCTTCCTCCACAGGTACTCATTCTCCCTCAGCCATTCCAGCTCCTCCTGGTCTTCCGAAATGGAGTACTGTTTCCTCTCCCCCTTCTCCTTGCCTTGCCTCTTCCTCCCTCTGGCAGGGGCTTCAGGGCCTTCAGCAGCAGGGCTTTGAGGGCCTTGGGGCTGGTCCACCACAGCAGCAAGAGAAGCACCAGCACCAGCAGCAGCAGGAGAAGCACCAGCAACACCAGGAGCACCAGCACCAGCAGCTTCAGAGTCAGCACCGGGGGTGGGATGGTGGTTCTATTCTTCTTGCCAGGGCTGGCAGGAGTAGGCAGAGGCTTCCTCTTCTTCCCCATGGTGTTCTCTCAAGATGTCTCTGGCAGCAGGTCTTTCCTCTGAATGGTGACCTGCTTGCAAGCTGCATCCTTTTATATCTGCGGGGCTGACGCAATGCATCCTCCCCGCATGTGCAGTGAATGCTTTGCATCCGCTAGGCATCCACTAGGCATCTGCTAGGCTTCCGTGATGCAACCTCTGTATCCGCTCTGCATCAGCTCCTTCCGTTGCACGTCCGCTCCGCTGTGCTCCCCCGGAAGCCCTGCAGATGCGTCATCCACTTCCATCTGCTAGGCTTCCTACAAACATCCGCTTTACATTCCCGCTACATCCTCCCCATGTCCGTTCCTTTCCGTTGTTGTCCGCCCTGTTTATGCAAATTTGGGGCACTTTTGAGAGCGGATAACAACAGATGGAAAATTTGCTCGTCTGCTGTGTCCTTTTTACATACGTTTTGCATCCGTCGGCCAGTGTGACCTAGCCTTAAGATATAGAGTTGAATGAAATCTCATGACTGCCAATTGATTGCAAGCTGTGCTTAAAAACTTGGTTCCTGACATCTACTCACATAAAACAGTGATCTGGAATATGTGTGGGTGATTTTGAAGATCTCTCCTTTATACAGAGTGACTTTGGCAGTCCAGCTCCAGCATATAGCCATGGTTTTTGGCTGTAATATTTCCTGCTGTTCTGTGAAATAGCTTCCTTGCCAGAAGTTTTCGGGGCTTGACTCTTTTTTTCAACATGCTTGTTTCTGCTTCCTGTTTTATTAAAAAAAACCTCTCAAATTATAGGAATGAGGAGCTCTTCTTGGAGTGCTTTCTGAAGCATAACTCTATTTATTGAAAAATCATTTAATGATAAAAGGAGAAAATGAAATGAATGGGAATCTAATGGAATTTCCCAAATGAGTAAAGGAATAGGGCTAAAATCCACATGACAAATGTTCCCAATTCACTTCAATTTTTTTCTCTTTCATGATTATATTATTCTATAATATCCAATCATTGCTAATTTCTGATAGGATAGAGAATTTTGAATTAATCATATTTATGAATCATTTTATAAAATAAAAATGGCAAGTTGCTGCCTACATTTAAAGAAAGCAGCTTTCACCAAAAGATGGAAATATAAAAAATGATTTGTGGATGTTGATCATTCAACTAAATATATCACACTGTACACTTCTTTTAAAGGATAAATTTTTATCTTCAACCTTTGAAACCCTCAAGTTTTGTTTAAGGTCAAGAAGTTAAGATCAAGGAGAATCTGACAGTTCTTAGCATTTGTTGGAGGGTCCTAAAAATATACAGAAGCAATGAATGCAATCTAAAGTTTTTAACAGCTGTCTTTTACATTTTAATGCTTAGGGAAAAAAAACAGCACATTTCATAATTCTTGCCCTCCTCAACGAAAGGCATACAATTTCTGCATTAGTCTGGTCTCCATCTATTTCATTTACTGATGCACTTCAAATCTTAAGAGAAATATTGTTAATTTCTGCCCCGGAACTTTTAAAGGGAAGCTCTCTGGTCAATGATATTGCCACCCATTATTAGATATGCTGGGGAGCTTCACTGAAATTACTGGAGATGTACTAGAAAATACTTTACTAACAATCAAAAATGGAAGGCCAAACCAGGTCTGTACTTCTTTCTTTGCTCATAAGTTTTTTTCCTTATTCTTATACTGTAAGGAAAATATCCATCCTCAGAAACATGATAGAAAACCCTGCTTTATTTTTAGTGTTGTTAATCAGAATTAAGCAAGCAGCAGATATTTACTTTGGAAAACACATAATAATTCTTAAAAGCAGTTAAACTTGTTACATTCTTAAAATCTGTTTCAGCCATGAAAATTTAGAAGCAAGGATTTACCCCAGAGTGCATCCTGGCTAATCCATATGCAGAATGCTAAAAGTCAAGTTGAATTCCCAGTTGTGTTGGCACAAGAGAGAGCAACATTAGAGATTTGGGTTGGCTGAAAGCTTAGAAAGTGAAGGAGTTCAAAGTAGATATTTAGATTGTAGGTCTTTAATAATGACTTTTCTCATTAATCAAAATTGAAACCCAAATAATATACAAGCTTGCTATATCTACTTTAGTAATTAAAATTGCTATGAAGATGTAGAATGGATCTTTTTTGTTAATGTCATCATTTAATGAAGAAGATCCACTCATCAAATTCATTTTTAGTATTTGTTTGCCCATTAAGCAGATCATTCAATTTCTTTTCAAAAGGTTTTCCTCCATGCTGATATATGATACTTGCTATGGAGTGGCAATAAATGTTTTGAAGCTTGAATGGTTCTGTCATCATATATTTTGTAATTTCACATGATTTGAGATATGGCATTATGCCTTTCCATCTTCATTTGATCAGATTCTTACGTGAAAAATGAAATAAAATGATGAAAGTAAACAATAAATGAAAATGAAAATGCACCAGGAATACAAAGTTTCTAATGACGTTGTACAGAACTTTGAAGATGGCAAATAAGCAATGTGTTTACAAGTGCAATGTACTATAAGTTCTAAGTCCATCACGATTTATGAACTCTATGCCTGGTCATAAATAATATTTCTCACCATCCTCAGATAGCTTCCTGCATTAACAGGATTTAAAATCCTGAACACTTTGCATACCCTGAAAAAAATATTACATTCAAAACATCCAGTTTTTATCCAGACCTTGCCACCATGATAAACAGTTTGGGGTGCTCCTTTAATGGAATGATCAGCCTATTTCTGACCTATGCCACGTGTTGCAGTGGTTCAGTGAGATTTATTTCTGAGATTAAAATAACAGAAAAGATGCCCTTGAATTTGCAGGGAAACTTAAATGTTGTAAAAAATAATGTTACATTTAGGAGTATTAGGTTCAAGCAAACGAATGGAAGAGGCTAGGATGGAAGTGTAATTTTGACACTTACATGATAAAGTTACACTATACAACAATCGTTTGAAATCTGCATATAGTCAGACAGATAGACAGACAGACAGACAGACAGACAGCAGGCAAATAAATAAGAGCATTAATACTTTAGCTAAGAGTATTGCCTATTGAGATGTTAAGCAGTTTGAATAACTTCAAGAGGAATTTAGATTGCCTATAATTGGAAAATGGCAGTGTATTCCATTGAACGATCTTACTTTCACAGTAGGATCCAGATGCATTAGCCATGTTTAAAATTCCACAATTACTATTAGTATTAGAATGTGTTTAGAGTGAGATTAAATCTACAGTATGTTTGTAAACAATTAAAATGATCTCTGTGAGGGTATTGTTTACATTTAAAAACAATGAACGTGGTGCATACATCCCAATACATTAAGCTCTTTTCGGATATTTTTCCACATCATTATAGTTGTGCTTTTAAAGTTGTAGCGACATTTCGGCAGAATCTCAACAGCCATCATCAGGCTTGTGTATTGTGTTCATCTGTAAGTCAGGCTTTCACAGCTGTTTCTGTTTTAAATTTGGTGCTAGCCTATGCTGTGCCAGAATGTTTTTTTCTTCATCCTGATTGGTTGAGAGTCTTAGTCTGTGTTTATTGGTCTTGAAGTGTGCTGTGTTCTGCTTGATTGGTGTTTCTAATATCTTCTGTCTGTTTTGTAGAGGGTTTTTTTTTTGTTTTTGTTTTGGTCTTGATTGGCTGGCAACATTGTGTTTCCTGTATTGGAGGCTTTTATTGTAGCTTGGCTTCAGGTAAATGAACGGCTATCATTTATTAAGAAGCTAGGTTTCATCTGGGTGCCTGGTTGGGGTTTGTTTGAGCTGGAGGTATCGAGGGGGTCTGTTTGTGCCCAGGCATTTGTTTGGCTTGTGGTGTGGATATCTTTTTGTTTGTGAGTGCAGACTTCCAGATAATTGACAGCCTGATGGAGTCATCTCTTCTATTCATGCTTTCAGGTCTTTTTTCAATCTCTATGGCTTCTCTGATAATTCTGTGGCTGGGGTTTTCAATAGCGGCTAGGGTTTTGGTGCCATTGAAGTTGATGCTATGACCTGTGGCTTTCATGTGTTGGACTAGTGAGGAAGTGTGTTCCAGCTTTACTGCATTTTTGTGTTCATCCAGGTGGGTACTTATTCTTCTATTGGTCTGTCCAATATATGTGGCCGGGCATGATGTACAGGGGACTTCATATATGCCTTGGTTTTCCAGGTCAATTTTATCTTTGGGGTTTCTTAGGATGGCTGTTATTTTTCTGTCTGTTTTGAAGGCAGTCTTGATGTGATGCCTGTGTAGTATCTTACTGATTTTGTCTGTAGTACCTCTTATTTAGGGCAGGACAGCTATTTCATAGGTCTCTTCATTTTCTAGGTCTCCATTAAGTCTCAGTGTGTTTTTGTGGATCAAGCTGGTGATTTTGCTTTTGTGGAAATCGTTAGCTGTCAGTACTTTATTCAGGGTGCATAGTTCAGTCTTTATGTGTGTCTTGTCTGCCAGGTGTTTGGTTCTGGCAATTAGTGTTTTGTCCATGGAGTTTATCTGTGCTGGGTGGTGGTGGGATTGGGTGTTGAGGTAGCGGTTGGTGTGTGTTTTCTTCTGGTATGTGGTGTGTCCTAGTGTGTCATCTGTTTTTTTGTGCATTAGTACATCTAGGAATGGTAGTTGTTTGTTTCTGTTTCCATGGTGAATATGATTTTGGGGTGTGTGCTGTTTAGGAGTGTTAGGAAATTGTTTAGGTTTTCTTTTCCATGGGGCCAAATAACAAATGTGTCATCGATGTATCTTAACCATAGTTTGGGTTTGTGGGTAGCATTGGCTAGGGCTCTGGATTAAAATTCTTCCATGAACAGGTTTGCAATAACAGGTGACGGTGATCCTTTAGTCCTCTTTGATTCACTTATTTCTTCCTTTTTTCAACCAGTGGTAAAACTTTTCTGAAATTTTATAATAATCAGATTCAGTCTTATTTTTTAATTCTTGAGTTAATTTATCCATTTCGGCACACGTCCAAATTTTCCGATTATTTCCATTTCGTCTGGCATTTCATTACCTTTCCATCTTTTGGCAAAAGCTAACCTCGCAGCAGTAGTGACATGGACTATTAAGTATGTTACATCTTCATTATAGTCTCCCACATTAATTCCCAGTAAAAAGATTTCAAGTCTAAATTCTATTTTAATTTTACACATCTCTTCTATCCAATTTCTAATTTTCAACCAATATATTTGGGCTTTTTTGCAATTCCACCATAAGTGATAATATGTTCCAATTTCTTTATTGCATTTCCAACATTTTGTGGATAGTTTCAAATACATTTTTGCCAATTTTGATGGTGGGATGTGCCATCGATAAAACATTTTATATAAATTTTCTTTATACAATGCTGCCAAATTTATTTTTTTATTTCTATCCCATAAGACTTGCCAATCATCCAAATTATGGTATATCCAAAATCTTTCATTGTTACATTCTTAAAAATCTGTTCCAGCCATTCAAATGTTGAAGCAAGGATTTACCCAGAGTGCACCTTGGATAAGTCCATATGCAGAATGCTAAAAGTCAAGTTGAATTCCCAGTTGTGTTGACACAAGAGATAGCAACATTAGGGGTTTTGGCTGGCTGAAAGCTGAGAAAGTGAAGGAAGTTCAGTGTCAGCCTTGCCATCCCCTAAAGGATCTGATCAGCAGAGTTTAATGAAGTGATAAAGCAAGTTATGGCCAGTGACTCATATCCATGTCAGAGAGCATATCACAAGTTCTGCTCAGGGAAGTAAAATTGCAATGGGGCATATTGTCAGAACCAATCCCAGAAGCAAACTGTAGGAATAAGAACTTTCCCAAACAGTGCTTTGACTGTTGTGATTTAGTTCATTTTCCAATACTGTACATTTTCCAGTGTTTGTGGCAAAAAGTTACTGATTATGCATGCTTGCAATTATTATACACATAGTGCATATCATGACCCTTAAAAATCCAATTGTACTTTTGCTATTGGGTTTAGAGTCTAACCTGATGTTAATTGGACAAGCAACTTTAAATGATCAGGTAGTAAATTGAAAATATATGGTCATATCTGAAAGGATGAGGAGAAGAAAAATAATACCAAGGTGACCCACAATTATGCCTTTTGGGATCAATAGTGATGATTCTCCTGCACTTTATTAAGTAGATAATTTTTGGGACATGTTTTAAAGTTAACTGTAAATAATAATTTCAAGAAGGTAAGGGAAAGAAGATAAGCAGCAAGGGACAAGGTCAGGAATAATTCTTGTACCCCAAAAGTAGAAATCATTACTCCAAGTGGACCTTTTTGAAGCTGTAATAAATGATGTACTGTAGCTGCAGGAATATATTGAAGAATAGAGTATGTTTCCCATTAGTGTCAGAACATTAGTGGAAATCTGGAATCTGGATCCTTTTTAAGAAGAAGCAACTGGAAAACAGAAGATGTAGGTGAGGGAAAGAGCTGGGAACAGCTCCTTTTCCCTTAAAGAGTGACTATTAGAGAGCAAATTGTTTACAGCTAAATGTTGCTGCTATTTCAATATTACAAATGTACTCTCCAGAACAGTAGATATACAAAATTGCCTATTACTGTGGTAGAGTTCCTATGCTGTAATTCTTATGAGCAACATCACTAAATAGATGTACTCCTCCTTCCAGCTGATATTATGATCAAGATGGGAAATTTTTAATTACATCTGAACCAAGATGTCCTCTGATAAACCACAATTATTACTATATTCCAGCGAAGTAACAAAAACTTCCTAATGTGCTGTTAGCTATTCAAGAATTATATTGATCTCAAGCATGCATGTACATCCTCTTATTCAATAATTGTTGAACAATTATTTCAAACACCTTAGGTGGTCGACAGGAAGGCAAATACATATATGGAAACAAAAGGATATATTTTTGCATATTACCAATCACATTGCTTTTGATTTAAAAGAAGAATGGCTTTGCCTCTTAACTTTTCTTCCCCATCCATCTAATCTCCATTGAAATTTGAAGGATGGAACAGATTAGATATTGTTATGCAGAATATCAAGGGAAGGGGAAGGAGAGAGATTAGGTATTCAGATATGAAACAGTAGCTTAAATGTGCATGGAGCTTATTATGTCTAATTGTCTAGCTTTTTTCTGGATTGGTGCATTTATAATTTATCATAGCTGCCTCTATGTTTGTGCAGAAGACTGCAAACTAATCAAGCCTTCTTGCACAGTATTAGATTTTAGAGATGTGGATTTTTTTAAATCTCCATGGTACCAATCAATTTTCCAACTTAATGCTGCAGACAGTTTCACATTGAAATGCAAGCAGTAAAGTCAGTTCTTTAAGAAAACCAACTCATTAAAAGCTAGAAGGAAAGCTTGTTCTTGACTTTATGAAATCCACCCAGCATATCACCCAAACGAAATTCTATTTTCAACTCTTCTTGGAAGTGTATAGCTTCACTTGGACCATCAGTTTGAGAGAAAAACTAGGCATCACTGCTTCTTGTCATTGCAATTATTGCATAATGGTTTCCTCATTTGTTATTTTTTTATTATTATTATTGTGATTTATCGCACAGCCAGATATTCAGACTGGATATGGCCTTTTTGTACACCTGTCTAATCCTTCACAGAAGTATTATTGCAAGATGTAAGCTGTTCCAAATAACACTGCCTTTTGCAATTGACTGGTGGTGAATTTGATAATGCTAATAGTGTTTAAGTGGTGTTCCAGTTGTTTTATTATCATTAAATTTATTTGCCACTCAGATCATGGAAATTCTGAATGGCTTACAGAATGTCAAAATATACAAGTATCCAGACAATTATAAATATAGAAACAGATTAAAATTACAGAAAATTGAAACCGTTTAAAAACCATGGATTTGACCACAATTATAGCAAATAGATTGAAAAAAGTATTGAATGAATATATACATAAAGATCAAAATGGATTTTTTCCTAATCGACAAATTAGGAACAATTTAAGAATAGTATTAAATGTTTTGGAAAACGAAGAAGCGCATCTGGAAAAACAAATAGCCCTTGTATTCTTGGATACACAGAAGGCCTTTGACAATCTAAACTGGCAATTCCTAATTCAACAAATTTACAATATGAATTTAGGAACTAAATTTGAAAACATTGTGACTACAATTTATGATTCACAAAAGGCGAATATTATAATTAATGAAGAGTACACACGCTCAATAAAAATAGAGAAAGAAGTCAGGCAGGGATGTCCATTATCCCCCCCACTCCTCATATTATCTTTGGAAACATTGCTTACATGAATTAGACAGAACCCAGGAATAAAAGGACTAAAAATTAAAAAAGAATATAAACTCCAGTCATTTGTGGATGATATGGTATTTTTCATCGAGGAACCAATTGAAACAGGTCAAGAATTACTGAAAGAGTTAGATCAATTTCGGGAAGTTGAAGGACTTAAAATTAATAGGGAAAAAATGAAATTAATAATTAAAAATTTAACAGAAAAACAAAAACTAAAATTGGAAAGGATAATGGGATTACAAATAGTAAAAAATGTTAATTACTTAGGAATTTGGTTGACAGCTCAATGTAAAACTCTAATGGAAAATAATTATAATAAATTATTACAGCAAGTCAAAAAAGATTTAGAGATATGGGTTAAATTGCAAATCTCCTTATTAGGGAGGATTGCCACTATAAAAATGAATATTCTGCCCAAATTTATTTACTTATTCCAAAAAATACCAATAAAAATACATAAAAATTCCTTCATGGAACTTAACAAGATAATTACCAAATTTATCTGGCAAGGGAAAAAAAAATGAGGATAAATCTAAAGACAATGCAAGATATGAAGAGCAGGGGAGGTATGGCACTCCCAAATTGGGAATTATACTATAATGCAGCCTCCTTACTTTGGTTGAAAGAGTGCTAAATCTGTCAAATAAAAGGATCTTATTTTTAGAAGGCCATGATTTACGGAGGGAATGGCACGCACTTTTATGGGACATTAGAAAAATTAAGCAGAAGTATTTCCACAGACATATAATTAGAGATTACTTATTGGCTAATTGGAACAAAATGATGGAAGCAATGATACATCCAAATAATCTAGATCTTAATAAAATGATAAAATACAAAGACCTTCTTGATGCACAAGGAACTTTAAACTCATGGCAAGCTCTCCAAGAACAAGGGCTACAAGTAGACCAGTGGACTTATTCGCAAATTCGAAATAGTTATCGTCAGGACAAGAAAAATTCTGGAATTTATGCTAAGCTACAACAATTAGATAAAATTTTATTAGGTCCAGATTAAAAAAATATAACTAAATTTTATAATTATTTATTAGAGATGGAATTAGAAGAGGAAGTAGTCAAAGGCAACATGATAGCTTGGAGCAAAAACATAGGTTGTAGCATTACATTATTAGAATGGGAAAAGGTTTGGACAAGGAATAATAAAATTACAAAATCAGCAGCATATAAAGAAAATGCCTATAAAATGTTTTATAGATGGCATCTCTCACCCTCAAGAATAGCAAAAATGTCTCCTAACATGAATCCGAATTGCTGGAAATGTAAAAAGGAACAGGGAACATTTTTTCATATGTGGTGGTCCTGCACTGAAGCCCAAAGATACTGGCATAGAATTAAAAAAAAATGGTAAGAGGAAATAACGGCAGAGCAAATTGAATTAAAACCAGAATTCTTCCTATTGGGGATATTTAATAGACAAATTTCTAAAAATGTCAAATATATAATACTGCATATTCTGACTGCAGCCAGAATAACCTTTTCACAGTGTTGGAAGCAAGCAGATATTCCAACAGAGGAAATGGTTATTTAGAAGATAACAGCCTGTGCAGAGATGGACAAGTTAACCATAGCACTTAAGAAAAAAGAAACATCAGAATATGATAGAAGCTGGGAATGCTGGTATGACTGGATAGAACAAAAATAAAAAATATATTAGTAAACAATGTAAAATGTAAAAGAGGTAGTAATTATATATTCGCAATAAGATGTATTTGTAAATATATCACCAATATTGATAACAAACAAGGAACCATAGACTGTCGATAGAATTATTAGTTTTTAATCATTTTCTTTTTTCCTATTTCTTTCTTTTTTCTTCTTCTGTGTGTTGTGTGTTTGTTTGATATTTTAGTTTTATAATCAATAAAGTATGTTTTTCAAAAAAATTAAAACCATGGATTTGGAGCAGAAAAGTGGAGGTGCCTTTTCTATTAATGTGCCAACCACCTCCAGCAAACAGCTTTCCCTTCCAGACCCCATGCCAACTAGCTTTTCCTGAAGTCTAGAGACGGGGTGGATCTTTCCTCCTGTAGCAAAATATTCCAAAGGGCAAGAACTATGGCAGAAAAGACTTTTCTTCTGCATCCCACCAAACAAAATTCATCAGCTGATAGGATCTGCACAGTTTTCTACTGTGAGTGGGGTTCCACAGTTATCCTGGACCAGCCCATAGAGGGCTTACAGGTAATAATCAACACTTTGAAATGTATCTGGATCAGCAGCCACTGTAGCTTGCATAACAACAGTGTTTCATGTGCCACCCTAGGCCTCCAAAACATTCTGTACCATTGCATTCTGGACCTTTCTGAATACTCTTGAAGGATAGCCCCATGTAGAGCATGTTACATATTTCCTTTACCAGAATTTCCAGTATGTTTGTGGTTGCTCATCGACGGAAGGAAAAATCTGAGTGCAGTAACTTTACATCTTCAGCTGTTACTCTCAGATTGGCGCTGGATATTTTGGCACCCTAGTCAAAGTTATATTTTGTCATCCCCCTTGATGTGGCCCATATTAAGATTCTGTTAGGAATTTCAAATTTTGGAGCTTTTCATTTAATAATTTTCACCCCTGCGCATTTATTTATTTTTTATTGAAGATTTTCCACCCTATTTACTGCAAATCACAGTAAATAACTTTAATTACACAGTACTTATTGCAAAATATGGCAACAGTTCTGCAAAATTATTTTTAACCCTCAAGCAGGCATGCTGGCACACAGAGAACACTGTTATCACTTTTCAAGGTATAATTTTGATAAGCTGATAGTCATGCTTGTTCAGTATCTTCCCATCAGATCTTTGTCTGGTTTTACTAATAATCTCAGCTTCCCAAGGTCCATATCTATAGAAATATTTTTTTTTCATGACTTGCAATATCTGTTTAGGGTACAGTTCACTAGACCAACTTTGTGGAGAACTGATTTTAAAAAATGTTCTAAAGCAACAAGAAACAATAATTGGATTTAATATGTTAAGCCTGGGTTCCCCAACCAGGGTTAGGTAGACAAGCTAAACAGAATGTGCAGCGTTAGTCAGATAGGCACACAGATAAATGAGTGAGCTAAGCTTGTATGTTTATTAACATACAGTAAAAATAACAGATACGCTTGTGCTATCAAGAATATATTTTATTCCAGTATAAGTTTATAGCATAGTCAAATAACAGTCCAATATTCATTTACCATGTAGTCAGTCCATTCAGGGGTATTCAGTTAGCAAAGTCCATGTAGAATATCCTATGTCAGTTCACATAAAAATCAGGTCCTTTGTTGTCTCTCCCGTTCGAGCAATGCAGTCTTGATTCCAAGCAGTAATCAGGGATCATCAAAGCCAGAGAGGAAGTGCTGGCTGACTAAAGAATGGGAAAGGAGATGGAAAGGGCAGGCAGCAGAACAGAGGAGGGGCAGAACTCTGAAGTCAAATAAATGCTTCCCCCACCCAATCCCCAAGTGTGTATAATGGAGAGAAGGCAGAGTCAATGCAGGGTGATTCAACTATTCAGGAGGAGGGCATCCCATCCCTCCTGCTGAGAATGGAGTGTAGCATTTAAGGAGATGTCATGGGGAGGAGTTTTGTCAGGAACAAGTGTTGTATTTTATGGCAATATGCTCCATGGTTCCGAGAAGAACTTTGCTCCAGAATCCTTGCTGGTATGACTGAGATTTGATCCTTTGCTTTTACATTTTTTGTGAACTTTGCCAAGTTTGAGACACTGTCTTGCTCCCGGAGCAGTGCTGCTCCTGTGGACTTTCACTGCCGAGAAGTTGCATAAAGTATGTGCAGGCATGAGTGTTCAAGCTTTGCTCCTGGACTGTAGGGGTAACCTGGGGGTAGAGACTTTGGAGAATGGACTGGGAATTGCTGGATTGTGGGGAATGATGGTGGTTGAATAAAAGTGTCAAACTTCAGCCTAGCACATGTTGCTTGTGCACCAACCCTGGGTCATAACAGGAGGAGGAAGAAACCAGTTTTCCATAATTAGACTAAAAGTAAAACTTTTCTTATTTGCTTGTGTCTCTTCTAGAACCTCTGTAGTGGCTCTTTTCTTTCTTTAGATCTTTAGAAAATGTTAGCCTTTTGGCAGAAATTTCTCTACATACTACTGTGTTAATGAGGGCTCTTTGTTTGAAGCTATCTCTTCAAAGAGACCCACCAAAGAGAAGAAAATCACTGGTGAATCTTTATGTACCTGCAGTGAGGTGATCTATTTGAAGCCAAGCTGTAGGACTTTACAAAGCATTATCCAGAAAGAGAGGAGCTGAAAAGGGATGCATTAGCTTTTCTGCAACATCACTGTTGAGCTTTAGCAACAACAAAGAAACCTTATGTTTTGTGAGCATTCAGGGGGGCATCTTTTGTGGAAGATAGTTTTTTTAAAAAACATTCTCAATCTTTTAGAATAATTGCTAATAAATGCAACAGATGAAAAGAAATTTAAGGCACCTTTTTAAAAATCCTTTTTCATTTCTGGCATCCATAATAGAAATAGTAATTAATGGAGGGCTATATAATGCCAATATGTTACTCAGGATTATTATGGTTGGTTGCAAAGACAGCCAGGTGCTAGGACTGGATCTGGCAAGTTTATCCATCTATCAAATCCTTCCTAAAGCCCATGTCAAACTGGCCAACGGATGCAAAAAGGACACCGCGGATGAGCAAAATGTTCCATCCATTGTTATCCGCTCTCAAAAGGGGCAAAAATTTGCATAAGCAGAGCGGATAACACGGACGGGGGGAGGACGCAGGGCAGATGCAAAGCGGATGCGGAATGGAAGCCCAGCGGATGGAAGCAGATGGGAGTGGATGGCACATCTGCAGGGCTTCCGGGGGGCCTCAGCAAAGCGGACGCGGAACGGATACAGTGGATGCAGAGCGGATGCCGAACGGATAAAGCGGATACACAGCGGATGCACAGCGGATGCAGAGCGGAAGCCTAGCGGATGCCTGGCGTTAATTACGCATGTGGGGAGGATGCATTGCGTCAGCCCCGTGGATATAACGGAAGCATCTTGGAAGCAGGTCGCCATTCAGAGGAAAGACCTGCTGCCGGACACATCGACTGCCTTGCCTGCCCTGCCTGCATGTCTGCCTGCCAGCCTTGGTGTCTGCCTTGGTGCCTGCCTCCCTGCCAGCCTTGCTGCCAGCCTTTGTTCCTGCCAGCCTCCCTGCCAGCCAGCAACCCCACAACCATGCGGAAGCACAGCAAGCCTCAGCCATCTGCTGCCAGCCCTGGCAAGAGGGACAGAGCTACCATCCTGCCCCCTGGCCCTCACTCTGGTTCTGCTGGGGCTTCTGCAGCACGGGCTCGCTCTTCTGGGGCTGGGGCTTCTGCTGCTTCTGCTTCTGGAGGAGCTGATGACAAGCACTCCAGCACCAGCCACCTCCACAGCACCTGCACCCTTCACCCCTGGGACTGAGCGACCAAGAGGAGTGCCAGAGACTCATTTTTGTCTTATAGCTTGTTGTTAATAAAGTCTATTTATGATTCACACACTTGCTTCATTTCTTTTTTTTAATAAAGTCTTGGTGGAAATTTTTAGAAATGGTTTAAGCCTTTGCATGCTTGTGGGATGGGATAAGATAGCAGTGGGATGGGCAGGGATACCTTTGGGATGGGTAATACCTGTGGGATGGGCAGGGATACCTTTGGGATGGGTAATAGCTGTGGGATAGATAAACCTCCAGTGCAAGCATAGTGGGACTGTATGGTCCACCCTCCCAGGTGCCACACCTATGGCCCTTTATTATCAATAAAAATATAATCAATAATCCACACATGTCAACATAAATACAACTCTTTATTAAATGCCCTGTTCATTGTAGGCCCACTCAACATACATGGCCCAATCTCATCAGTGTGATGAGACAGGCTGAAGGAAGCATCCATTAAGCATTTACTATCCTGTCTTGCCACTCCACTGCTCCAGCTGGGGAGTTGCACCAGTGTTTCAGGAGGTTGCGCTGCTTCTTCGCCTCATGTGAGGCTCTGTTGGGGCCTTGCACATCCTCAGTGTCGATCAGGTTTTGCCCTTGCCTCCATTCCCCAGCCTCCATGTCCCCATTGCCTTGTTCACGGTCCACAAGCCTGTTCTGCAAGACTGGGTAGCGGGTGCGCATGAGATTGTGCAGGATGCAGCAAGCTTCCACGATCCTCCTCATGGTCTCTGGGCTATGCTGCATGTTGGTGAGAAATACCTGGAACCTGTTGGCCAGGATGCCAAAGGTGTTCTCCACCACCCGTCTTGCCCTGAATAGCCTGTAGTTGAAGATCCTCTCTTCATGGGTGAGGTATTTGGAGGTGTAGGGCTTCATGAGGTAGGTTGTGAGGGAGAAGGCGTCATCCCCCACGATGAAGTAGGGCATATCTTGTGTGTCATTGGGCAGCAGGTCTGGATCTGGGAAGCCCACCATGAGGTTGCTTTCCAGCCCCTCCTTGAGGTGACTGGCGTTGTATACCTGGGCATCTGAAGATGAGCTGTTGCCTGAAGCATCAGTGTACATGAACTTGTAGTCAGCATCGACCATGGCGAAGAGGATGATGCTGAAGAAGCCCTTGTAGTTGTGATAAGTGGACCCCGACTTGGCTGGCACTTTGCAGGCCACCTGCTTGCCATCTATGGCTCCAACGGTGTGGGGGAAGTTCCACTTCTGATACCACTGCTCTGCAACTTTCTTCCATCCTTCTTCAGTGGAGGGGCACTGGAGGAGCTCCTCCATGTACTCTTCAATGATGGCCTGCACCACTTCTCTGACCACAAAGCTGATGGTGCTGGGTGGCACCCTCCAGCCGTACTGCATGCTCCTGTAGGAGGTCCCTGAGGCCAGGTGGCGCAGAGTGAATGCCACCTTGAGCCCAGGTTCCAGGCTGGGTGGGAAGGTGGTGTTTGTCTTGGTCAACCTGGGTGTCAGGCACTGCACAACTTCGTCAAACATGGCTGGAGGCATCCTCATGAAGTTCTGGAACGCCTGAGTGTCTTCGCTCCTGAGCTCCACCATCAGCTTGTTGTACAGTCCGTCCTCTGCTCTTCTGGTGAACCATCTTTGGACCCAGACTTTTTTTGGGTGCCTCCTTTTCTTCCCGTAGTAGAGTTCACAGAGACTGTGGATGGTTTCGCACTTTTGCAGAAGGATGGTGGCTGCCAAAAGGACTTTGTCACAATCCACAGTGGACATGACTGGATGCTGTGGAAGAGGAAGAGGCAGATGAAGGCTGCAGAGGTCTGCACCTCTGGGCTGCTGTTCTGAAAGTGAGATGCAGGCGAGTTGCTCCCCCTTTTTACAGGCAGTATAGGTTTTCTGCTAGGCATCCTAGGCATCCTCTAGGCATCCTCTAGACATCCTTAATATCCGAGATAGGTCCCCTCTGCGAACCTTTTTTCCGTTTTAAATGCTTTGTTTCCATTCTGCATCCGCTAGGCATCCGTTCTGCATCCATTCTGCGTCCGTTCCGCTTCCTCCCTGCATCTGGGCGGACGTGAGTTGCGCGGATGCAGAATGGATGCCTAGCGGATATAGCGGATGCGTAACGGATGCGTAACGGAAGCGTAGCGGATGCGTAGCAGATGCAGAATGGATGAACTGGATACATTTTCCACGCAAAAGTTTTAGGCAGCCCAAAACTTTTGGAGCGGATGAAACGTCCATAAACGGATGCTGGACGGATAGAGAGGAAGCAAAACGGAGGCAGTGAGTAAAGAACGGATACATCGCGTTAACCAACAGATGGCAAGGTTTTTTGTCCGTTTTACATCCTCTTTGCATCCGTTGGTTCAGTGTGACATGGGCTTAAGGACCTGCCAACTTCTTTTCAAGATCCTAGGATGTCATAATGTGTTAACATAGTGTATGTGTGGATCCAAACTGTTCCATATTAACATGCTTCAAATAGTCTATTCCTATTGGTCAAGAATACTAGAAGCTCATTGGTTCCCATCTCAATGCTGACTGGCCAATAATAGCTAACCTATGATTGGCCAACTCAGCGGTGGGAAAAACAAGTAGCCGTCATTGGCCACTAGCCATGAGCAGCCTCTCTATAAAAAGAGCTGCCGCGACTCCTGGTTCAGATGGATTTTCTGCACTAAATAAAAGAGCTGAAGTTACACTGGTCTCCGGTCTCATTCTTCGCAAACACAACACTGGTGACGAGGGTGGGATTTTGAGAGAGGAGACCAGTCGAGCACGTGGCATTGAGAACCGAGCAGATGAAATGGCCAGAACCAACTCTCCACCCACACCATTCAACCCAACAACAGAGGACTGGGAATCCTACATTGATAGATTCCTCATGTTCCTGGAAAGCTATGATTTGCAAGGAATCTCAGACAATTGAAAAAGAGCTGTGTTCCTGACGCAATGTGGGCCCAGTGTTCAAGATGGCCAAGGCACTGGCAAAACCAGAAAATGTGATATAGATGGCCTGGCCAGACCTAGAAAAGCTACTGAAGACTCACTATGCACCGACTGTCTCCAGCCTTATTCGAAGACATGAATTTTACAAACGGGACCAGAGAGAAGGTGAAAGCATTGCAGACTTCGTAGCAGCTCTCAGGGACATTGGAGGGGCATGCGAATTCCTTAACATGGATGAAGCCATGAGGGATCGCGTGGTCCTTGGACTGAGAGACCTCACCCTACAAAGCCGGCTGCTAACCCGGCCAAAGATTACAGTTCCTATTGCTGAAGCCACGGCGGCAGAAGCAACTAAAAAAATCAGTGGCCAAAATGCAGCAGATGAATGTGAATTCATCCAAAACTCCAACTGAAACGAGCCAGGGCTCAGAAAAGAAGGCAGAGAGCGCACACAAAACCACCACACACTACGCCGAGAGTGGATCGTCTGGAATCAACGATGTCGATTAGGAGGAGATCCACAGACTCCAGGCTGAACAAGATCGACAGCTGAAGAAAGGTCATAAGTTCAGGTTTCAGTGCGCCGAGTGCGGAGGAGACCATCCCCGTTCTGAATGCCGGTTCTTAGACACTGTGTGCCGGTACTGCGAGAGACAGGGTCAAATTGCAAGAGTATGCTGAAACCACAAGAGCTACAGCCCCTGATGTAGAGACAACACACCATCAAGAACTAAAGAGAGACAAACGTGGAGCCGTGAGAGTCGTGAAAGCAAAGGCAAGTGGCTAAACAAGAACTATAGAAAAGAAGAAATACACCATTGGTCACTCTAACACAACAAATGGCCAAAAAGTACATGTGGCAGTCCGGATCGAGGGCCAAGAATGTCAAATGGAGGTAGATTCCGGATTGTACCTATCGATGGTGTCATGGGACACCATTAAAAAACTAGTACCACACATTGGCAGAGCTGAACTAGAACACCAATCGCTAATCCTAAAGGACTACCAGGGAAACAGAATACCGGTAGTTGGACTCGGACATTTCCAAATAACTTTCAAAGAACACAAGAAAATCTTGCCGCTAACCATTGTAGACCGAAACCAACCAAGCCTATTGGGACTTAAGTGGTTTGAACTTCTAGGAATCAGTGTGACCGGCATTAACAGCATCGGCAACACAGACTGGGAGGAGAACCTGATGAGGGAATTCCAGGACGTCTTCAAAGGAAAATTAGACAAGTACCGAGGGTCCACTATTTGATTTAATTTAGATCCAACAATAGCTCCAATTAGGCTGAAGGCGAGGCAAGTCCCCTTCGCACTAAAGCCAAAGATTGATGAGGAACTTAACAAACTAATAGCACAAGGTATTTTGGAACCAATTGACCATGCCAAATGGGAGACCCCAATTGTGACCCCGGTTAAACCGGATGGGTCCGTGAGAATCTGTGGGGACTACAAGGCTATCCTGAACCATGCACTACAACAAAGTGCGTTTCCTGTTCCGGTAGTGCAACACCTACTACACTCATTGGGGAGAGGCAAGGTCTTCGCAAAGCTTGACCTTGCCCAAGCATACCAACAATTACCAATCGACCCCGAAACAAACGATCATGACTCATAGAGGAGCCTTCAAATGCAAAAGGCTGCAATTTGGAGTCAGCGTAGCCCCAGGAGTGTTCCAAAGCCTAATGGAGCAGTTATTACAGGGGATAAAAGGAGTAGTCCCATACTTTGATGACGTGCTAGTGTCAGCCAGCAACAAGAAACAACTAGAAGCACATCTCAGAGTGGTTTTACAAAGGTTCCAGAAAGCAGGACTCAAGATAAAAAAAGAAAAGTGCCAATTAGCCACCTCAAAAGTCGAATTCCTGGGGTATCAAATTGACAAAGAGGGTATCCATCCCAGAGAGAAAAATTAAGGCAATCAAATAAGCGCCTAGACCAAAAAACAAGGTAGAGTTGCAAGCATTCTTGGGACTTATAAATTTTTATAATGTTTTTCTGCCACAGAAGGCAACAACGGTAGAACCACTACATAGGCTTTTGGACAAGGCAGCCACCTGGACCTGGGGACGACGTGAAGAGACAGTGTTCCAGAGTGTAAAAGACCTAATCACTTCTGACTAGGTATTAATGCAATACAGCAAGACACTACCATTAACAGTCACCTGCGACGCATCACCGTTCGGCATCAGAGCCGTACTTAGGCACATCCTGCCTGATGGGAGAGTAGCACCAATCGCGTTCTACTCCAAAACACTATCAAAAACTGAACGTAACTACAGTCAATTGGACAGAGAGGCATTAGCAGCAATATCCGGTGTCAAACGGTTCCACGAATACATTTACGGTAGGACTTTTACCCTTGTTACAGACCACAAACCTCTATTGGGAATACTAGCCGGGAACAGAGCCACCCCAAATATACTATCCCCAAGAATGACAAGGTGGTCCGAATTCCTGGCAGCCTACAACTATAAACTGATTCACTGACCGGGCAAAGACATTTCCCACACCGATGCGTTGAGTCGTACTCCCCTACCAGAACTAGGAACTGATCCGGCACCAACCACATCCACCCTACAGATTGAGACATTGTCAAACCTACCCATAACCGCAGCAGACATTGCGAGATTGACGACAAGAGACAAAACCTTATCACAAGTCTTAAACTGGGTAGGAAAAGGGTGGCCATAAAACGAGACAGACATTAATTTTAAATCTTTCAAGAATAGGCAAACTGAACTGTCATTATTAAAAGGTTGCATATTATGGGGGGGACCGGGTGGTAATTCCAGAACTGTTACAAGAACAAGTATTGAGCATGTTGCATGAAGGCCACCCGGGCATTGTACGAATGAAATCCCTGGCCAGGAGCTTTGTATGGTGGCCAGGAATGGACAAGGATATTGGGAAATGAGTTGAAACCTGCGGGAAATGCGAAAACCTGCACTCCCTTTGGCACCTATACTAGACTGGGAAACACCAAGGGGCTCCTGGTCATGAATCCACATAGATTTCGCGGGTCCAACAAAAGGATATACATTTTTAATCGTAGTAGACGCTTACTCCAATTGGCTAGAGGTAAGCGTCATGAACTCAACCACCACAGAAGCAGTTATTAAACAAGTACAGAAACTATTCACCACACATGGGTTACTGGACTTGCTCGTCTCAGATAACGGCCCACAATTTACTGCACTAACATTTGAAAAATTCCTCACCGAACATGACATGAGACATGCTTTGACAGCACTGGGCCGACCGGCTACGAATGGCAGGGCAGGATGCATGGTCCAGTATACCAAAGAAACTTTAGACAAATTAGAATCAGGGGACATTCAGGAAAAAATTGAAAAAAATGCTCACCATACAACACATAACACCGAGCACGACTACAAATAAAAGCCCAGCAGAATTACTAATGGGCAGAAAATTAAGATCACAATTAGATAGGTTACACCCAACATACACCTCTGAAAAAACAACCGACTCCTCCAGCAGATACTGTGCATTCGAACCAGGAAACATAGTATATGCAAAAAATCTCACCAGACACCCACTGTGGGTACCGGCGAAAATAACTCAAACAACAGGACCTCGGTCCTATAGACTAGACACAGATGATAGCAGAACCTGGAAGAGACACATTGATCAGTTACGATCACGAACACTGGAATGCACCACTGACACACCCAGACACGAAGACCAACACACACACACACGCACCAGAAACAGCACAAACACTACACAAAAATATTAATAGACCAACCAGAGAGGAGGGGAGACCCCTTAAACACAAATCAGGGGGGTGGGGGAACCCTCCGACAGAACAAGAAACCCCACAAAATCAAAATATACACAATAAACAACATTCGCAAATAAATTCAGACAAAAACAACGACCTACCCGCAGAAGTCTTTGGCAAAGAGGAGCAAGAGGCACAAGAAGACGTAGATGCCGCTCTGGAAGGGAGCAGCCAAGCCAACGCTACCAGCCTGAGTAGGCTGGGCGGGAGCAGCATGGCTGTCTCCATCTTCTAGGACATTTCACAGAAAAGGATGGGAGAAACAGCGATCCCATCTAAACCCGTTGAAAACGACAACACAACTAAACTGCGCAGGTCAACTAGGCAACCTAAAAGCCCTGCCTACTTACGTGACTACGTAAGGTAGGACCATACCAAGAGAGGAGGGGTGTTACATATTAACATACTTCAAATAGTCTATTCCTATTGGTCAAGAATACTAGAAGCTCATTGGTTCCTGTCTCAACGCTGATTGGCCAATAATAGCTAACTTATAATTGGCCAACTCAGCGGCAGAAAAAACAAGTAGCCATCATTGGCCACGAGCCACAAGCAGCCTCTCTATAAAAAGAGCTGCCGCAGCTCCTGGTTCAGATGGACTTTCTGCACTAAATAAAAGAGCTGAAGTTACGCTGGTCTCCGGTCTCATTCTTCGCGAACACAACACATACTGTGTGGGTCTTTTGTCATCATTCTGGCAAGTGTTTTAGGTCAACATTTGTAATCAGTTTGCATAAACTTGCACAAGTTGAGACTATGATATACTATTTCTTCTGCTTCTTTGCATAATCTCCACCATGAATTAATTGATGATTTTTCAAATCTGTCCTTTATTTTATTACTTGATTACACACTGCCCAACGGATGCAAAACAGACACAACGGATGAGCAAAATGTTCCATCCCTTGTTATCTGCTCTCAAAAGGGGCAAAATTTTGCATAACCGGAGTGGATAACACGGACGCGGGGAGGACGCAGAGCGGATGGAAAGTGGATGCAGAACGAAAGCCCAGCAGATGGAAGCGGATGGGAGCGGATGGCACATCCGCTAGGCTTCCGGGGGGCCTCAGCAAAGCGGACACAGAACAGAAAGAGCAGATGCACAGCGGATACACAGCGGATGAAGTGGATGCACAGCGGAAGCCTAGCGGATGCACAGCAGAAGCCTAACGGATGCCTGGCGTTAATTGTGCATGCGGGGGGGATGCATTGCGTAAGCCACGCAGATATAAAGGGAAGCAGCTTGCACGTGGCCAGCATTCGGAGGAAAGACCTGCTGCAGGATACATCGAGTCCTTGCCTGCCCTGCCTGCATGCCTGCCTGCAAGCCTTGCTGCCAGCCTGCCTCCAAGCCTCCTGGCCGGCCTCCCTGCCAGCCTTGCTCTCTGCCTGCCTGCCAGCCTTGCTGCCAGCCTGCCTTCCAGCCTCCCTGCCAGCCAGTTTGCCTGCCAGCCTTGGTGCCTGCCTGCCTTCCTGCCAGCCTTCCTGCCAGCCTTCCTGCCAGCCTTCCTGCCAGGCATCCTACCAGCCTCCCTGCCACCCTTGGGGCCAGCCTCCCTGCCAGCCAGCAACCCCACAACCATGGGGAAGAAGCGAAAGTCTCAGCAACCTGTCGCCATCCCTGGCAAGAGGGACAGGGCCACCCTCCCACCCCCTGTCCCTGACTCTGCTTCTGCTGGGTCTTCTGCTGCTCGGGCTCGCTCTTCTGGTGCTGGACCTTCTGCTGAAGCTGCTCCTGGGGGTGGTGCTTCTGCTGCTGCATACACTGCTGAATCTGCTCCTGGCGGTGGTGCTTCTGCTGCTGCGTACTCTGCTGAAGCTGCTCCTGGTCCTGCTGGTCCTGCTCGTCCTGCTGGTCCTGCTGGTCCTGTTCATGCTACGGGACTTGCTCGTCCTGCTCGTCCTGCTCGTGCTCCTGGTCCTGCTGGTGCTGCTGGTGCTGCTGCTGGTGGTGCTGCTGGGGCTCCTGTTGGTTACTCTGCTGCTGCTGATCCTGGTCCTGCTGATCCTGATGATGATGATGATGATGATGATGATGATGATGATGATGATCCTGCTGGTGATGATGATGATGATGATGATGGTGCTGCTGCTGCTGGTGGTGGTGTGGAGGAGCAGTCCCTACCACCTGGGAGCCCCTCTGATGAGGGCCCATCTGGTCCTGCCAAAGGGAGGAAGAGGCATATGCGGGGACAGGAGAGGAGGCAATACTTCATCGAGGAGGAACACGAGGATGAGGTGCTGGAGTGGCTGAGAGAGAACGAATATCTGTGGCGGAAGGGACACCGGCTGTACAGGGACACCAAAAGGAAGCAGGCTGCTTGGAGAGAGAGGGCGGAGAGTATGGGTTACACTTTGGAGGTGCTCCTCGGCTGGTGGAAGCACATGCACACCTGGTACGGGAAGCTGCACCTGAAGAAATCTGGCCAGGCCATGGTTAAGCTGACGGACCGAGAGACCTACGTTGTGGCAGGTGCAGCTTCCTGAAGGGTGAGATCCGCCACCGAGAAGCACCAGCAGCCCCTCTCACAACCCTCTCTCTCCGGCAGCCTGCTGAGCCAGTCCTCTTCCGGCCAAGAGTCAGTCCCTGTCTCCAGGCAGGTTTCTGTGGAGCATGCCATGGCGGAGAACCCGCGGACAGCTGTTGTAACCGTGGTGGAGCGCGTGGAGGACTCCCTGGTGCGGTGGGAGAAAGGAGACATCGAGTCCACCACAGTCGTAGCTGCATCCATCACCCCCAGCTCCGCCTCCACAGAAAGGCAGAGAGCCAGACAGCAGGAGGGGCAGAGCCACACTGTCCTGCTGGAGATCAGGGACACCATCCGCACCAGTATAGATATCCTCTCTCAGCTGGTACAATGACTCCTCATCCTCCAACCGCAAGCCCTTCCTCACCTATGTCAACCAGACCCTCAAGAACATGGAGAAACCCCAGTACCAGGTGGGGAAGGACCGGATCACCGAGCTGCTTCACAACCCTCCAGATCCAGAGGAACCTGCTCCCACCCAGTCCAGGTCTGCTCCTCCACCTCCACCACAGGTGATGTCCCTCCCATTCCAAGGCTTCCCACAGCCCCTCACCTACCAGGGCTACGGCTACCAGGAGGTCCAGCAGCACAGGCAGCAGCCCTTCCCAGTCCAGGCACAGAGTCATCGGACGACACCATTGCCACCGGTTCCACTGATGCCACCGATGCCACCCACGACAATGATGCCACCGACGACAGCGATGCCACCCACGCCAGTCCTCACCCAGCTGCAGACTAGACAGCCCCACTACACTATTCCTTCCTCCACCCCACAGCCAAGCCCGGCCTCAGTACATCTCTCATCAGTACTGGGGCTGACACCCCATGGCATATAGGAAGGACCTCTCAGCATCGCGGGTCTGAGCCAGCTCTCTGAGACCTTCCTCAACAGACCATCCCCTGTTGTTCTCTCGGGGCCAGGCACCCCAATGACGATACAGACCAGCACTCCAGAACCACCCACCTCCACAGCACCTGGACCCTTCACCCCTGAGACTGGGCAGATCTCCGAGTGACCAATAAGAATGCCAGAGACTGGGTAGCTGGCTACCTGTGGACTTTATTTGGACACTTGACTTGGGTCATTTTTTCTTTACAGCTTGTTGTTCAATAATGTTTATCTTTGATTCACACACTTGCTTCATTTCTTTTTTTATAATAAAGTCGTGGTGGAAACTTTTAGAATTGGTTTAAGCCTTTGCATGCCTGTGGGATGGGTTAAGATAGCAGTGGGGTGGGCAGGGATACCTTTGGGATGGGTTAAGATAGCTGTGGGAAAGATAAACCTCCAGTGCAAGCATAGTGGGACTGTATGGTCCACCCTCCCAGATGCCACACCTTTGGCCCTTTATTAGTAAGCATTGATCCACAGATTTCAACATAAACACAACTCTTTATTAAATGCCCTGTTCATTGTAGGCCCACCCAACATACATGGCCCAATCTCATCAGTGTGATGAGACAGGCTGAAGGAAACACCTATTAATCATCTATCATCCTGTCTTGCCACTCCACTGCTCCAGCTGGGGAGTTGCACCAGTGTCTCAGGAGGTTGCGCTGCTTCTTCCCTTCACGTGAGGCTATGTTGGGGCCTTGCACATCCTCAGTGTCTATCGGGTTTCACCCTTGCCTCCATTCCCCAGGCTCCATGTCCCCATTGCCTTGCAATGGTCCACGAGCCTGTTCTGGTCCACAGGTCCACGAGCCTGTTCTGCAAGACTGGGTAGCGGGTGCGCATGAGATTGTGCAGGATGCAGCAAGCTTCCACAATCCTCCTCACGGTCTCTGGGCGATGCTGCATGGTGGTGAGAAGTACCTGGAACCTGTTGGCCAGGATGCCAAAGGCGTTCTCCACCACCTGCCTTTCCCTGGACAGCCTGTAGTTGAAGATCCTCTCTTCATGGGTGAGGAGTCTGGAAGTGTAGGGCTTCATGAGGTAGGTTGTGAGGGAGAAGGCATCTTCCCCCACGATGAAGTAGGGCACATCTTGCATGTCGTTGGGCAGGGGGTCTGGATCTGGGAAGCCCATGATGAGGTTGCCTTCCAGCCCCTCCTTGAGGTCACTGGCGTTGTATACCTGGGCATCTGAACATGAGCCGCTGCCTGAAGCATCGATGTACATGAACTTGTAGTCAGCATCGACCATGGCAAAGAGGACGATGCTGAAGAAGCCCTTGTAGTTGAAATAAGTGGAGCCCGACTTGGTTGGTGCTTTGCAGGCCACATGCTTGCCATCTACGGCTCCAACGGTGTGGGGGAAGTTCCACCTCTGATACCACTGCTCTGCAACTTTCTTCCATCCTTCATCAGTGGAGGGGCACTGGAGGAGCTCCTGCAGGTATTCTTTGATGATGGCCTGCACCACTTCTCTGACCACATTGCTGATGGTATTGTGTGGCACCCTCCAGCTGTATTGCATGCTCCTGTAAGTGGTCCCTGAGGCCAGGTGGCGCAGAGTGAGTGCCACCTTGAGCCCAGGGTCCAGGCTGGGTGGGAAGTTGGTGTTTGCCTTGGTCAACCTGGATCTCAGCCGCTCCACAACTTCGTCAAACATGGCTGGAGGCATCCTCATGAAGTTCTGGAATGCCCGAGTGTCTTCGTTCCTGAGCTCCACCATCAGCATGTTCTACAGTCTGTACTCTGCTCTTCTCCCAATCCATCTTCGGACTCAGACGCTTCTTGGCCGCCTCCTTTTCTTCCCCTAATAGAGTTCACAGAGCCTGTAGATGGCTTCGCACTGTTGCAGAAGGATGGTGGCTGCCAAAAGGACTGTGTTACGATCCACGGTTGACATGACTGGATGCTGTGGAAGAGGAAGAGTCAGATGAAGGCTGCAGAGGTCTGCACAGCTGGGCTGCTGGGCTGAAAGTGAGATGCAGATGAGTTGCTCCCCCTTTTTATAGGCAGTATAGGTGTCCCTTTGCATCCTCAAGGCATCCTCTAGGCATCCTCTAGACATCCTCTAGACATCCTTAATATCCGAGATATGTCCCCTCTGCGAACGTTTTTTCCGTTTTAAACGCTTTGTTTCTGTGCTGCATCCGTTCTGCATCCGTTCTGCATCCGTTCTGCATCTGTTCTGCATCCATTCCGCTTCCTCCCTGCGTCCAAGCAGATGCGAGTTGCGCGGATGCGGACGAATTGGATACA
Organism: Laticauda colubrina; assembly: GCA_015471245.1. Taxonomy (NCBI): domain Eukaryota; kingdom Metazoa; phylum Chordata; class Lepidosauria; order Squamata; family Elapidae; genus Laticauda; species Laticauda colubrina. Next base: position 3,876,207 of record BLBF01000039.1, read on the forward strand.
TTTTCCGCGCAAAAGTTTTGAGCAGCTCAAAACTTTCTGAGCGGATGAAACGTCAATAAACGGATGCTGGACGGATGGAGAGGAAGCAAAACGGAGGCAGTGAGTACATCGCATTTTCCAACGGATGGCAAACTTTTTTGTCCGTTTTACATCCTCTTTGCATCCGTTGGTGCAGTGTGACAGGGGTTTTAAATAGCTTGTTCTTGTGCAGCCAAAATCAAACTTTCATTTTTATTTAACATAACAGTTAAAATTATTGCCAGGTTTAATCTTTAGCCACTTCCCCAAATCTTTTGTAAAATTTGGCCAGGTAATGTTTTTAATGTCATTCTGATCATGTTTTTATTAATATATAGATAGATGTCGATATATATTCCTCTTTGATGGATGGTTTCCATTTAAATTCATCTTCAAATTCTTTTATACATCCAACATTTTTATTATAGTCTTTTTCAGTTTTCTATGAATCTTTCAAAAACTAGATTGTTTCCTTTTTGTTTGATTTTTCATTTTCAGAATTTCTATTGCCATATATACTTTCAGAATTATCTCTGGTCTTCTTGAAATAACTGATTTTGCTTGAAAAGTTTTCCCAGAGATTGCTGTTATTTATTGCTTTATTATTTCCAAAGCTTCTTCAATTTTTCTGGTGCTAAGGCAATGTTTCTTTTTTAATTAGGCTTGTCTTGATCCTTAAAATCTTCCATTTTTGCTTTTCATGTTATTTATATTACTCACATCTGATCTTAATGTTTATCTTGGCATCCAGTCTAATCCACCATTTTGGGATAGAATGTGATTTTTCTTTTGTCTTTCTAATTGTCATACACAGATCTACTGTAACTACCACTTCTGTACTGTAAGCCAGCTGATTGATTTGTTCTATAGAGGCTGTTTTGTTTCCAATGATTCTTTAATACATAAGACTATTCCTCTTTTTTTTTTGCTGTGCTGATGTAAAATAATAGTTTCCCAATTTGGGGGCATTCTAAAAGTTTATAGTGTTTCATTATGAGTGTTTCTTGCAGACAAATTATTTCTGTGTCCAATTTTTGTAATTGTGTAAAATTTGTCTTCATTTAAGGCCCTGTCACACTGCCCAACGGATGCAAAACATTTGTAAAAAGGACACAGCGGACAAGAAAAATGTTTCATCCGTTGTTATTCGCTCTCAAAAGGGGCAAAAATTTGCATAACCAGAGCGGATAACACGGAAAGGAACGGATGGGGGGAGGACGCAGAGCGGATGGAAAACGGATGCAGAGCGGAAGCCTAGCGGATGGAAGCGGATGGGAGGGGATGGCTCATCCGCAAGGCTTCCGGGGGACCTCAGCAAAGCAGACATGGAATGGATAAAGTGGATGCAGAGCGGATGCCGAACGGATGAAGCAGATGCAAAGCGGATGCACAGCGGATGAAGCGGATGCGGAGCGGAAGCCTAGCAGATGCACAGCGGAAGCCTAGTGGATGCCTGGCATTAATTGCACATGCGGGGGGATGTATTGCATCAGCCCCGTGGATATAAAGGGAAGCAGATTCAGAGGAAAGACCTGCTGCCAGACATATTGAGTGCCTTGCCTGCCTGCATTGCTGCCTGCCATCCTGCCAGCCTTGCTGCCTGCCTTGCTGCCTGCCATCTTGCCAGCCTTGGTGCCTGCCTCCCTGCCAGCTTTGCAGCCTGCCTTGCTGCCTGCCATCCTGCCTGCCTTGCTGCCTGCCACCCTGCCAGCCTTGGTGCCTGCCTTGGTGCCTGCCTTGGTGCCTGCCATCCTGCCAGCCTTGGTGCCTGCCTTGGTGCCTGCCACCCTGCCAGCCTTGGTGCCTACCTGCCTGCCAGCCTTGGTGCCTGCCTGCCTGCCAGCTTCCTGCCAGCCTCCCTGCCAGCTAGCAACCCCACAAACATGGGGAAAAAGAGGAATCCTCAGCCATCTGCTGCCAGACCTGGCAAGAGGGACAGGGCCACCCTCCCGTCCCCTGGCCCTCACTCTGCTTCTGCTGGGGCTTCTGTAGCACGGGCTCGCTCTTCTGCGTCTGGGGCTTCTGCTACTTCTGCTTCTGGAGGAGCTGATGATGCTGCTTCTGGCAGTGGTGCTTCTGCTGGTGCTTACTCTGCTGAGGCTGCTCTTGGCGGTGGTGCTTCTGCTGGTGCTTACTCTGCTGAAGCTGCTCCTCATCCTGCTGGTCCTGCTGGTCCTGCTCGTGCTCCTGGATTTGCTCGTACTGCTCGTACTGCTCGTGCTCCTGGTCTTGCTCGTCCTGCTCGTCCTGCTCGTCCTGCTCATCCTGCTCATCCTGCTCGTCCTGCTCATCCTGCTCGTGCTCCTGGTCCTGCTCGTGCTCCTGGTCCTGCTTGTGCTCCTGGTCCTGCTCGTGCTGCTGCTGATGATGATGATGATGATGATGATGATGATGATGATCCTGCTGGTGCTGCTGCTGCTGCTGCTGATGATGATGATGATGATTATGATCCTGCTGGTGATGCTGCTGCTGCTGATGATGATGAGGAAAAGGATGATGATGATGATGATCCTGCTGGTGGTGGTGGTGGTGGTGGTGGTGTGGAGGAGCAGCCCCTACAACCTCAAAGTCCCTCTGATAAGGGCCCATATGGCCCTGCTAGAGGGAGGAAGAGGCAGACGCGTGATAGGGAGAGGAGGCAATACTCCATCGAGGAGGAACACGAGGATGAGGTGCTGGAGTGGCTGAGAGAGAATGACTATATGTGGCGGAAGGGACACCGGCTGTACAGGGACACCAAAAGAAAGCAGGCTGCTTGGAGAGAGAAGGCGGAGAGCCTGGGCTACACATCGGAGGTGCTCCTCGGCTGGTGAAAACATATGCACACCTGGTACGGGAAGCTGTACCTCAAGAAATCTGGCCAGGCCACGGTTAAGCTGACGGACAGAGAGACCTATGTCATAGCCAGGTGCAGCTTCCTGGAGGGTGAGATCCACCACTGAGGAGCAGCCCCTCTCACAACCCTCTCTCTCCGGCAGCCTGCTGAGAGCCAGTCCTCTTCTGGCCGAGAGTCAGTTCCTGTCCCCAGACAGGTTTCTGTGGAGCGTGCCATGACGGAGAACCCGCAGACAGCTGTTGTAACCATGGTGGAGCGCGTGGAGGACTCCCTGGTGCGGTGGGAGAAAGGAGACATCGAGTCCACCACAGTCATAGCTGCATCCACCACCCCCAGCTCCGCCTCCACAGAAAGGTAGAGAGCCAGACAGCAGGAGAGGCAGAGCCACACTGTCCTGCTGGAGATCAGGGACACCATCCGCACCAGTATAGATATCCTCTCTCAGCTGGTACAATGACTCCTCATCCTCCAACCGCAAGCCCTTCCTCACCTATGTGTACCAAACCCTCACGGACATGGCGGAACCCCAGTACCAGGTGGTGAAGGACCGGATCACCGAGCTGCTTCACAACCCTCCAGATCCAGAGGAACCTGCTCCCACCCAGTCCAGGTCTGCTCCTCCACCTCCACCCCAGATGATGTCCTTCCCATTCCAAGGCTTTCCACAGGCCCTCACCTACCAGGGCTACGGCTACCAGGAGGTCCAGCAGCACAGGCAGTAGCCCTTCCCAGTCCAGGCACAGAGTCATCGGGCGACACCGTTGCCACCGGTTCCACTGATGCCACCGATGCCACCCACGCCACCAATGCCACCAACGCCAGTCCTCACACAGCTGCAGACCAGACAGCCCCACTACACTGCTCTTCCTTCACCCCACAGCCAAGCCCGGCCTCAATACATCTGTCCTTGATACTGGGGCTGACACCACATGGCATGGAGGAAGGAGCTCTCAACATCACGGGGCTGAGCCAGCTGTCCGAGAGCTTCCTCAACACACCGTCACCTGTTGTCCTCTCGGGGCCAGGCATCCCAATGACGATACAGACCAGCACTCCAGCAGCAGCAGCCTCCACAGCACCTGGACCCTTCACCCCTGAGACTGGGCACACCTCTGAGTGACAGAGAAGAGTGCCAGAGACTGGCTGGCTACCTGTAGACTTTATTTGGACGCTTGACTTGGGTCATTTTTCTTTTACAGCTTGTGATTAATAAAGTTTATCTTTGCTTCACACACTTGCTTCAGTTGTTTTAGTCAATAAAGTCTTGGTGGAAACTTTTAGAAATGGTTTAAGCCTTTGCATGCTTGTGGGATGGGTAAGGATAGCAGTGGGGTAGGCAGGGATACCTTTGGAATGGGTAATAGCTGTGGGATGGGCAGGGATACCTTTGGGATGGGTAATAGCTGTGAGGTGGGCAGGGATACCTTTGGGATGGGTTAGAATAGCTGTGGGATGGGCAGGGATACCTTTGGGATGGGTTAAGATAGCTGTGGGATGGGCAGGGATACCTGTGGGATGGGTTAGGATATCTGTGGGATGGGTTGAGATAGCTTTGGGATGGGTTGAGATAGCTGTGGGGATAGATAAACCTCCAGTGCAAGCATAGTGGGACTGTATGGTCCACCCTCCCAGGTGCCACACCTTTGGCCCTTCATTATAAATAACAATTTAATCATTCATCCACATATGTCAACATAAACAGAACCCTTTATTAAATGCCCTGTTCATTGCAGGCCCACCCAACATACATGGCCCAATCTCATCAGTGTTATGCGACAGCCTCAAGGAAGCATATTTGAGTCTGAACATTTTTTTTCCAATGTTCAATCATTTGTTCTAAATATCCCTGCTTTATTGTTTCCAATTTATTATAGCAGGTGATAAATAATGGTGCACCTTTCAAACCCAATATATTGTCTGTGGTTGCAGTTCTTCCAGTAGTCCTAAAGGAATAACCTCTGGTTGACCAGCCATTGCTCCTGAGTCCTGTTCCCCATTTGTCAACAGAAGTTCAGGAAATCAAACATCTGATGCAGTCCTTAGTGACCCAGATGATGATAATGTGATAGTCCGGCTCTTCTGGTAAGATATATCTGGCATGAATGATCCTTTTGGTAAAATATATTGCATCCAGTATACCTCTCAACCTCATCAGAACATCAGAGGGCCCTCTGCACAAGGGAGTATTCATGGAGGAAATTATTATGTATGAGTAATCCATTACTGTTTTTATTCTACAGCTGCAGAGGATATAGTATATGTTCTATTTGTAGGCCAATGCGCTTACATAAAGACATAATATTAGTTCTTATAGAAGAATATCCAATTGGGTCAGTAAAATCATCATTTTCAGTGAGTAGCAATAGATAGGAAAGAATTCTCACATTTCAATCCCATTAATGTTATGGAGATTCTTAGTAATCCAGGTCATGATTGTCCCAAAGATGCTTTTTCAAGAGGCAACTGGCCTTGTAGTTTTTCTTTGAAATCATTTCATTCTCTTCCAAGAAAAGTTGAAAAAGCTTCTTGGATGAACAACAAATTATGTTCAAAGAAAAACCAGAAAGTCCAGCTGCCTCTTGAAAAAGCATATTTGATTCAATCCCATTAATATTTTGTCAAGTCGAACATAAATATGCAGCTCATTAGATTGCCATAACTATTTATCTATCCATCCATCCAGATATAGTAGTAAGATATGACATTTCTCAGTTATGTGATTTTATATACAGTACATACATAAGTATGTATATAGCATATCTATCTGTGTGTTATGTATAAGTATACTTTTGAGAACAACAATATCCCAATCCTAAAAAAACTGGAACAGAAAGTGACCTCCAGTTCTTTGCACAAGCAGATATAGAAGCAATTGTGGCAACAGATCCAAGGAGGGTAGAATGGGAATAGCAGCAAATAAACTTCTAATCAACCCTGGAAGTAATTGCCATGTACCCACTAACCGTTTATATTAGTTGCAAGCACTCCTCCTTATTCTGCCTGCTGCACAATTGCAAATCACATTTGCTTTTAAAGCCTGCAAGGCTATCACAAGACTCTTGTACTAGTTTCAGTATCCTTGCAGAAGCTGTTGCCTTAGTGATCTCCTGAGGGCTCAGCCAATATTCCCACAGTGTTTACAAAGTTCCTGAAATCTTTAATCATTAGAAAAGGACAGGCTTTCACTTCATTTACCCTTTATTGCTCTCTCAGATGAAAATGTATTATTTATGAACTGCCAACCTGCACCACATTCTTGCCCAGCTTCTGTCATGCAACCAGCCCAAAGGAGTTGGGGTTCAATACTAACTGTGTCCATATATTGAATCACCAAAGGCCCATTGACTTGTAAAAGATTAATGACCTGATGAGAAAGAGCTGGGATCTATTAACTTCTATTGGCTATTCATTCTTCAAGAAATGCTATTAGCGAAACCATTATTGGAATTATAAGTGACTTAGGTTAAATTAGCTTTTTAATTTTTGGTCTAATAATCTGCTTTGCCTGTGGTGTTCTTATTTATGCTCTGAATTAGCCAAGAGCAGCACATCTATTCTGCCTCTTAAATATAATTAATATCATTCCGTTGCTGCAGGAATTTGGCTCATTGCTATGTTTTATGTTATTTTGTACTCAAGACTTTTAAATAAGTAGAAAAGATATTATTATAATTAGGATTTTCCCAAATGCTTCAGTTCATTATAGAATCATACTAGATAATAAATATTGCTTGATTCATATGACGAAATGTCTACAATTTGTAGAAGCTCACTATAAAAATATTATAACTAAAATATTGTCGTAGCAAAAGTTTAAATCATCAGAATGTGATGGTTTTGTTGTCAGCTATAAGTACACATTTTGTTATCAGAAACAATTTGATATGGACATTTATATGATAAGCAGGCTCAAAGAAATAAACAGTCATGAATAATTTTTCCCATTTATTTGAAAGGACTGAACTTACTTCAATATATTCCAATTTTTTATGGTACTTTATGGGTTTTGTTTGCTTATTTGTTTTACAATATACCTGATTCATTCACTAAGGTATAATATGGATGGGTGGATTAGTTTGAATTACTCTTGTTATATTTATGCAGCATTTTTTTAAAAAAAACTCATTGTTTAATCTGTGATATCAAAAAAGCTAATTATACTTAATTCAGCCAACCATCACTCAAGAAAATGCGTTTTACTGTAAGAATTGAGTCTTCATCGTACTTAAGCAGTGGACCCAACCAAACTACTCTATAAAAAAACATCAGAAAGAATATTGGCTCATGAACAGAAAAAAAAATGTTCATTGTTTCACAATGTACATATTTCTCCCCAGACAGAGGTAGACCTTTATTCAATCCACACAGGCAATTCTTTTGTTCTGGGAATGATTCAAGAAATATTAACATTCTTCCACTCTACTGTATTTTGCCAATGTATGCCTCTTCCAGTATTTTCATCCTATGCATCCTCTAATTACTGTTGATCTCTGCAGTTATTCCATTGTAGCCTGTCAAGTTATTATATCAAAATTTGTCTGCAGTTCCCTGCAGTTCTTTTAGCTTCAGCTGAAATGAAATTCAGTAAATGACAACATTTTGCCCTTGAATGTTTTTGTGATGCATACTACTATCACATGCAGATACTACCAATGTGAAAATTACATAGCTCGGGTTAAACTCCAAAAGGACATTACAAAGTATTACCTACTTTTGCCGAGAAGAGCAGAATCAACAAAATGCTTTGTGTTCAAATGCCAATAATTTCAGAGTAAGACTTTACTCATAATATGGTTCTCATAGCATGCAGTAGTTAGACATTTATATTTAGCTTTGAAAAAAATCAAGATTAGAACTCCTTCTGATGCATGAAGCTCATTAGTTAGCTACTGAGAAATTGGTCTATCTCAAATTAATCTTTTACACAAAGAATTAAATGTCATTCTAAACATTCTGAAACAGGAAACATAGACATGTAATCAGATGGACTGCTGGAGGTTTGCAGGGGTTTGGCAGAGCCCCGAGCTAAAGCCCCTGTCACACTGCACCAACGGATGCAAAGAGGATGTAAAACGGACAAAAAAGCTTGCCATCCGTGGTTAATGCAATGTATCCGTTCTGTACTCACTGCCTCCGTTTTGCTTCCTCTCTATCCGTCCAGCATCCATCTATGGACATTTCATCCGCTCAGAAAGTTTTGAGCTGCTCAAAACTTTTGAGCGGAAAATGTATCCAATTCGTCCATTCTGCATCCGCTAGACACCCGCTAGGCATCCGTTCTGCATCCGTTACGCATCCGCTATATCCGCTAGGCATCTGCTGCGCATCTGCGCAACTCGCATCCACTCGGACGTAGGGAGGAAGCAGAACGGACGCAGAACGGATGCAGAACGGATGCCTAGCGGATGCAGCACGGAAACAAAGCATTTAAAATGGAAAAAACATTCGCAGAGGGGACCTATCTTGGATATTAAGGATGTCTAGAGGATGCCTAGAGGATGCCTAGAGGATGCAAAGGGACACCGAGGAGAAAACCTACTCTGCCTATAAAAAGGGGGAGCAATTCATCTGGATCTCACTTTCAGAACAGCAGCCCTGCGGGGCAGACCTCTTCAGCCTTCATCTCACTTTTCCTCTTCCACAGCATCCAGTCATGTACACCGTGGATCGTAACAAAGTCCTTTTGGCAGCCACCATCCTTCTGCAAGAGTGCGAAGCCATCTACAGGCTCTGTGAACTCAACTACGGGAAGAAAAAGAGGTGGCCAAGAAGCGTCTGGGTACGAAGATGGTTCACCAGAGGAGCAGAGTACGGACTGTACAACAAGCTGATGGTGGAGCTCAGGAACGAAGACACTCGGGCATTCCAAAACTTCATGAGGATGCCTCCAGCCATGTTTGACACCCAGGTTGACCAAGGCAAACACCAACTTCCGGCCCAGCCTGGAACCTGGGCTCAAGGTGGCACTCACTCTGCACCTGGCCTCAGGTACCACCTACAGGAGCATGCAGTACGGCTGGAGGGTGCCACACAACACCATCAGCATTGTGGTCAGAGAAGTGGTGCAGGCCATCATCGAAGAATACATGGAGGAACTCCTCCAGTGCCCCTCCACTGAAGAAGGATGGAAGAAAGTTGCAGAGCAGTGGTATCAGAGGTGGAACTTCCCACACACCGTTGAAGCCATCAATGGCAAGCATGTGGCCTGCAAAGCGCCAGCCAACTCAGGGTCCTCTTATCACAACTACAAGGGCTTCTTCAGCATCATCCTCTTCACCATGGTCGATGCTGACTACAAGTTCATGTACATCGATGCTTCAGGCAACGGCTCATCTTCAGATGCCCAGGTATACAACGCCAGTGACCTAAAGGAGGGACTGGAAGGCAACCTCATCATGGGCTTCCCAGATCCAGACCCCCTGCCCAACGACACGCAAGATGTGCCCTACTTCATCGTGGGGGATGACGCCTTCTCCCTCTCAACCAACCTCATGAATCCCTACACCTCCAAATGCCTCACCCGTGAAGAGAGGATCTTCAACTACAGGCTGTCCAGGGCAAGGCGGGTGGTGGAGAACGCCTTTGGCATCCTGGCCAAGAGGTTCCAGGTACTTCTCACCACCATGCAGCATCGCCCAGAGACCGTGAGGAACATTGTGAAAGCTTGCTGCATCCTGCACAATCTCATGCGCACCCGCTACCCAGTCTTGCATAACAGGCTCATGGACCTCCAACAAGGCAATGGGGACATGGAGCCTGGTGAATGGAGGCAAGGGCGAAACCTGATAGACACTGAGGATGTGCAAGGCCCCAACAGAGCCTCACGTGAAGGGAAGAAGCAGCGCAACCTCCTGAGACACTGGTGCAACTCCCCAGCTGGAGCAGTGGAGTGGCAAGACAGGATGATAGATGATTAATGGATGCTTCCTTCAGCCTGTCTCATCACACTGATGAGATTGGGCCATGTATGTTGAGTGGGCCTACAATGAACAGGGCATTTAATAAAGAGTTGTATTTATGTTGACATGTGTGGATGATTGATTACATTGTTATTGATAATAAAGGGCCATAGGTGTGGCACCTGGGAGGGTGGACCATACAGTCCCACTATGCTTGCACTGGAGGTTTATCTATCCCACAGCTATTACCCATCCCAAAGGTATCCCTGCCCATCCCACTGCTATCTCAACCCATCCCACTGCTTTCTCCTATCCCATCCCACTGCTATCTTAACCCATCCCATTGCTATCTTAACCCATCCCACAAGCATGCAAATGCTTAAACCATTTCTAAAAGTTTCCACCAAGACTTTATTTAAAAAAAGAAATGAAGCAAGTGTGTGAATCAAAAATAGACTTTATTAACAACAAGCTATAAAACAAAAATCAGTCTCCGGCACTCCTCTTGGTCACTCAGTCCCAGGGGTGAAGGGTCCAGGTGCTGTGGGGTTGGCTGGTGCTGGAGTGCTTGTCTGATCCCCCGCATCATCAGCTCCTCCAGAAGCAGAAGCAGCAGAAGCCCCAGCCCCAGAAGAGCGAGCCCGTGCTGCAGAAACCCCAGCAGAACCAGAGTGAGGGCCAGGGGGCGGGATGGTAGCCCTGTCCCTCTTGTAAGGGCTGGCAGCAGATGGCTGAAGCTTTCTGTCCTTCCCCATGGTTATGGGGTTGCTGGCTGGCAGGGAGGCTGGCAGGAACCAAGGCTGGCAGGAAGGCTGGCAGGGAGGCAGGCACCAAGGCTGGCAAGGAGGCTGGCAGTCAGGCAGGCACCAAGGCTGGCAGGCAGGCATGCACCAAGGCTGGCAGGCAGACTTGCAGGAAGGCAGGCACCAAGGCTTGCAGGAAGGCTGGCACCAAGGCTGGCAGGCAGGCAGGCACCAAGGCTTGCAGGCAGGCTTGAACCAAGGCTGGCAGGAAGGCAGGCACCAAGGCTGTCAGGCAGACTGGCTGGCAGGAAGGCTGGCAGGCAGGCAGACAGCAAGGCTGGCAGGGAGGCTGGCAGCAAGGCTTGCAGCAAGGCTGGCAGCAAGGCTTGCAGGCAGGCATGCAGGCAGGGCAGGCAAGGCTGTCAATCCATTCGGCATTCCTCTGAATGGTGACCTGCTTCCGAGCTGCTTCCTTTATATCCGCGGGGCTTACGCAATGCATCTTCCCCACATGCGCAATTAACGCTAGGCATCCGTTAGGCTTCCGCTGTGCATCCGCTAGGCTTCCGCTCTTCATCTGCTTCATCCGCTGTGCATCCGCTGTGCATCCGCTGTGCATCCGCTTCATCCGTTCCGCATCCGCTTTGCTGAGACCCCCGGAAGCCTAGCGGATGTGCCATCCACTCTCATCTGCTTCCATCCACTAGGCTTCCGTTCCGCATCCGCTTTCCATCCGCTCTTCGTCCTCCCCACATCCGTTCCTTTCTGTGTTATCCGCTCTGGTTATGCAAATTTTTGCCCCTTTTGAGAGCGGATTACAACGGATGGAACATTTTGCTCATCCATTGTGTCCGTTTTGCATCTGTTGAGCAATGTGACAGGGCCTTAAGATTCTGTGCTAAGATTCTGTGCAGTTTAGAGAACCCCCAAATCCCAATCCTGGCTGGCCCCGCTCACCCTACCTTGCCTCTCCCAGGAGTCCCCATGCAGCCTTCTTTTGGATGCGGATAAGTGCAGGGCACATGTGGAGATTCAGGGAGGGAGAAAAACACACCTCCCAACAGTTTTGGAGGCCATTTTCGCCCTCCCATTTTCGCCCTCCCTCAAGCAAAACCTGCAGAGACCAGGAAGGGCAATAATGCCCCCTCCCACTATGGTGCAGAAGGCCGACTTAAGGCATCACCCACCATGGCCAAGCCCACCCAGCAACTGGGCAGAAAACCTTTTGCTAAAAATTTTAAAGCCCACCCTGCACGTAACAAATAACTTTGGATTGAAAGCAATTTCCCCTTCCACGAGAGGAAAATATCTACTTTCAGAAGGACTGATTCTGATTTCAAAGAATGATTTAGCTACAGAAAACAATCCCAAAATGTTCCTGTATTTTCCAAAAAAATATTATGCAAAAAAGTTCCAGGAAGATAAACAGCAAGGAAGGAAACTATCCTTCTCTAAGGTCTGTGATATCAGTAATGTCTGACATTGAAACCTGGACATTATTTAATAGAGGCATAGTATCAGGATTACATGAAGTATTTATACCACTTGGTAAGACCACAGTTGGAATATTGCATCTAGTTTTGGTCACCATGACATACAAAAGATGTTAAGACTCAAGAAAGAGTGAAAAGAAGAGCAGCAAAGATGATTAGGGGTCAGGAGTTAAAACATATAAGGAACAGTTGCTGGAATTGGGTATGTGTATTTTGATGAAAAGAAGGACTATCAGTGACACGATAGTAGTGTCCCAATACCTAAGGAGATGCCACAAAGAAGACGGATTTCTCTAAAGAACCGGAAGGCAAAACAAAAAGTAATGGGTGGAAACTAAAGCCCATGTCACACTGCACCAACGGATGGAAAGAGGATGTAAAATGGAGAGAAACACTTGCCATCCGTTGGTTAACGCGATGCTTCCATTCTGTACTCACGGCCTCCATTTTTCATCCTCTCTAACCGTCCAGCATCCGTCGACTGAGATTCCATCCGCTCAAAAGGTTCTGAGCTGCACAAAACTTTTTGAGCGGAAAATGTATCCAATGCGTCCGTTCTGCATCCACAACGCATACGGGGAACATCCGTTCTACATCCATCATCATCCGTTACGCGTCTGCTATGTCCGCTAGGCATCCGCTGCGCATCCACGCAACTCGCATCCGCTCCAGCAGAAAACGGACACAGGGAGGAAGCGAAACAGATGCAGAACGGACACAAAACATAAGTAGCACGGACGGAGAAAGGATGAAAGCGAATGCAGCTCGCATACAAAGCATTAAAACGGAAAAAACATTCACAGAGGGGACCTATCTCGGATATTTAGGATGTCTGCAGGATGCCTAGAGGATGCAAAGGGACACCGAGGGGAAAACCTATCTTTCCTACAAAAAGGGGGAGGAACTCACCTGGATCTCACTTTCAGTCCAGTAGCCCTGCTGTGCAGACCTTTTCAGCCTTCATCTGGCTCTGGCTCTTCCACAGCATCCAGTCATCTCCACCATGGATCGTAACACACTCCTTTTGGTAACCACCATCATTCTGCAACAGTGCGAAGCCATCTACAGGCTCTTTCACCTGTTCTATGGGAAGAAAAGGAGGAGGCCAAGAAGTGTCTGGGTCTGAAGATGGATTGGGAGAAGAGCAGAGTATAGACTGTACAATAAGCTGATGGTGGAGCTGAGGAACGAAGACCCTCGTGCATTCCAGAACTTCATGAGGATGCCTCCAGCCATGACTTACGAAGTTGTGGAGTGGTTGAGACCCAGTTTGACCAAGCAGAGCACCAACTTCTGGCCCAGTCTGGACCCTGGGTTCAAGGTGGCACTGACTCTGCACCACCTGGCCTCTGCACCACCTACAGGAGCATGCAGTACGCCTGGAGGGTGCCACACAACACCATCAGCATTGTGGTCAGAGAAGTGGTGCAGGCCATCATCGAAGAATACCTGGAGGAGCTCCTCCCGTGCCCCTCCACTGAAGAAGGATGGAAGAAAGTTGCAGAGCAGTGGTATCAGAAGTGGAAATTCCCCCACACTGTTGGAGCCATAGATGGCAAGCACGTGACCTGCAAAGCTCCAGCCAAGTCAGGGTCCACTTATTTCAACTACAAGGGCTTCTTCAGCATCATCCTCTTCGCCATGGTCGATGCTGACTACAAGTTCATGTACATCGATGCTTCAGGCAACGGCTCATGTTCAGATGCCCAGGTATACAACGCCAGTGACCTCAAGG